>JAJNMT010000263.1:0-489424 GCA_025685495.1 Huntiella abstrusa | reverse complement strand
GTGATATCAGATTGATCACCAGCGAAATTGTCCTAGATTCGTTAAAAAGCCGAGTATGCGAGCTTGGGTTTATATGTACGCGTCTGATAGTGCAGAAACACGGAATTCTCTTATCACTGAACGGCCGAGTCGGCATCTTTTCCCCGATACTTCCGTTAGCCCGGCTTTTTGGGATCCTGTGTGTTGAAGTATGCTCAGGTCATGCAACTCGCCATTGATGTGTCTCACGTAGTGATGCATTTAGCTAGAAGCTTTAGATCACCCACTTCTGTTGCATTGCAATCATGACAACCCATCCAATGCTCCCTCAAATCACTGCTTCATATTCTGTGATATCTTTTGCAGTGTTAAAGACTCAGCAGTTGATGCCGCATATAGCAATACCCTGGAGCTTACAATCAAAAGGAGTTGCTTATCAGTTAGGTTCATATGCAGTGTAACTCTAGATTCGCCACAAAACGCAGATGAGCATATTGCTACACGTGCGTTCAGATAGGACATGAAGACCGCGTTTGAAACTTACTATTCGTCAATTGGGTATGGAAATGTGCTAACATGGTGACGTCACAAGAGTGGCCGCTGCACAGCATTGCTGGTGATTGGCCAACTATGGGAGATAACGTTCCGACCTGTCGCCCTGCTATTGTGATAGACGGGTACTTGGTATCTTGGGGATAAAGTCTCTCTCCCTGCCCCTCTTTCCCTCTTCTTCTCTCTCTTCTAGATGGACAACTGATCAAACGGTAACTAAACTACAACAAACACAACTATCTTGACCTCCTCTCAATACTCTGATATTCGCGCTTTACAACTCTTCTTTCTTGCTTAACCCAATACCACGTCTATCCACCATGGCCGGGTTATCACACGAGCGGGAATTTGGGGAAGTTTTTGGCTCCAAAACCTCCGACCTTCCACCTTTGATGACTATGCAAGAAATTGAAGGACATATAAATGGTCTCTTTGACATGTATTGCAATTCTTACAAAGATGGGAACCCTTCTGCAACTGAAGCAGTCACAGTCGACAAGATTACGTTCCCCAGACCGGATTGCGACGATGGCGTTATATGGAGTATGACTCCGACTGAACTTGCTCCAGGTTCCGCTCAGCCCGTTATCATTTATATCCACCCTGGAGGCCATATTATCGGAACCGCGGAACAATTCATCCCCGTGACGCGTTACTATTCACACAGCCTTGGATACAAGGTATTTTCCATTGAGCATCGACTAGCTCCGGAGCATCCGTATCCAGCTGGGGCCGATGACGTCTTCCATGCCTATGAGTTCCTTATCGAGAACCACGAACGGTTTGGGATAGACCGGGCCAAGATTGTGGTTATGGGAATTTCCGCTGGTGCCGGACTAGCTGCTGGGCTGTGTATTCGTCTACGTGACCTTAAGTACGAGTATCGGCCGATTCAACAGGTTCTTCTAGCACCGATGCTCGACGACCGAACTGAAATGTCCCCCGAACATCCCCGGAGCAAATTCCTTACTTGGACATCAAGTGCGAATCAACTGGCTTGGAAGGCACTGTTGGGTGATAGTGCTGGGGACACATCTGCTGATGTCTGGCAATACGTTTCGCCAGCTCGAGCAACCAGTGTGGCGGATCTACCGGCTGCGTACATTGATTTGGGGTCTTTGGATTTGTTCGTGGAAGAGAGTTTGGAGTATGCTAGGAGATTAAGTAGTGCGGGTGTTCAGGTGGAGATTCATGTTTGGCCTGGGTTGCCTCATGGTCATGATTTTTATGGATTGAAGAGTACGGAGAAGGCTTTAAAGCTTCGGGCTAATGCGATCAAGGAAATTTTGCAGTAGGTATAAGGACTATAGTTCGTAGTGAATATGAACGAAATTGGGGAATTGATCAGTGAGGATATCATGGTGAAGCTCCAGTTTGTGACCCCTTGCTTGATTTTATACGCATGTTGTCAAACGAACAGTTAGCAAAACCCGTTATTCTCCACACACGAATTGTTGCAATTGAAGTTTGTTTGGTAGACAACTGGAACTTGGAGACGTGTGGAATTGTGTGTGACAGACCACCTGCGTCGCATTCATTAGAAGTAGAGGGATATCACATATACATCCTTTTCGTTGGGTTGGACTTTCAGCCATGCAATGAGAATTTCCATGGCCCACTTAACGGTGACCGATAACGACTTGCATGGTAGTACTCCAGACACATCTCAACGGGATGCGTCAAGCGACTAGGTAGCAATTCAACAGTGTTTTGGCTCCTACAATCGTCACAAACAATCGATGGTTGAACTTTAAGAGTTCTAGGAGTAGGGAGGCAGAAGTTGTAGTCTAACATGGGAGTGCTATGAACCGAACATTCTCTGGTGTAACCAACAAAGGAAAGCAACATCGTCAAGTCGAGTGTCAAAAGCGATGAAAATCAACTACAGACTGTTTTCTGGACTTGCCCGTTTTGAAAATGATCCCTCATTCTGACATATCACCCTAAATTCACGTCAACTGGATGTAGAAGACGAGAATTAATCTAGAATACATGTCTCGTATTTTCTGTACATGGAGTACATCGACGCTTATCTGTCCGTAGTCATGATTAAATTTCCGTAAAGGACACAGAAAGCAGCACTTTTGCATGGGATTACTACTATTCAACGACAAATATCATCTATATACTTATAGGTATAGTGCCATAAGATGAACCCGTGTTTGCTTGCGTTACTGTAGTCAAGATCGGGTTATGCTTGGTGTTTCCATGAATGCTATTCAGTGAATACATTCCAAACATGTTGCCCATGACGTCAACGCTGGTATGGAAAAGAGGAATATATGGCCTTGCATATGATTGTGACCACCCAACCTCCGTGGATCTAAATGTATGTGTGAGATCCGTACAAACACCTGGACTCGCCACACCGAGAATTCATCTTTTGCAGAACCCGAGCATACCCGTTCATCGCTGCTCAGTCGAGACAACATGATCTCGGACCACAAGTCTTAAACTGCGCTGTAGCATGAAGCCTTCTACACAGAGTCACCAGACATCTGTCATGTCCGCCCCGCACAATGCATCGTTTGTCTCGGTGAACGCCAGACCGCCTACTCGATAGGGGTGCCATTGAGCTTACTGCCGTAGGTATTTCTTACTCATCGAACTTTGCACGCAAGAGAACCAGGATGTGTAAGAGTGCGCTCACCGCTTTGGAACTTGTCCAAAAATGGAAATGGTAATCCAAAAAGAGTAGAGAACAACAACCTCAGAAAACCACAGATTCAAGATATCTTGAACTAGTGTGCCGTATACTTGTACGATTTGTAGCAAATTATATCACGAGTTCTAGTACCGCGTACAAACGGCATTCTGCGGAAAAAGATATAAACAGCGGTCTCCCCTGGGGATTTGAATCTCAGCAAGTCACATTTTCTAGTTCTACATTATTTTCATCTATCATAAAAATCGTCTGCTTTAGTTACTCGACAAATTCTTGTTACAACTTTCAGATTAATCTTTACGCTATATCATTTATCCACGGCGTTATAAATTCATCACGCCGCCCTTTGAATCATTCTTTCTCAAGTTACCAACAACCACTACTTTCAAAATGCCTCTTACCGCCCTGTCTTCGAAGGAACTAGATTTCCTCACTACCGGCTGGGAAGCCATGGCGTTTAACGAGGGCTTCTGTTTCATGGCTGTTGAATGGCTGGCTCAGCATATGATGAGCCTGGACATCGATCTGGGAGGCCACCTGATCGCAGGAGGCGATCCCCACACATTTGTTGAAGACTCCGACTTCGAAATTGAAGATGAAGGATACTGCTCTGGATCTGGCAGTGAGTTTGGGGATGAGTCTGATACCGAGACTTGGAGCGAGGATGAGCTTGAAGACTTGGAATTACCCGTTCAATTCCGCAATGAGTTCTTCATCGACTGGGATGTGATCCTTGACGAGCTCAAGCGTCATTCCCCTTCCCGTTCTTACAAGTATCTCATCGAGAGACTCCTCGAGGCCTTCGAACATGTCTTTTACCACGTGGCCGGCCCTGATGGGGTCGAGAGGTTTACCTCGTACATGACCTGTGTGGACATGCAGCGCACTCCCGGCAACTATTATCCCGACGAACGTCTGAGGAAAAGATTCCAACTGAAGTTCGAAGTCAATGTAAGTTGTTGTAGTCTCCAGTCCATCTCCAATACCGTAACGCCGATACATAATTACTAACACACTGATAGGTTTGCTGTGGTATTAAAAGTGGTGTCTTCTGGGACAACCATACCGGCCATATTCGTGTCTGCTTATCGACCGAAGATGTCATGGCCTCTCGTGATCACAGTGCTCCGGCACTGCGGAAGATTTTGAGCCCGGCAAAGAGGTTTCCCAACGTCTCAGAAATGCCCGTGTTACACCACGGGGATTCTGAAAGCCAAAAGGAAGAATCTTCGGTGCCAATGACACGTGTTGACGAGTACTGCAACACTGGTGGCCACCAAATCATCTTCGACCGGAATCATGAAGAACTCAAAGTCGCTTCGTCGAATTTGGCTGCCATTGTCTGGCTGGCTGACTACGTCATCAAGGAGTATGACCCTGTGGCCGATGATTACCCGCGCCATGTGAGCCCAGCGGCAAGTATACCCCAAATCCTTAACTATATATCATGACATGTTAACATCAACTCTAGGCTTGTTTTCTGTCTCGGGACTTCGACTATTGGATGGAACATGGCCGGGAACTTGCAAGTGTTACCTTCCGAGTTCCCACTCCCACATTTATTGGTAACATTTCTGACGGGCCATATGATTTCACTAGAAAGCCATCTACGGATCGCCTGTTGGGGTTTTTAAAAACCGTCATCAAAGAGAAGTTGCATTCTATGCACTTTTCATACTCCAATACCACCGAAGTCTTATTCAGTAAACGATCTAGGGTGGTCTCTGAAGTCGAAGATTCCGACGGGCCGGCTTCTAAGAAGCGCCGCAGTAGATAGATTTCGATGTACCGAAATATCATCTATTTCCTTTGCTTTAAGTCAGCCAGTGATTAACCGTGTTTTCGCCATGGCAGTTATATCATGTATAGACACACAGGCCCATCAATGACATTGGTCGTCGCAATCCCTGTTCGCAACCAGCTTCGGTGAGCTCGGTGAGCACACACCGGATTGCCCAATTTGGATAGGGAGTGATTCTGCCAGTGCCGCCTAACAGCCCAAATTTGGCGCCGGAATTCGTTGTAAAAATCTCAGTACCGATAGTCCCGCATCAAAGTAACTTGCGCTCCAACGACGCAGGACATATCTCAGGTTAGCCTTTGTTTTTCTTTGACCATAGGCAAGGGGAATAAGATGCTCAGCATTGGTTATGCCACGTTCTACCGTTTGGTGACGTCAGTGCGGGGCTTGACAAGTAATAAGTGGGTATTGTTGGTTGGCTCAATGTTTAGATAAATGGTTTATACGTCACGCACTTCGTGATACTTAATCGACTCAAGCAAGTAACTTGTCATATAAAGTTCCATACCGGAGAGAGTTACCAGCTGCTGCCCTTTCTGATGGTTACTCACTGGACGTGCCCTCCTAACTGAATAGGAATTTCCCCTCGTGCGTCCTGTATAGACCCTGATAGAGCATGCATCAGTAACAAAGTCCAAAGGTTCCACTTCTTTTTGGCGCAGTGGTATTCCGATGCCTCCCAGTCTGTCAGTGGCATATTCCGCACTATAGAATCAGTATGTATGTATACACGTTTCTACGGACTGGGGTCGTGTAGCAATGGCCTCAGATGCAACATAATGAGAATGATTGGTTGGAATATTTTGGTTGTCCAAAACGTCTGTAAGCTGCTTACTAAGGACATGCATTGTGCCTAAAAAGATAACGAGCATGAGATTGCCTGAATTGCCTGAATTTCCTGAAATCAGGCATGTTATAAATGTTATTTTGAACAGGTGAATGGAGAAGTGTTCAACAATTGTAGAATTGTTCAAACCTTGAAATCTACTGAAAATGTTCGAAGCAATCCTTCTGACTGATGAGCATCCAAATTGGGAGGAATTTGTGGATAGTGATGGGGACAGTGATGAGGTGCCTGAGTATCTTTTTGCATTATCCTTCAATGACACAAAAGAGGTAAGTGCCTCTCCACATTTGATCTTCAGATATGTACCAAAACAATGCACGTACTAACTTGTTCAGCGGGGTGATGGGATTGTTCATAGCCGACTTGAAGGTGATGAACGTCAGACATGCGCGGAATACAATGCCCGAGTTGTCGGAAAGGTTGCCCGCAATCAAAATTGGTGTTCAGGTTGCACTGAAATTATCATGAGCAGGATGGTTGTCAAAGACTGCCACTGGTGCTACTACGATCAGATCATTAGAAGGCAGTACGAACCTGGAGGTGTTTATACTCTCAACAATCCGGATTGGTGGTCCGTTCAAGATTACGAAATTCATCAGTTATGGAACAACGAAACAACATTTGGCGAAGATGGGCTCTCTCCGTGGCCGATCCCCGTCAATCACTCTAAACCAGCGTTGGAGCTACTTGGACTTTCCCCAGATTGCCCAGTGTGTTTCGGCATGGCATATTCGATAATACAACAGGCCACTAGAGATGAATCCAAACGGATCAAGATTCTGGGAATATCGCCGCGACGTCACTCAGTCGAAGCATCCGAAATTATGTTATTTAGAGATCAGGGCGTATTCAACTTCAAAATCATGCTTGACTACTACAATGGCCTGCCGCCGTTCAAATGCGGGTGTCACTATGACCATGTCCTGCCGTCGTTTAAATCGGGGATGGTTGATGTCGCACTATTACCAATAAGTGACACCAATGGGCCAAGCTTGGCGAGTCATCAGTCTAATCGCTATAATCCTGTGATCTTGGCAAGGCATATACATAACCAATTCAGAAAGTACCCCGTCGAGAACCTCCAACAAACAGCAGGTAAGAATAGATTCTACCATAATGATAGTTAAAACTGACAGCCAGATGTAGAATATGCCCCGTCCTTTCGTTTGATCGACGTCAAACAAAGATGTGTGGTGCATATCGGAAACAATCATGTCCGGTACTCTGCGATTAGTTACCGGTGGGACTCTACAGACAAGAACATGCTCACCTCCAAAACCCAGCAGAAATTCGCCCAACCTGGCTCTTTGTCTCTAAAGACAATGTCCAAAACATTGTACGACTGTATGACTATGGCTCAGTATCTGGAAATTCCCTACATCTGGATTGATCGGTATTGCATCATGCAGGGCGATGACCGTGAAAAGGCAGAACAGATTCATGCAATGGGAGATGTTTATGCCAACTCTTACTTGACCATGATATGTGCGTTATCTACAGACATCCATAGTGGAATACCGGGGTATACTCGAACCTTTGATGGACGATGGAATGGTTTTAACCTGGTGTCATGCTTGGGGATCTCCGCGGGGGAACTAGGCCAGATAATTGACGGTTCAGAGTGGTACACTCGTGGATGGACCATGCAAGAAGAATATCTTTCTCCTCGTCGGCTCTACTTCACTGATTCGACCATTCTATGGCACATCAATTGTCCAATGGCTGCGTATCAAGATGTGCCTTTTACAGACGAGCCCGAGTGTCGAATTCAATGTTTGGAGGCCAAGTCAATTTCACCATTGACTTTGATACAAGATTATTGCCGGCGTAAACTGACGTTTCCCGGCGACAGAATCAACGCAATTGCCGGGCTTCTAAAAACCCGAGGGATTGACCATATTTCGGGGATTCCTACACGCGGGATGCAACATTCCCTTTGTTGGTTCGTTGCGGAACGGGAATTTCCAGTACCATTCATCGACCAGTTCCCTAGCTGGTCCTGGGCTTCGAGAGACTCCCGGGTTGATTGGATCTACTGTCCAGCGCCACAAGACTGGGCCAAATGGAAGATCTTACATGCCCATACGAGACCACAGAAAAGAATATCCTTATTACGCCAAATGGGTTTACCTATATCTGTGTTCGATAACCTGTCCGATAGTCGGCTTCTCATCCGAATGCCGGCTAAACGTATCCAAGGACACAACGTTTCAAGCGGTGACATTGATTTTGAATTTTACCGTCCACCATCGCCATGCTGGGCAGTTCCTATGTCTAGAGGTTATTGCGGCAAAACCGCCTATCTCTTGCTCGAACCCTTTATTCCCCAAGAAGTTTGCAGCGGCGGTGGTTTCATTCATGCTCGACGTATCGGATGGCTTGAGAAATTTGCAAAGTATGGCTTTGGGCGTTTTCCTGAACCTGATCGCTACATAGAGGATTACTACCACCCTCCGCTAGGTCGTCTTGCCAAAGCTCGTCCAATGGCAATTCAAACTTTGACGATTCTAAAACGGCGACGTATCCCAAGACTTGTCATACATCAGACGGCTTCGGTTAAATGGAAGAAGGAGAAAGTATTCGACCGACAACAAACGACATCACGGCATTTTGATTCCATTTTGCCCCTGCGCCATAAGTGTCCAGATTCGGGTGGTAGTGAGGTAGACGTCATGGACAGTCATGGGGGGATTGTAAACCGATCACGCCTTAGTACAACCAAGGAACGAAAGCGTCGCCGTCAAGCCCTGCGCCAAAAGCGAAGGAAACCGGTTCGCCGGCCGTTCTTCGGCTATAACCTATTCAGAGACCAGGCCTCTGGTTTCCGAAATATAATGCTACATTGACGCGACCTTTGGGAATAATTCCGGTGCCCATCTCCAACCAGGACGTCTTATACTTACGTCTCTAACGACTAGTCCTCGGAGTGACTCTGCCACTAGAGCTAAACGGTTTCCTGATATGACTGCGAACAGGTCGTGATGGCCGCCCTAACAACTACCTCCGTCGATCTGCCCGACCTGTTTTCTATCAGGCCACCGGGTCCAGTGCCAGCCCTAGGCGATGGGTCTCCCTTCTCTCTGACTTTCCCTGTTGTTGATGATAGCTCTATCGAACGCCATCCACTAGCCTTGTTGTTTCCTGAGACAGACTTGCCCGGTTTGGGGATCGTAACGACTCTGGACTTCTTCTAGACAGTTGGCTAATACTGGCAATAGAGTGACGCTCTTGCGGGCTTAGGTATTGGCAGTAGTTTTGTTATTGAACTCTTTCTTGCTGTCTTCTCATCTCACTCTCCTTCATCACCGTGAGACTCCGTGACCCCCGTTGTACCGTTTAATCTCGCGTCCTCTATCTTTATACGGCTCATAGTAATTGCTTGGCAACGAACTCAACCGTCTTTCTCATGCCTAGTGTTACATTCGCCCATGTCCGATCATTGCTAACATGTCACCGGTAACAATTTGTTGTTCACATTGATTATTCATTCACACAACATAGGATGTCGTGTTAGTCGCCGAGACCTGCTTTTGGGACAGATGGCTTTGTGCAAGTGTTGATTTCTTTCCAAAATGCGAATCAAACGTCCATGTTCCGGACTGTTTGTCCCCGACACTGGGCTGCTAGCGCTCATATGGTACAGGGTCTCTTTATTTGTTGAAGAAATGTGGATTTGACCGTCAAGACCAACATTCACTCGGTCGTAACCAATGATCAGCAGGTCGTATTTCTCGTTCCCTTCATAGTTTGTGATCCATCATATCACATCACGAAAGGTCAACCCGCCGTCAGTGGCTTCAATCTTACACATGTTTGTCAATTACCATGGTCGTTGGAACCCATGTTTGTCCAAAGCGTTTCGGTGAGCTCGGTAAGGTCCAGGTCAGGTTTCCCAATTTAGATGTGTATTAATTATGTCCATGCACAATACTACCCCAAATTCAGGGCCATCATTTGTCGCAAGCATCCCCAGTGCTAATGATGCATGTGGGATATGTGAACAAACAAGTTCTCGTATCGGTATGTAAACGGAAACGTAATGATACTATTTGGACTATAAAGAATAATTGAAATGGTTGACTCTTCGAAATTTTATCAAAGTTCCCTGACAACAGTTCCCAACACGTGCATCTGTTCACCATTAACCCTAACAATGTGCGTGCACTGTTGTAACCCTACCATTGATCACCACCGACTTCGCGAGAACAAAACACTGATATCAGGTTGTAACTGGAATACTATTACCAAAACACTTGTCGCTTTGTTTATATTTAACCCGTATTAACTCTAACTCTTTGCACCAAACCTCCGGCGTCTCACGATGACGGATATAGAGATGGACTACGGAGCGGCCCAACGGGAGGCCAGCCTATAGAAATTGTAAACACCCATAGTGTGAACGTAGCCGCTCAACCGGAACTCCCCGACGCCACCCTCGCCGTGCTCGTTACAACCAAGTAAAACCTTCCCCTCAAGCCCGCCAACTCCATCGCTTTCAAGACCACCACCGGCTAGTCCTCCTCCGCCCACCACCACAAGGCCCCCAAACTGAACAACACCTCCGCCACGACCACGAACACGACCACCAGCCCAGGCCCCACCATCCCCCTCTTCGGCGCCACCGAGCCCTTCCGCTTCACCGCGAAGGACCCCTTTTCTACCCCCGCCCTGGCTGAATTCTTCGCCCACATCACCGAGCCCACCGACAACCAAGGTAAACATGGCCAGCACCTTGCCCAAACCATTTCCGAGTGCGCGACCGCAGTTGCCTCCGTGCCCTCCTCCGCCGCTCGCTACTTTGCCCAAGTCTTGGACAGCTTCTCCGCGCTCTGGGATGACGCCGAAGCCCGCCCCGCTGGGAGGGCTTTCGCCAAATCAGTCACCGAGTCCTTTTCAAACCACCTCAGAACAGTGTTCAATGCCCACATCATCTGTGGCCACGGTCTGCGCCCGGCCAACAAATCCACCAAGACCACCCATAAGCCCACTGTCACCTCCGACCAACACTCCGCCACCAAGACCTCCACTCACAAGCCAATGTCCTTCGCCGTCATCCAAGGTGAGAAAAGAGACGGAGGTTGAGCCTCTGCGGAGCGGTGATGATATTTCTTTTGTCTGGTTTCATGATAGTTTATCTTGGGGGTTGAGATCTTTTCTTTTTCTTTTCTTTTTCCTGTTCTTTTGTTTTTGTCGGAGTTTTGGCCGAATATCCTCTCACGGTGTTGTGTTTTATTTTTTGTCTCTCCTGTTTTGTTCCAGGGGTCGAAGGAGAGCTATCGTACAAGCAGTCTGATAGTGCGCTGCAGGGCGCGAGTTTCTTGGTGTATCTGGAGGCTTCGCATAATTGGCACTGAACAAGCAGGGCGGGGTTATTCAGAGGACGTTGGACAATTCGGTAACGGGCCGCTGGATTCGAAAACCAGATTCTTTTATGGTTATAGCGGAGAATAAAGACACATCAATCAATCAGGTGTACTGACTATAGTTTGTAGTGACTATAAACGAAATTGGGGAATTGATCAGTGATTACATCATCGAGAAGCTCCAGTTGGTGAACAATTGCTTGATTTTACACGCATGTTATGAGACGTAGGGAGGCACTAGTTATAGTCAAGCGCAAGAGTGCTGTGAACCAAACATCCCCTGGTGTAACCAACAAAGAAAACAGCATCGTCAAGTAGAGTGCCAGAAGCGACGGAAACCAGCTGAAGACTGTTTTCTGGACCTTTCCGGGGCCAAAATGATCCCTCGTTCTGAAATATCATCCTACATAGGCGTGAGCTAAAAGTGGAAGACCGGTATTCGTCCATAATACATGTCTCGTATTCTCTGTACATGGAGTACATCGACGCTTATCTGTCCGTAGTCATGATTAAACTTCCATCAAGGACAGAGAAAGTAGCACGCTTGTTCAAGATTACTACTATTTAACGACAAATATCATCCATGAAATCATACGTACACTGTCATAAGATGAACCCGTGTTCGCTTACGTTACTGTAGCAAAGATCGGGTGATGCTTGGTGTTTCCATGAATGCTATTCAGTGAATACATTCCAAACATGTTGCCCATGACGTCAACGCCGGTATGGAAAAGAACAATCTGTAGCTGTGCATATGATTGTGACCACCCAACCCTCATGGATCTAAATGTATGTGTAAGATCCGTACAAACACCTGGACTCGCCACACCGAGGATTCATCTTTTCAAGAACTCGAGCATACCCGTTCAGCGCTGCTCAGTCGAGACAACATGGTCTCGGATCATAAGTCTTAAACTGAGCTGTAGCATGAAGCCTTCTACACAGAGTCACCAGGCATCTGTAACATTCGCCCCGTACAATGCATCGTTTGTCTCGGTGAACGCCAGACCGCCTACTCGATATGGGTGCCATTGAGCTTACTGCCGTAGGTATTTCTTACTCATCGAACTTTGCACGCAAAAGAACCAGGATGCGTACAAGTGCGCTCACCGCTTTGGAACTTGTCCAAAAATGGAAATGGTAATCCAAAAAGAGTAAAGAACAACGACCTCAGAAAACCGCAGATTCAAGATGTCTCGAACTAGTCTGCCGTATACTTGTACAATTTGTGGCCAATTACATCACGAGTTTAAGTACCGCGTACAAGCGTCAATTTGCGGAAAAGAATATAAATGGCGGTCTCCCCCGCGGTTTTGAATTTTGGTAAGTCACATTTTCTAGTTCTACATTTTTCATCTCTCTCAAAAATCGTCTACTTTTGTTACTCGACAAATTCTTACTACCACTTTCACATTAATCTTTACGCTATATCATCTGTCTACGACGTTATAAATTCATCACGTCAACGTTTGAATCATTCTTTTTTTTTTCAGTTTACCTACAACCACTACTTTCGCAATGACTCTTACCGCCTTGTCTTCGGAGGAACGGGATTTCCTCACTTCCGGCTGGGAGGCACTGGGGTTCAACGAGGGCTTCTGCTTTATGGCAGTTGAATGGCTGGCTCAGCGTATGATGAGCCTGGACATCGATCTGGGAGGCCACCTGGTCGCAGGGGACGCCACCCAAGCGTCTGTGGAGGATTCCGACTTCGAGATTGAAGACGAAGGGTACTGCTCTGGACCTGGTAGTGAGTCTGGGTCTGAATCTGAGTCTGATGCTGAGACTTGGAGCGAGGATGACCTTGAAGACTTGGAATTACCCGTTCAATTCCGCAACGAGTTCTCCATTAACTGGGATGTCATCCTTGACGAGCTCAAGCGCCATTCCCCGTCCCGTTCCTATAAATATCTCACCGAGAGACTCCTTGAGGCCTTCGAGCATGTCTTTTACCACGTGGCCGGGCCTGACGAGGTCGAGAGGTTTACAGCATACATGACCTGTGTGGACATGCAGCGCACTCCCGGCAACTATTATCCCGACGAACGTTTGAGGAAAAGATTCCAACTCAAGTTCGAAGTTAATGTAAGTTATTGTAGTCTTCATTTCATCTCCAATGACGTGACGCCAATAAATAATTACTAACACACTGATAGGTTTGCTGTGGTATTAAAAGTGGCGCCTATTGGGATAACCACACCGGCCTCATCCGCGTCTGCTTATCGACTAAAGATGTCATGGCCTCACGTGGTCACAGTGCTCCGATACTGCAGAAGATTTTGAGCCCCGCGAGGTTTCCCAGTGTCTCAGAAATGCCCGCGCTACACCACGGGGATGCTGGAAGCCGAAAGGAAGAATATTCGGTGCCAATGACACGTGTTGACGAGTACTGCAACACTGGTGGCGACCAAATCATCTTCGACCGGAATCATGAAGAACTGAAAGTCGCGTCGCGGAATTTGGCTGCCATTGTCTGGCTGGGTGACTACGTCATCAAGGAGTATGGCCCTGTGGCCGATGATTACCCGCGCCACGTCAGCCCAGCTGTAAGTACACCCTAAATCCCTAGCTATATATCATGATACGCTAACATCAACTCTAGGCTTGTTTTCTGTCTCGGGACTTCGACTGTTGGAAGGAACGTGGCCGGGAACTTGCAAGTGTTACCTTCCGAGTTCCCACTCCCACATTTATTGACAACTCTCCGGATGGGCCATATGATTTTACCAGAGAGCCGTCCACGGATCGCCTGTTGGAGTTTTTAAAAACTGTCATCAAAGAGAAGTTGCCTTCTATGCACTTTTCTTACTCCAATACCACCGGAGTCTTATTCAACAAGCGATCCAGGGTTGTCTCTGCAGTCGAAGATTCTGATGAGCCAGCTTCCAAGAAGCCCCGCACTAGATAGACTTTTACGTACCGGAATGATATCTGTCTCCTGTCCTTTACAACACTTCAAAGAAAAAAAGTAAACTTAGTGATTGACCACATGTTCGCCGTGAGAGTTATATCTTGTATAGACACACAGGCCCACCAATGACCACGGTCGTCGTGATCCTTGTTCGCAACCAGATCAGGTGCGGTGAGCTCGGTTGGTATTGGAGTAGAAAAGCTGACATAGAACGGCAACTTCTCTTCTGATGACAGTTTTTAAAACTCAACAGGCGGATCGTGGACGGCTCTCTGTAAAAGCACTATGGCCATCCGCGAGAGTTGCTCAATAAATGTGGGAGTGGAAACACTGCCCAAGTTCTCCCATGCGGCCACGTTACCTCCAAGCATACAGTGTATAGTCCAGCGATCCTGCCTTCATGGTTCGGACAATGCGGAGTCCCACCCCGCAATCTTTTCTGACAAATCTCTCTGCTCCCTGAGCTCACCTACGTCCCTATCCGCCCTCCCCAGCATCGTGGAGTGTCTGTGATTTCCTCTCCCACATAAGATCGTGACGCTACAATATCGATCCCTGATATATAGTATCTCGGGATTTCAGGTTCCCCTCTCCTGCCGTCTCCTTTGCTTCCGCACGATTCTTCGTTCTCATCATAGTCACCTTCACAGCATGGTCGCTGACGGGCGCGGCGTATAATCATCGGCCGGGGCGCATTACTCGACCTAGATGACTCGTACCTGTTCAGCCCAGCTCATGACAATGGCAGCCCAAATTCCGCGACGCCGACTTTCAGTTCTTCATGATCCCGGATTCCGAAGATGAGTTTGGCGCCACCAGTGTTGCTGAATACTCGTCAACACTGTCATTTGGCACCGAAGTATTCTGCCTTTCGGCGCTTCCAGCAATTCCCCGTTGGTCTGTAGCGCGGCATTCTGTGAGACACTTGGTGGAAACCTCGCGGGGCTCAAAATCTTCTGCAGTATCGGAGCACCCTGTGGACCACGTGAAGGCCAGGCACCATCTTTTAGTCATCGATCAAGGCCAGCCAGCGCCCGCCTCACATTGATCGGAATGGTCCCCCTCAGGCTAGGGGCGTGAAGTAGTCTCCTGGACTGGGTTATGTCCAACTCTGGCGCCACTGTTAATGTCGACCACAGCCAAACCTATCAGTCGCCGTGTTAGCAATTAATTTATGGGTTCCCTCGTCCACGGTCTCCTTATTGCGAGAATGACACATGAAGACTACGAATCTGAACTTAACATTAATTCGAACTGAGTGCGTGCGAGATTCTTTTCCTTCTAACATCCGTTGACGTTCTCACAGGCTTGATGTTATAATAGTTCCTTCGTCGGCATGAGTTCCTCTCTGGCGCGGGCAGCTTTGCATGTGATCCAGAACACCAGCGATGTATGCGTGAGTGCAATGACCTCTCAGATCCTCGTCAGGCCGGCCACGCTGCCCTTGGGTCGAAGGTGGCGCTCCCGGTGTAAAGAAGCTCGTCAAGGCCTCAAGAGAGTCTTGCTCCTGGGCGTACACAGGCTCTATTATTTTGATAGAGAACGCCGCTCGATACTGCGGACGGGAGGCCAGTTTCTATTGCTTCGGACTTCAGCACTCAGCAACTTGAGTCGTCAGATGTGCGAATCTCACATCCCATGTGATCTAATACCTACAGTCTCGCTCGCTCAGAGCTCTCGGCAGAGAGCACCGTATTCTACATCTCATGTTTCGACATGTGACAACTATACTCGTAATCTATACCAGAATCTCGCTCAGCCTAGATCTCTGAGGTCGTCTGCCGTAATTCCTATGTCTTCAAGGTAATCTCACGTCTGACTCAAGGCTGCTCTACGACTGACTATCAGCCTCAGATCTCAGTGAGCGATGAGACTCAGCCTTTCGTACACCAGGTCCCAGAGCTTAAGTACCATTCAGCGTCGGAATCCTCCACAGACGCTTGGGTGGCGTCCCCTGCGACCAGGTGGCCTCCCAGATCGATGTCCAGGCTCATCATACGCTGAGCCAGCCATTCAACTGCCATAAAGCAGAAGCCCTCGTTGAACCCCAGTGCCTCCCAGCCGGAAGTGAGGAAATCCCGTTCCTCCGAAGACAAGGCGGTAAGAGTCATTGCGAAAGTAGTGGTTGTAGGTAAACTGAAAAAAAAAAGAATGATTCAAACGTTGACGTGATGAATTTATAACGTCGTAGACAGATGATATAGCGTAAAGATTAATGTGAAAGTGGTAGTAAGAATTTGTCGAGTAACAAAAGTAGACGATTTTTGAGAGAGATGAAAAATGTAGAACTAGAAAATGTGACTTACCAAAATTCAAAACCGCGGGGGAGACCGCCATTTATATTCTTTTCCGCAAATTGACGCTTGTACGCGGTACTTAAACTCGTGATGTAATTGGCCACAAATTGTACAAGTATACGGCAGACTAGTTCGAGACATCTTGAATCTGCGGTTTTCTGAGGTCGTTGTTCTTTACTCTTTTTGGATTACCATTTCCATTTTTGGACAAGTTCCAAAGCGGTGAGCGCACTTGTACGCATCCTGGTTCTTTTGCGTGCAAAGTTCGATGAGTAAGAAATACCTACGGCAGTAAGCTCAATGGCACCCATATCGAGTAGGCGGTCTGGCGTTCACCGAGACAAACGATGCATTGTACGGGGCGAATGTTACAGATGCCTGGTGACTCTGTGTAGAAGGCTTCATGCTACAGCTCAGTTTAAGACTTATGATCCGAGACCATGTTGTCTCGACTGAGCAGCGCTGAACGGGTATGCTCGAGTTCTTGAAAAGATGAATCCTCGGTGTGGCGAGTCCAGGTGTTTGTACGGATCTTACACATACATTTAGATCCATGAGGGTTGGGTGGTCACAATCATATGCACAGCTACAGATTGTTCTTTTCCATACCGGCGTTGACGTCATGGGCAACATGTTTGGAATGTATTCACTGAATAGCATTCATGGAAACACCAAGCATCACCCGATCTTTGCTACAGTAACGTAAGCGAACACGGGTTCATCTTATGACAGTGTACGTATGATTTCATGGATGATATTTGTCGTTAAATAGTAGTAATCTTGAACAAGCGTGCTACTTTCTCTGTCCTTGATGGAAGTTTAATCATGACTACGGACAGATAAGCGTCGATGTACTCCATGTACAGAGAATACGAGACATGTATTATGGACGAATACCGGTCTTCCACTTTTAGCTCACGCCTATGTAGGATGATATTTCAGAACGAGGGATCATTTTGGCCCCGGAAAGGTCCAGAAAACAGTCTTCAGCTGGTTTCCGTCGCTTCTGGCACTCTACTTGACGATGCTGTTTTCTTTGTTGGTTACACCAGGGGATGTTTGGTTCACAGCACTCTTGCGCTTGACTATAACTAGTGCCTCCCTACGTCTCATAACATGCGTGTAAAATCAAGCAATTGTTCACCAACTGGAGCTTCTCGATGATGTAATCACTGATCAATTCCCCAATTTCGTTTATAGTCACTACAAACTATAGTCAGTACACCTGATTGATTGATGTGTCTTTATTCTCCGCTATAACCATAAAAGAATCTGGTTTTCGAATCCAGCGGCCCGTTACCGAATTGTCCAACGTCCTCTGAATAACCCCGCCCTGCTTGTTCAGTGCCAATTATGCGAAGCCTCCAGATACACCAAGAAACTCGCGCCCTGCAGCGCACTATCAGACTGCTTGTACGATAGCTCTCCTTCGACCCCTGGAACAAAACAGGAGAGACAAAAAATAAAACACAACACCGTGAGAGGATATTCGGCCAAAACTCCGACAAAAACAAAAGAACAGGAAAAAGAAAAGAAAAAGAAAAGATCTCAACCCCCAAGATAAACTATCATGAAACCAGACAAAAGAAATATCATCACCGCTCCGCAGAGGCTCAACCTCCGTCTCTTTTCTCACCTTGGATGACGGCGAAGGACATTGGCTTGTGAGTGGAGGTCTTGGTGGCGGAGTGTTGGTCGGAGGTGACAGTGGGCTTATGGGTGGTCTTGGTGGATTTGTTGGCCGGGCGCAGACCGTGGCCACAGATGATGTGGGCATTGAACACTGTTCTGAGGTGGTTTGAAAAGGACTCGGTGACTGATTTGGCGAAAGCCCTCCCAGCGGGGCGGGCTTCGGCGTCATCCCAGAGCGCGGAGAAGCTGTCCAAGACTTGGGCAAAGTAGCGAGCGGCGGAGGAGGGCACGGAGGCAACTGCGGTCGCGCACTCGGAAATGGTTTGGGCAAGGTGCTGGCCATGTTTACCTTGGTTGTCGGTGGGCTCGGTGATGTGGGCGAAGAATTCAGCCAGGGCGGGGGTAGAAAAGGGGTCCTTCGCGGTGAAGCGGAAGGGCTCGGTGGCGCCGAAGAGGGGGATGGTGGGGCCTGGGCTGGTGGTCGTGTTCGTGGTCGTGGCGGAGGTGTTGTTCAGTTTGGGGGCCTTGTGGTGGTGGGCGGAGGAGGACTAGCCGGTGGTGGTCTTGAAAGCGATGGAGTTGGCGGGCTTGAGGGGAAGGTTTTACTTGGTTGTAACGAGCACGGCGAGGGTGGCGTCGGGGAGTTCCGGTTGAGCGGCTACGTTCACACTATGGGTGTTTACAATTTCTATAGGCTGGCCTCCCGTTGGGCCGCTCCGTAGTCCATCTCTATATCCGTCATCGTGAGACGCCGGAGGTTTGGTGCAAAGAGTTAGAGTTAATACGGGTTAAATATAAACAAAGCGACAAGTGTTTTGGTAATAGTATTCCAGTTACAACCTGATATCAGTGTTTTGTTCTCGCGAAGTCGGTGGTGATCAATGGTAGGGTTACAACAGTGCACGCACATTGTTAGGGTTAATGGTGAACAGATGCACGTGTTGGGAACTGTTGTCAGGGAACTTTGATAAAATTTCGAAGAGTCAACCATTTCAATTATTCTTTATAGTCCAAATAGTATCATTACGTTTCCGTTTACATACCGATACGAGAACTTGTTTGTTCACATATCCCACATGCATCATTAGCACTGGGGATGCTTGCGACAAATGATGGCCCTGAATTTGGGGTAGTATTGTGCATGGACATAATTAATACACATCTAAATTGGGAAACCTGACCTGGACCTTACCGAGCTCACCGAAACGCTTTGGACAAACATGGGTTCCAACGACCATGGTAATTGACAAACATGTGTAAGATTGAAGCCACTGACGGCGGGTTGACCTTTCGTGATGTGATATGATGGATCACAAACTATGAAGGGAACGAGAAATACGACCTGCTGATCATTGGTTACGACCGAGTGAATGTTGGTCTTGACGGTCAAATCCACATTTCTTCAACAAATAAAGAGACCCTGTACCATATGAGCGCTAGCAGCCCAGTGTCGGGGACAAACAGTCCGGAACATGGACGTTTGATTCGCATTTTGGAAAGAAATCAACACTTGCACAAAGCCATCTGTCCCAAAAGCAGGTCTCGGCGACTAACACGACATCCTATGTTGTGTGAATGAATAATCAATGTGAACAACAAATTGTTACCGGTGACATGTTAGCAATGATCGGACATGGGCGAATGTAACACTAGGCATGAGAAAGACGGTTGAGTTCGTTGCCAAGCAATTACTATGAGCCGTATAAAGATAGAGGACGCGAGATTAAACGGTACAACGGGGGTCACGGAGTCTCACGGTGATGAAGGAGAGTGAGATGAGAAGACAGCAAGAAAGAGTTCAATAACAAAACTACTGCCAATACCTAAGCCCGCAAGAGCGTCACTCTATTGCCAGTATTAGCCAACTGTCTAGAAGAAGTCCAGAGTCGTTACGATCCCCAAACCGGGCAAGTCTGTCTCAGGAAACAACAAGGCTAGTGGATGGCGTTCGATAGAGCTATCATCAACAACAGGGAAAGTCAGAGAGAAGGGAGACCCATCGCCTAGGGCTGGCACTGGACCCGGTGGCCTGATAGAAAACAGGTCGGGCAGATCGACGGAGGTAGTTGTTAGGGCGGCCATCACGACCTGTTCGCAGTCATATCAGGAAACCGTTTAGCTCTAGTGGCAGAGTCACTCCGAGGACTAGTCGTTAGAGACGTAAGTATAAGACGTCCTGGTTGGAGATGGGCACCGGAATTATTCCCAAAGGTCGCGTCAATGTAGCATTATATTTCGGAAACCAGAGGCCTGGTCTCTGAATAGGTTATAGCCGAAGAACGGCCGGCGAACCGGTTTCCTTCGCTTTTGGCGCAGGGCTTGACGGCGACGCTTTCGTTCCTTGGTTGTACTAAGGCGTGATCGGTTTACAATCCCCCCATGACTGTCCATGACGTCTACCTCACTACCACCCGAATCTGGACACTTATGGCGCAGGGGCAAAATGGAATCAAAATGCCGTGATGTCGTTTGTTGTCGGTCGAATACTTTCTCCTTCTTCCATTTAACCGAAGCCGTCTGATGTATGACAAGTCTTGGGATACGTCGCCGTTTTAGAATCGTCAAAGTTTGAATTGCCATTGGACGAGCTTTGGCAAGACGACCTAGCGGAGGGTGGTAGTAATCCTCTATGTAGCGATCAGGTTCAGGAAAACGCCCAAAGCCATACTTTGCAAATTTCTCAAGCCATCCGATACGTCGAGCATGAATGAAACCACCGCCGCTGCAAACTTCTTGGGGAATAAAGGGTTCGAGCAAGAGATAGGCGGTTTTGCCGCAATAACCTCTAGACATAGGAACTGCCCAGCATGGCGATGGTGGACGGTAAAATTCAAAATCAATGTCACCGCTTGAAACGTTGTGTCCTTGGATACGTTTAGCCGGCATTCGGATGAGAAGCCGACTATCGGACAGGTTATCGAACACAGATATAGGTAAACCCATTTGGCGTAATAAGGATATTCTTTTCTGTGGTCTCGTATGGGCATGTAAGATCTTCCATTTGGCCCAGTCTTGTGGCGCTGGACAGTAGATCCAATCAACCCGGGAGTCTCTCGAAGCCCAGGACCAGCTAGGGAACTGGTCGATGAATGGTACTGGAAATTCCCGTTCCGCAACGAACCAACAAAGGGAATGTTGCATCCCGCGTGTAGGAATCCCCGAAATATGGTCAATCCCTCGGGTTTTTAGAAGCCCGGCAATTGCGTTGATTCTGTCGCCGGGAAACGTCAGTTTACGCCGGCAATAATCTTGTATCAAAGTCAATGGTGAAATTGACTTGGCCTCCAAACATTGAATTCGACACTCGGGCTCGTCTGTAAAAGGCACATCTTGATACGCAGCCATTGGACAATTGATGTGCCATAGAATGGTCGAATCAGTGAAGTAGAGCCGACGAGGAGAAAGATATTCTTCTTGCATGGTCCATCCACGAGTGTACCACTCTGAACCGTCAATTATCTGGCCTAGTTCCCCCGCGGAGATCCCCAAGCATGACACCAGGTTAAAACCATTCCATCGTCCATCAAAGGTTCGAGTATACCCCGGTATTCCACTATGGATGTCTGTAGATAACGCACATATCATGGTCAAGTAAGAGTTGGCATAAACATCTCCCATTGCATGAATCTGTTCTGCCTTTTCACGGTCATCGCCCTGCATGATGCAATACCGATCAATCCAGATGTAGGGAATTTCCAGATACTGAGCCATAGTCATACAGTCGTACAATGTTTTGGACATTGTCTTTAGAGACAAAGAGCCAGGTTGGGCGAATTTCTGCTGGGTTTTGGAGGTGAGCATGTTCTTGTCTGTAGAGTCCCACCGGTAACTAATCGCAGAGTACCGGACATGATTGTTTCCGATATGCACCACACATCTTTGTTTGACGTCGATCAAACGAAAGGACGGGGCATATTCTACATCTGGCTGTCAGTTTTAACTATCATTATGGTAGAATCTATTCTTACCTGCTGTTTGTTGGAGGTTCTCGACGGGGTACTTTCTGAATTGGTTATGTATATGCCTTGCCAAGATCACAGGATTATAGCGATTAGACTGATGACTCGCCAAGCTTGGCCCATTGGTGTCACTTATTGGTAATAGTGCGACATCAACCATCCCCGATTTAAACGACGGCAGGACATGGTCATAGTGACACCCGCATTTGAACGGCGGCAGGCCATTGTAGTAGTCAAGCATGATTTTGAAGTTGAATACGCCCTGATCTCTAAATAACATAATTTCGGATGCTTCGACTGAGTGACGTCGCGGCGATATTCCCAGAATCTTGATCCGTTTGGATTCATCTCTAGTGGCCTGTTGTATTATCGAATATGCCATGCCGAAACACACTGGGCAATCTGGGGAAAGTCCAAGTAGCTCCAACGCTGGTTTAGAGTGATTGACGGGGATCGGCCACGGAGAGAGCCCATCTTCGCCAAATGTTGTTTCGTTGTTCCATAACTGATGAATTTCGTAATCTTGAACGGACCACCAATCCGGATTGTTGAGAGTATAAACACCTCCAGGTTCGTACTGCCTTCTAATGATCTGATCGTAGTAGCACCAGTGGCAGTCTTTGACAACCATCCTGCTCATGATAATTTCAGTGCAACCTGAACACCAATTTTGATTGCGGGCAACCTTTCCGACAACTCGGGCATTGTATTCCGCGCATGTCTGACGTTCATCACCTTCAAGTCGGCTATGAACAATCCCATCACCCCGCTGAACAAGTTAGTACGTGCATTGTTTTGGTACATATCTGAAGATCAAATGTGGAGAGGCACTTACCTCTTTTGTGTCATTGAAGGATAATGCAAAAAGATACTCAGGCACCTCATCACTGTCCCCATCACTATCCACAAATTCCTCCCAATTTGGATGCTCATCAGTCAGAAGGATTGCTTCGAACATTTTCAGTAGATTTCAAGGTTTGAACAATTCTACAATTGTTGAACACTTCTCCATTCACCTGTTCAAAATAACATTTATAACATGCCTGATTTCAGGAAATTCAGGCAATTCAGGCAATCTCATGCTCGTTATCTTTTTAGGCACAATGCATGTCCTTAGTAAGCAGCTTACAGACGTTTTGGACAACCAAAATATTCCAACCAATCATTCTCATTATGTTGCATCTGAGGCCATTGCTACACGACCCCAGTCCGTAGAAACGTGTATACATACATACTGATTCTATAGTGCGGAATATGCCACTGACAGACTGGGAGGCATCGGAATACCACTGCGCCAAAAAGAAGTGGAACCTTTGGACTTTGTTACTGATGCATGCTCTATCAGGGTCTATACAGGACGCACGAGGGGAAATTCCTATTCAGTTAGGAGGGCACGTCCAGTGAGTAACCATCAGAAAGGGCAGCAGCTGGTAACTCTCTCCGGTATGGAACTTTATATGACAAGTTACTTGCTTGAGTCGATTAAGTATCACGAAGTGCGTGACGTATAAACCATTTATCTAAACATTGAGCCAACCAACAATACCCACTTATTACTTGTCAAGCCCCGCACTGACGTCACCAAACGGTAGAACGTGGCATAACCAATGCTGAGCATCTTATTCCCCTTGCCTATGGTCAAAGAAAAACAAAGGCTAACCTGAGATATGTCCTGCGTCGTTGGAGCGCAAGTTACTTTGATGCGGGACTATCGGTACTGAGATTTTTACAACGAATTCCGGCGCCAAATTTGGGCTGTTAGGCGGCACTGGCAGAATCACTCCCTATCCAAATTGGGCAATCCGGTGTGTGCTCACCGAGCTCACCGAAGCTGGTTGCGAACAGGGATTGCGACGACCAATGTCATTGATGGGCCTGTGTGTCTATACATGATATAACTGCCATGGCGAAAACACGGTTAATCACTGGCTGACTTAAAGCAAAGGAAATAGATGATATTTCGGTACATCGAAATCTATCTACTGCGGCGCTTCTTAGAAGCCGGCCCGTCGGAATCTTCGACTTCAGAGACCACCCTAGATCGTTTACTGAATAAGACTTCGGTGGTATTGGAGTATGAAAAGTGCATAGAATGCAACTTCTCTTTGATGACGGTTTTTAAAAACCCCAACAGGCGATCCGTAGATGGCTTTCTAGTGAAATCATATGGCCCGTCAGAAATGTTACCAATAAATGTGGGAGTGGGAACTCGGAAGGTAACACTTGCAAGTTCCCGGCCATGTTCCATCCAATAGTCGAAGTCCCGAGACAGAAAACAAGCCTAGAGTTGATGTTAACATGTCATGATATATAGTTAAGGATTTGGGGTATACTTGCCGCTGGGCTCACATGGCGCGGGTAATCATCGGCCACAGGGTCATACTCCTTGATGACGTAGTCAGCCAGCCAGACAATGGCAGCCAAATTCGACGAAGCGACTTTGAGTTCTTCATGATTCCGGTCGAAGATGATTTGGTGGCCACCAGTGTTGCAGTACTCGTCAACACGTGTCATTGGCACCGAAGATTCTTCCTTTTGGCTTTCAGAATCCCCGTGGTGTAACACGGGCATTTCTGAGACGTTGGGAAACCTCTTTGCCGGGCTCAAAATCTTCCGCAGTGCCGGAGCACTGTGATCACGAGAGGCCATGACATCTTCGGTCGATAAGCAGACACGAATATGGCCGGTATGGTTGTCCCAGAAGACACCACTTTTAATACCACAGCAAACCTATCAGTGTGTTAGTAATTATGTATCGGCGTTACGGTATTGGAGATGGACTGGAGACTACAACAACTTACATTGACTTCGAACTTCAGTTGGAATCTTTTCCTCAGACGTTCGTCGGGATAATAGTTGCCGGGAGTGCGCTGCATGTCCACACAGGTCATGTACGAGGTAAACCTCTCGACCCCATCAGGGCCGGCCACGTGGTAAAAGACATGTTCGAAGGCCTCGAGGAGTCTCTCGATGAGATACTTGTAAGAACGGGAAGGGGAATGACGCTTGAGCTCGTCAAGGATCACATCCCAGTCGATGAAGAACTCATTGCGGAATTGAACGGGTAATTCCAAGTCTTCAAGCTCATCCTCGCTCCAAGTCTCGGTATCAGACTCATCCCCAAACTCACTGCCAGATCCAGAGCAGTATCCTTCATCTTCAATTTCGAAGTCGGAGTCTTCAACAAATGTGTGGGGATCGCCTCCTGCGATCAGGTGGCCTCCCAGATCGATGTCCAGGCTCATCATATGCTGAGCCAGCCATTCAACAGCCATGAAACAGAAGCCCTCGTTAAACGCCATGGCTTCCCAGCCGGTAGTGAGGAAATCTAGTTCCTTCGAAGACAGGGCGGTAAGAGGCATTTTGAAAGTAGTGGTTGTTGGTAACTTGAGAAAGAATGATTCAAAGGGCGGCGTGATGAATTTATAACGCCGTGGATAAATGATATAGCGTAAAGATTAATCTGAAAGTTGTAACAAGAATTTGTCGAGTAACTAAAGCAGACGATTTTTATGATAGATGAAAATAATGTAGAACTAGAAAATGTGACTTGCTGAGATTCAAATCCCCAGGGGAGACCGCTGTTTATATCTTTTTCCGCAGAATGCCGTTTGTACGCGGTACTAGAACTCGTGATATAATTTGCTACAAATCGTACAAGTATACGGCACACTAGTTCAAGATATCTTGAATCTGTGGTTTTCTGAGGTTGTTGTTCTCTACTCTTTTTGGATTACCATTTCCATTTTTGGACAAGTTCCAAAGCGGTGAGCGCACTCTTACACATCCTGGTTCTCTTGCGTGCAAAGTTCGATGAGTAAGAAATACCTACGGCAGTAAGCTCAATGGCACCCCTATCGAGTAGGCGGTCTGGCGTTCACCGAGACAAACGATGCATTGTGCGGGGCGGACATGACAGATGTCTGGTGACTCTGTGTAGAAGGCTTCATGCTACAGCGCAGTTTAAGACTTGTGGTCCGAGATCATGTTGTCTCGACTGAGCAGCGATGAACGGGTATGCTCGGGTTCTGCAAAAGATGAATTCTCGGTGTGGCGAGTCCAGGTGTTTGTACGGATCTCACACATACATTTAGATCCACGGAGGTTGGGTGGTCACAATCATATGCAAGGCCATATATTCCTCTTTTCCATACCAGCGTTGACGTCATGGGCAACATGTTTGGAATGTATTCACTGAATAGCATTCATGGAAACACCAAGCATAACCCGATCTTGACTACAGTAACGCAAGCAAACACGGGTTCATCTTATGGCACTATACCTATAAGTATATAGATGATATTTGTCGTTGAATAGTAGTAATCCCATGCAAAAGTGCTGCTTTCTGTGTCCTTTACGGAAATTTAATCATGACTACGGACAGATAAGCGTCGATGTACTCCATGTACAGAAAATACGAGACATGTATTCTAGATTAATTCTCGTCTTCTACATCCAGTTGACGTGAATTTAGGGTGATATGTCAGAATGAGGGATCATTTTCAAAACGGGCAAGTCCAGAAAACAGTCTGTAGTTGATTTTCATCGCTTTTGACACTCGACTTGACGATGTTGCTTTCCTTTGTTGGTTACACCAGAGAATGTTCGGTTCATAGCACTCCCATGTTAGACTACAACTTCTGCCTCCCTACTCCTAGAACTCTTAAAGTTCAACCATCGATTGTTTGTGACGATTGTAGGAGCCAAAACACTGTTGAATTGCTACCTAGTCGCTTGACGCATCCCGTTGAGATGTGTCTGGAGTACTACCATGCAAGTCGTTATCGGTCACCGTTAAGTGGGCCATGGAAATTCTCATTGCATGGCTGAAAGTCCAACCCAACGAAAAGGATGTATATGTGATATCCCTCTACTTCTAATGAATGCGACGCAGGTGGTCTGTCACACACAATTCCACACGTCTCCAAGTTCCAGTTGTCTACCAAACAAACTTCAATTGCAACAATTCGTGTGTGGAGAATAACGGGTTTTGCTAACTGTTCGTTTGACAACATGCGTATAAAATCAAGCAAGGGGTCACAAACTGGAGCTTCACCATGATATCCTCACTGATCAATTCCCCAATTTCGTTCATATTCACTACGAACTATAGTCCTTATACCTACTGCAAAATTTCCTTGATCGCATTAGCCCGAAGCTTTAAAGCCTTCTCCGTACTCTTCAATCCATAAAAATCATGACCATGAGGCAACCCAGGCCAAACATGAATCTCCACCTGAACACCCGCACTACTTAATCTCCTAGCATACTCCAAACTCTCTTCCACGAACAAATCCAAAGACCCCAAATCAATGTACGCAGCCGGTAGATCCGCCACACTGGTTGCTCGAGCTGGCGAAACGTATTGCCAGACATCAGCAGATGTGTCCCCAGCACTATCACCCAACAGTGCCTTCCAAGCCAGTTGATTCGCACTTGATGTCCAAGTAAGGAATTTGCTCCGGGGATGTTCGGGGGACATTTCAGTTCGGTCGTCGAGCATCGGTGCTAGAAGAACCTGTTGAATCGGCCGATACTCGTACTTAAGGTCACGTAGACGAATACACAGCCCAGCAGCTAGTCCGGCACCAGCGGAAATTCCCATAACCACAATCTTGGCCCGGTCTATCCCAAACCGTTCGTGGTTCTCGATAAGGAACTCATAGGCATGGAAGACGTCATCGGCCCCAGCTGGATACGGATGCTCCGGAGCTAGTCGATGCTCAATGGAAAATACCTTGTATCCAAGGCTGTGTGAATAGTAACGCGTCACGGGGATGAATTGTTCCGCGGTTCCGATAATATGGCCTCCAGGGTGGATATAAATGATAACGGGCTGAGCGGAACCTGGAGCAAGTTCAGTCGGAGTCATACTCCATATAACGCCATCGTCGCAATCCGGTCTGGGGAACGTAATCTTGTCGACTGTGACTGCTTCAGTTGCAGAAGGGTTCCCATCTTTGTAAGAATTGCAATACATGTCAAAGAGACCATTTATATGTCCTTCAATTTCTTGCATAGTCATCAAAGGTGGAAGGTCGGAGGTTTTGGAGCCAAAAACTTCCCCAAATTCCCGCTCGTGTGATAACCCGGCCATGGTGGATAGACGTGGTATTGGGTTAAGCAAGAAAGAAGAGTTGTAAAGCGCGAATATCAGAGTATTGAGAGGAGGTCAAGATAGTTGTGTTTGTTGTAGTTTAGTTACCGTTTGATCAGTTGTCCATCTAGAAGAGAGAGAAGAAGAGGGAAAGAGGGGCAGGGAGAGAGACTTTATCCCCAAGATACCAAGTACCCGTCTATCACAATAGCAGGGCGACAGGTCGGAACGTTATCTCCCATAGTTGGCCAATCACCAGCAATGCTGTGCAGCGGCCACTCTTGTGACGTCACCATGTTAGCACATTTCCATACCCAATTGACGAATAGTAAGTTTCAAACGCGGTCTTCATGTCCTATCTGAACGCACGTGTAGCAATATGCTCATCTGCGTTTTGTGGCGAATCTAGAGTTACACTGCATATGAACCTAACTGATAAGCAACTCCTTTTGATTGTAAGCTCCAGGGTATTGCTATATGCGGCATCAACTGCTGAGTCTTTAACACTGCAAAAGATATCACAGAATATGAAGCAGTGATTTGAGGGAGCATTGGATGGGTTGTCATGATTGCAATGCAACAGAAGTGGGTGATCTAAAGCTTCTAGCTAAATGCATCACTACGTGAGACACATCAATGGCGAGTTGCATGACCTGAGCATACTTCAACACACAGGATCCCAAAAAGCCGGGCTAACGGAAGTATCGGGGAAAAGATGCCGACTCGGCCGTTCAGTGATAAGAGAATTCCGTGTTTCTGCACTATCAGACGCGTACATATAAACCCAAGCTCGCATACTCGGCTTTTTAACGAATCTAGGACAATTTCGCTGGTGATCAATCTGATATCACCGTCACCGATATAACGTAGGCCTTCCACTTAGTGTACTTTGCAACACGTGGTTAGCTATGTACTGTGTATTGGTCACGTTTAGCAAAGGCCCGGTAACTGACCTATTTCCCGTGTTTTCTTCCGTGTCAACAGGTAAGCGGCGATTTGCCGCTGGGTAGTCATCGGGCCGAAGATGGAAGTGACATTCTCGGTGAACATACTCCAAAGAATACGCATGAAGAAGTGATGTGATAGCACGGCATAATAGGGGGGTGTGAGGACATTTGAAGACAAACTTTCATCAACCAGGTATTTCTTTGTACACATTCTTCATCTCCATCAACTCTTCAAAAATCCAGTTCCATTGATAATATATCTCTAAAAAAGAAGTAAATCAATCAAACATATATCACAGCATTTTAATCTACTGCGCAGCAGCAACAAGAAGCACCGACTGGAAGGCAACCGCAAAGTCATAACAGTCGCAGAACGAGTTATACAACGGCGCCGGCGCCACCCGAATCACATCAGGCTTCCTGTCATCAACCATGACACCCTGTGCCTCCAGTCCCTCCATGACAGTCTCCAACGTAACACCCTTGAGCCGCAAACTCAACTGCGCACCACGTTGCTCGGGGTCCAAAGGCGTGAGAATCTCAAAGAATTCTTGTGCCTGTCTAGCCACACCGCATAACAAGAGGTCCTCAAGGAACTTGGTCAACAGTTTACTCTTAGTGCGCAAAGGCTCCATGCCACCCGCCAGCTGGAACACTTCGAGCGAAGCGCACAGCGAGGTGATATCGAGAACACTGGGGTTACTCAACTGGAAGCCCTTGGCCCCAGCAGCCGGGTGGAAGTGGTTAACCATGCCGAAACGGGTAGGCTTGTCGTTAGCCCACCAGCCAGCCAAACGGTTCGTGTAGCCCGAGGTGGCATTAGCATCGCCGCCCTCAGTAGTCACAAGAGAGTTGCGCTCGTGAACAAACAGGCCGCCAATGCAGCCAGGGCCTGAGTTGAGGTACTTGTAAGTACACCAAGCGGCGGCATCAACGTCCCAGTTGTGGAGATATAAAGGTACGTTGCCAACGGCGTGGGCAAGATCCCAGATTACAAAAATGCCCTTGGAACGAGCGTAGGTGGTGATGGTGGGGATGTCGAGGAACTGGCCCGTGTAGAACTGGATACCCGGAAGAACGAGAACGGCCGTCTCGGCGGCATGCTCCTTGATCACATCGAGAATGTAGTCGGTTGGAAGCACACTAGAGTTTGTTGGCGGGTCAATGCAAATCATGGACTCCTCGGTAGTAAGCCCGTGGTGTCTAATTTGCGTCTCGATAGCAAACTACGTCACTTGGTTAGATTAATTCTTCGTCTGAATTCAGACATTCGACTTACATGGTCACTAGGGAAAGCCTTAGTCTCAAGAATAATCTTGTGTCTCCCCTCGCGCTTCGGCTTGTAAAAAGCGCAAAGCAAAAAGTGCAGGTTGGCCGTCAACGTCTGCATCACAGCAACCTCACTCTCCTCAGCTCCAACAATCGGCGCAATCATCTGACTCGCGCGATCATCAACATCCAACCATGTCGGCAACGGGCTACCCTTTAACGGCTTGAAGTGGCCCTGGACGCCTTGCGTCCGCCATGTGTTGAGGTACTGAGTGATGCGCTCCGATGTGCGCCGGGGCTGTAAACCAAGCGAGTTGCCGACTAGGTAGGTGCACTTCGGGGCACTTTTGTAGGCTTCCGTGGCGGAAAAGGCTACACGAAGCAAGGTTAGTAAAGACGCTTGAATGTAATTAGGTTGACGAGCTTACAGGACGTAGGAAGCTCAGTAGAAGCAATTTCTTCACGAGTAGGAATGATGAACTCGTCACGAGTGAAGCTCAAAGCATCAGCCTCGTCCAGTGTCTCAGCATCTCTTCTCGTGTATCCAGTAAGCGACATTTTTAAAAGATTTTGGGGATTTATCAAGCTTCACATGATCACGGATTTCAAAGCTCTACGTCATTCCCTTCTCATCAAATTAAATGAACCCTAAAACACATATGTAACCCGTCTCCGCTTTTTCCTCTTTGGTCACATGTATTGACCCCCGTGACTGAACATTCATCATGCCATGTGTTTTCATGTAATATACATGCCATTCGCTTATACTAAAAACTCTGGTTGTTTCTTCAGGCACCAGCAACTTTTGAGGCTCTGCTCGTTCTCTTGATGGTAACTTTCGGCCCGTACCCGCATGACGTAGGCCAGCCCCGCATCATGAACCCTATGATCATAAATAACCCTACAAGTCGCAGATGATCTACAGCCACATTACGTAGTTGCACCGTTTTTACACTATTTCACGAACCTCGGGTCACGAAATTGTGGCCCTCCTCTTTCGGTCTTCGGCACCGCTCCCGCCCTCCTGTCGTCATGAATCGCCACTGTGAGCAACATCACGTAAACCGCCTCTACCGTAGTATTCCTTACATACCCACATAAATTCTCCACATCCCCGGTTCCCCACCCGTACTCGCCACGTCCCGTTATTATACACATGTTGCACATACTAAGCCGTGCCAGGCTTTGCTCTACCGTGGTCCGACCATCAACAACCAACCGGGACATGCTCCAAACTACAACCACTCGCTGTGGAGAATCATACACATGGCATCCCAAACAGGAAATTCCAACCCACAGTCGTGGCCCGTTTCAATGTCGCAATTGGCGACTGTAATCTGCAACCCAATCCCTTTGGCCACGAGGCCATAGGCGAGTGACAGCCACACGCCGGGCGCGTCCACTTGGCCACTTTGTACGTAATCAACACCGAGAGTTTCTAGCATCATCGAGTCAAATTGCCTAGTACAGCCGCCCCAACCACTTGGGCTCCCATAGTCCGTCCCTCTGGCATAATTGTCCTCTCCTCCTTTTCCCTTCAGCCACCATCTGGCGCTCCAAAGTGAATAAACCCGGACGCCATACAAAGTCTCTGACGTCCTCGTGATCTCGGCACCCTGCTAGAGGAAACCAAGTCTGAAGTAAGTTCCATGTTCTAGTCCCGACTCGGGAATTGCCCGAAATAGAATCTATGTCTTTGTTCCACACACATCACAGTCAACCACGCTTTCCAGAATTGGAGGTTCCTTCCTTTGTCAGATCCGCCCCTCCCCCGCAATAAGGTAGTATACCGGCCGCGCTTTAAGCCTTGGTAGCGCAACGACAAATTATCTCATAAATTGCCGAGAAAACTGGATCTTGTTAGGGATTTCCCCGGATTTTGCGGCCAGTTTGGAGAATGAATCGTCTCGGTCGATCCCTCAAGTGTGGGGGAAGGAAGAAGAAGGGGCTTAACAGGGAACACGGCGACGGCAGCCTTTGGGGGCGGTGAGGTAATGAAGGGGTAATGAAAACTAGGTTTGGGGCCGTGGTGATGCATTTGTTGACTATGGCAGGTGACGAGAACAGGTGACGATGTGGAAAGCGTTGAGTAATAGTTTGAATGGTGCAATTGGAGACGGCTCAGCATCAGCCAAACTTTCGGCCTTGAAAGAGGATATAATGAACCTCCCGAACAAGGGTTAGAGAGGCACTGGGTTTAGCTATTTTAGGTATTGTCAGCTGGCGACATAGTGTACCTGAATGGTCAGCTGGCAGCACTCGGCGCTGAAGGCAAATCCAACGCAAGATTTTCTAGAACAAGCCAACATCGAGAAGCCGCTTGATGACGAATCCCACGGTAGATGAGTTTTTCAATCGACAATGTTTTCCCGGCCCGGTCCAATGTCTTTAGATGTTCTTTAGATCTTTTCCACGATAACATTTTGATAAGAATAGCGCTGCCACATATGCTAACCCGGAAGGCCAGATCCGAGACTAGAAACAGACGTTAATTTTTGATGAAGTAACGTGTAACTGGTGAAAGTAATGGGAACGCATGATCTCTTCATCTCTATTCTTGCCGACTATCTGGTCCTCAAGGCTTCCTTATATGCTATTCTCTGGAATCCTTTCCCCCTCATTTACCCCGCCGGTGTCTCATATGTGAGCCGTGTGGCCCTTTTGTGCCGAACCCGTGACCACGCGATAACCCTTACTCCAACACACCCCCTGGTCTGTCATATTGCTTGCTTATGAGAGGCCAGTTTCTTTATTGCGGGGTCAAGTCGGCGAATGGGTCACACCCCCAACTGACACTGTGCTATCATCAGGTAGGGCCGGGTCAGTTGTCCACACCATCGTTGCTTGACACCGTCAGCGGCAAGAATCTTGGCTATGCCTGTCCATAATCTGGTTACTAACTGCCGTCCTGAATTGACAAATTCATCTTCGGTTTCCGAAGGGTGGCTAAACGTCCGCTGGGTATCCCGCGATTTTCCACCGAGCCCACCCCGAACAGCTTGCTGTTCCCGAGGTGCCGGTGTAATATGTACCTGTCATGACTGCCACATCAGGTACTGACAAGACCCTGATGTGAATACCACAGTCGTGCATATGACTTGCGTACAACTTGGAACCATCTGATACACCGGGCGCAAACATTCTTGCGAGGTGACAGGAGAAATAGCTGGGCTCACCCCGGAAAGAGCTTCTTTCCTGCTCATGGGATGGCGGTGACTCATTACTTACTTTGTTAACCGGTCTTCAATCTGCTTCTTGCGTGAGAGAAGGGTCATCCCCAAAACACCCCCAGAAAGACCTATCGGATCGTTCTGGGTATTACACTATACTCCATCGTTCGTGCTTGCTGCATGACGATCTTACGCAAGAGAGTCAGTGTTATTTTCGCCGGTTTCGTCTGTGTCGATGTCGTCTTCGTCGTCGTCGTCGTCGGTATCGCCGCATTCGCGCTTATTAGCGGTTACCATGACAGCACTGAGCCTGCCGCGAGAGCGTCCAGACTCTTGGATATAAAAGGTAATGTCCTTCACAACGTCTTCGAAGTTGAGGGTGCGAGACGTGATTTTGTCTTGGTATTTCATAATGAAAACATCGTACCAAGAGGGAAACATTGGAGCGACCGCATCAGCAAAATCTGACCACCAGAGCTTCATGTCGACAGCCCGGTTGACACCGTTTCGCTTGGCTTCGATCATGGCGAGGTGCCATTGGCCGATCCAAGAATCAACTTCTTCGGCGACAGGGACAGAAGCCAGGGCCTTGACGGCCTCGTTGTAGTTGTAGATGTCTGCCGACTCGAGGGCGGTGGAGCGGTACTTGTCGGCTAGAGTGTCGTACCAGACATGCGCACCGCGGGTGTGCTTGTCTCTCCTCTGAACGTAGGCGCAGAAGCGCGCATTAGCGGATGAAACGTGCTCCTTCAGCCACTCCATCAAGCCGTCGTGGCCGGTGCATTGCGACTGCCAATCGGCTAGGGCGTTATTGTAGCGTGATTCGGCCGAGAGGCGAGCGGCGTCGGCCCTGGCCTGAGCAACTTCCAGGCGAATCTGCTGGTTCAAAGGCTGGGTGCTAGCGGCACGAGTGGAAGCGGCTGTGGCCAAAACGGGCGTGTCAGGCGGAAGGTAATCCGAAGCGACAAAAACGCCGTAATCAGGACGATCAGGGCGCTCGGTCCAGGGAGTCCGGTTCTCTTCACGAACAAACTGAAGCACACCGAGCTCCTCGGCAGTAGCGAGGAAGTCCGCCTCGAAAGACCGCCAGCCATTGGCGTTTGTAAGGACGGGCATGGTGGAAACAAAAGAGTAAAGTATCAAAGGTCGTATAGGCAAAGGGTGGGTTAAAGCAATCGTTAGGGTGTGAGACTCTTAATTGATGAAGTAACGTGTAACTGGTGAAAGTAATGGGAACGCATGATCTCTTCATCTCTATTCTTGCCGACTATCTGGTCCTCAAGGCTTCCTTATATGCTATTCTCTGGAATCCTTTCCCCCTCATTTACCCCGCCGGTGTCTCATATGTGAGCCGTGTGGCCCTTTTGTGCCGAACCCGTGACCACGCGATAACCCTTACTCCAACAATTTTGTCGTGCGGATTCGTTTCTAAAAGGAAAGGAATGCCAGTGAAACAGGGACCCGATGCATACATTTTGACTTCGGAGAATACTCCCGAACACTTTGGACAATAGCTCTCCAGGGTCTATGGTCAACTGCATGTTCTTGTCTCTGTGCGATGCGAGCCTCAATATGCAATGCCGTCAAAAGATCCTGCAACAGCCAGGGCTGCCCATGGCAATTGTCAAGAAAATACCAAGAACAACTACGGGAACAAGTCCTCTCAGGCCATCGTGATATCTACCCGCCCCCAAAATTAGCCAACGGCCTGATCTAGTCTAGGGCCATTACTTTGCAAGTCTGCCCCGCCTTCTGCCCCGCCGTTATCATCTGTCACTGCAGACATTTGACGGCATTTACTCTCCATGACGATGTGGCTACCATTTTGATAGACGCGGCAGGATGTTCTAGCCGCTTTGCTATATGATTCCTCGCAAACACCAAAGCTAAGTCAAGTCATGCGCCTCCATCACTTGCTCTTACCTTGGAGTCACCGTAAACCCACGAATATCCGGTCCCATTTCTTGACAAATTCATTACACACTGATTCTAGGTCTTGCAGATCCCGTGACCAGAGTCCCAAAATCACTGACCGCACAGGTCACGATGTTTTCATCTGCCATGCCAGCTTCTTTTCTCCTCTGCTCTCTGTGTATATGCGACCCTGCAGACCTAGCTTTCGCCTAACATTGTTCAACTAGTCATGTGATGAATCTCTTTCGGGTTACATATGGGGCTGAGTGTCCTTTTGTAGAGGCTCTGTCCGGAAAGGGCAATTGGTTCTCGGAGGACAACTCCACGACGAAGTGTCCGTCTGTGTGGCGGTGAATTGAAAAAGGAAGACGGGAAGAAACGAAGATAAATTGACATTAACACCCGATTTAGAACATACTCTAATGGATTTCCATGCTTCAATTGTTTCCCCTGGCCATGGACATATCGCGAGCCAAGCACAATATTGCGCCCGCAAGATGCAGAATTTTTCCACACAGGGCGTTATTTCTCCAAACAGCCAATGCAAGCCTCTGTATGTATGTCGGTCGTAGTTAATATTTGCACATATGCACATCAAATTGGCTAGTTATACACGATTATGGCCTGTCCAAAGGGGTATTTCTCGTCTCCGGTGGCCGTATCATCATAGGGAATAGCGGCACGTTTCATGGATAACTTCTGTAATAGTGGCTATTTTGCAATTCGGCAGGGCCAAAGAGGTTCCACCATGTTCGGCCTTTGATACGAACGGGATAATGATAAATTGAGAAATAAGCTAGTCACATGACGAAATACGGAAGCATCGTGGGGATCTGGACCACTGGAATTATGCACTCTTGGCGTTAACTGTTTCGCTGGACGAAACAGCATGTACCAAGTGTCTTTAGGACCGCGTCAAATCGGTACTTGCATTGTATGAGAGACAGCGCCGGGGAAGGAAGTACAATGTGTTCCCTAGCATGGAGAGCAGTTGTATCTTTTTGTGCACGAGTTGACGACACCTTGTAAGTACGTTGTCGTATATTGGCATATATCGTAGGCTTCTGTTGACTGTACATCGCCGTGTTTGGTATCTAGAGAAAGCCATATTCGCGCCGAATCTACCAATAACAAAAAGAACATCCAAAGTCGTCACAATCGGCGAGAATGAGCCAATATCAAAACCGCTCAGCTGCATTGTCGAGAACTTAACGCCCTCCTTTTCCTACAGGTGCTCGAAACCCCCTGTAGTACAGTTTTCCCAACAACCGGATATGCGTCCTCCACTCTAAAGCCCAAGAAAGTCTAGTTTTTTATGGTTTTTCCATCGAAAAAAAGAGAAAGTGTATAAAGAATAATAATCATTTCCCAAAACGGTAAAATAGTCTTATTTTATCGTTGCGCCTGGCTTTGTTAACCCGTCGATATGCCGTTTTGACTTGTAAGTGAGTCTTGGAGTGAATAGATCAATGGTAATGGAGTCTAGCTGTCGCGATATTGCTAACAGAATTCGTCAAAGTACAAAAGCCAAGTTGGGCCCGGTCTTGTCTTTCGATCTAAACAGCTATCATCACCATCATCACATCTTTACTCTTGTTCTGGACTTTCCACGAGCGTCTTACGCTGTCCACTTGTTACTTTTAACTATCAACCCTATTACTTGTCGTCGATATCTGTGATATCCACGCATACCCAATCTATCTGTCTCAATAGCTTCAGTATGTATATACCCTAGACACAATCTATTACCCCTCTCTACCTCCAAAGCTCTTCACCGTTCTTTCTATTTGGTGCCAAGTAGCCCAGACCATCACTGTTCCACTACATTACACAAACTGGCCACAGTTCACTTCAGCTCTCATTGCCTTCAATCTTCTCCGGGCCCGTCCATGTATCCGTCCACGGACCAATACCGAGACTCCGGCTCCCCGTATCCCCTGCCCATTCATTCAAAGTCCTCTTCATCCCCGGCCCCGTCATGCATTCACCGGCCTATGACAATAGTCTATGCCGAGCTTCCTTCCGTTTTGGGAAGCTACTTGCACCCGTTCCTGTCGTGACGGCCATCGAGAAATTGGAAAGTCATTCCACTCCCGCTATCATAGCGACAGCTTTCTCCACGTGTTGGTCTTTGCAGTTGCTCCTTTTCTTTTTGCCCCAGCAAGGAGAATTGTTCCTGCCGCTACCACACTAGAGTTTGGTGTTACAATACGAATGCCGAGATTTTAGCTGTTCCTGATGGCACTATGGGTGGCTGGCCTGCTGTTTTTCTCTTATCTTTGCCCGGCTTTTGTGGATTGGGTGGACGAAAATAGTGCAAGGGCAACCTGCGCTACCACGTCCGCCTCTTTGTGGATTCCATCTCCCTTTATCTTTGTCGGATTCTCCTTCGCCACGATATATCGTGCTTGGTTAGCCTATTCTATATAGAGCAACACGAGCCAGGGGTCCGCCACTTTTCTGTGTCCGACCAGCTGAGTACTGGGTCACCGCTTTTCAACAGTACCACCATGTGTGGGGCCGTCAAGCGGTGGGCCACTGCCACGGACAGCGCCCGCAATGTTTCAATTCTGGGGCCACTTGTTGCGTCATAGCTGCTGGTTGATGGTAAATTTATAGAGCCGCAGCCCATTTTCCTGTGGGTGGGTAAAGACAAAACAGCCCTTGAAACTTGGCCTTATCGCCGACTACAAGTGTAGTCTGGTAAGCAAAAGCCGACTCTTTAGGATTCAATTGCCATCATGGGGTTCGGTGTTGTTCCTGACTTGTTGTAATTGCCTAATCGGGCCCATCTTTAATGGATGAACCCTCACCGGCCTGTCATCCAACCCTCAATTGGTTTTCGCAAGTGGCTTCCGCGCTTTCTTGAGCCTCCGTTCTGCCCAGTCAAACGGAGTGAACATCATCCACATTTTCCTTATCTCCTGTTACAATAGCATCACAAAAGCGTTCCGAACACAAGCAATCCCGTTTTCTAGACTTTACGGGTCCTCTTGAGCGACCAGTCAACGGTTCCTACTCCCTAGTATCGATTTGTCTAACATGTTTACCAGTCTTCAAGGCTATTCAATTGACGTCTAGTTCTGCCATATCGGCTTTGCTGTACACGCCCCTCACATTCTAAACATCGCTAATCGCGAGGTATGTTGCTTCCGTTCAATCAACCTGTTACCCTGTCATCCCATAATACCCATCCATGACCACAAACACAATGTCACCGCCACCGCTTCTCTCCGAGCGAGAGAACTTATTGGATTCCCGTGTTTCTGTACTTATCTTCGCCCCGCGACCTACGCCTCCCTCGGCCCCTATTTTTATCACTTTTTCGCTACGGCACAACCAACTGTTTTCTGCCCTGCCTGCTCAGTCACCACCCTAGCCTGTCTTATTCTTATCAGTGCTTGTCAGGCACTAAACGAATTGGTGTCAATGGTAGCTTCAACATGACCATTGTGCAGGAGCCACTCCCACTCTAAACATGGCTCTCTGAAACTATGTCGACGAGTTTCTTGTGTTAGTCCTGGAACTTGTGCGCCAAGACTAGTAACAGGAACTGTCGGTCTGTGTCGCCACAAGCGGATTTGCACATCACTGATAACGAACAGACAGAGTCTACTGCCAAAGTGTCCGCATCCCTCCTACAGCTGTTCCTTGGCCGTCAGATACTCCTCCGCCTTGCATGCTAAATGGTGGCCCTGGACGCACGACGGGATTCCCTAGGGGCCATTTAACCCCGATAGTGTTGTCCATCCTGCCAATGCCATCTGATCGATTGGAATGCTTTACCAGCCAACCACCATGAGGGTGTTGTCCTCGTATCACGTTGATGCAGCCACCCCCTCTTGTCTGCAGGGACAGAAACACGACAACAGTCCGCTACTCCCTGACACTTTGGTGTCAATATCAAACCCAGCCGCAAGTGCTGCTTGGGCTTTGGGGTGGCGTGGGGTTATCATGTTTGGTGCCGCACTCCAGCCTCATGAACAACGGTCTTGATAACGACTTTCAATGTTAGTCCTTGGACTTGATATAAAGTTGGTCTCTGCTGCACTTGTTGTTCTGGCTTTCGGATAGTCTCCACATCAAACCGTCCCACGTCATCACTCGTCTTTTTACCATAATGTCCATTGCCCATTCATAACATTCACTATACACATTCACATACATCGCCACCATGACGACTCTTACTTTGAACACTGCTAACGCTATTGCTAATAGCAACCCTTCTACTTCATCTTTTTTCCAATCCCCCACATCTCTCACAATGGCCGACGTCGCTGCTCCTCGCTCCAACCCCCAACCGGCCCACCTTGCCATGCCTCTTAAGGCCAGACTTAATGGCAACGGCCACCGCACTTTGCGCTCAGCTACTGTTGGCTATGTCGCCGAAGCCTTCCAGGGCAAGGCCGAGCAAATGAGTGAAGGTAAGTTTGCTTAATGATCCCAATGTTCTGCGGAATTTCCCTTTTGGGACTGAGACTTGCGGTTCCCCGGCATCCCGGTATTTCCACGTGATCATGCTAACCCTGTCCACTTATAGTCAAGAACATCATTGTTCGCGGTGCTCTCATTCCCGAGGCCACCATTGACGCTCAGATTGCTTGGTTCTACAACGATCTTGGTATCGACGATGGATACTTCAAGATCGAGTCCCCTGATGTTATTGCCAACCACATCACCTCTCTTTACGCCGCCAAGGTTGCTTCCATGTCCCGCCATGATCGCCGGGAAGAGATCCGTCTGGACATGGAGTCTGCCGATCACGCTATCTACATTGACACTAGCGAGCCTGGTGTCTCTCACCCCGAGGGTCCTCGCTATGAGGAGCGTCTTGAGGCCAAGTACTTGGACTCCACCAACCCCACCAAGTTCCGTGTCGAGACCTTCCGTTCCCCTGGCGTTCTGGGTGCCTCTCCTAGCTCCAAGGCTACCCTTCGTTGCTACTTCGTCTACCAGTGTCTCTTCAAGCAGCAGCCCGAGGAGACTGACCCTTCAGAGACTCGCCTGGAAGTTATTGCCGACCATGGTTTCCTCCAGAAGGCTACTGAGAACACGAAGCAGATTTACCAGGAGATCATTGAGTTGGCCGTCTCCCGTACCGGTCCCGTCATCGAGGTCTTTGATGTCGAGGGCATGGCTGAGAAGCGTGTTGTCATCGCTTTCCGGTCTCGCACTGCCCGTGGTATTTTCTCGGCCCTGTCCGACTTGTACCACTACTATGGTGTCACCTCCTCTCGCAAGTACGTTGAGCAATTTGCCAACGGTATCACTGTCATGTCGGTTTACCTCCGCCCCGCTATGAACCTTCAGGGAGAGTTCCTTTCCATTGAGCAGTCCATCCACCAGATCACCAAGGAGATCTCTCTTCTGTACTGCATGCCCCAGAACAAGCTCCAGACCATTGTTACTTCTGGTGAGCTGTCTCTGCAGGAAGCCATCTACGGTCACTGTGTGTGGGTTTTCGTCCAGCACTTCCTCAACCGTCTCGGCCCTGAGTACGCTTCTCTGGTCCAGCTTCTTGACATTGAGAATAACGCCCATGCTTCGCTTCTTTCCAAGCTCAAGCGCCGTCTCCGTACCGAGACCTTCACTCCCGACTACATTCTAGAGATCATCAAGTCGTACCCCGAGCTTGTCCGCGCTCTCTACGCTTCCTTCACCAGCACTCATCTGTCGGTTGCCCCTGAGTACCAGCGCCAGAACATTGCTCCTACTCCTGCCGTCGAGGTTTTGTCCGATGCTAAGCTCGTCGAGTACATTTCCAAGACTGTGGCCAACGAGCACGAAGATATGGTCTTTAGTTCATTCCGTATCTTCAACAACGCCATTCTCAAGACCAACTTCTTTACACCCACCAAAGTCGCTCTTTCTTTCCGCCTGAACCCCTCGTTCCTTCCCGAGACTGAGTACCCCAAGCCTCTGTATGGCATGTTCCTCGTCATCTCGGGTGAATCTCGCGGGTTCCACCTCCGTTTTAAGGACATTGCCCGTGGTGGTATTCGTATCGTCAAGTCGCGCAGCAAGGAGGCTTACGCCATCAACGCTCGCAACTTGTTCGATGAGAACTACGGTCTTGCTAGCACTCAGCAGCGCAAGAACAAGGACATTCCCGAGGGTGGTTCCAAGGGTGTTATTCTTCTGGATGCCAAGTCCCAGGACAACGCTCGCGAGGCTTTCGAGAAGTACATTGATGCCATTCTCGATCTTCTTCTGCCTGCTCAGACTCCCGGTATCAAGAACCCCATCGTCGATCTGTATGGCAAGCCTGAAATCCTGTTCATGGGTCCCGATGAGAACACTGCCGACCTTGTCAACTGGGCTACTGAGCATGCTCGCCTTCGCGGTGCTCCTTGGTGGAAGTCTTTCTTCACCGGCAAGTCTCCCAGCCTGGGTGGTATCCCCCACGACCGCTATGGTATGACTACTCTGTCTGTTCGCGAGTATGTCAAGGGTATCTACCGCAAGCTCGAGCTTGATCCCTCTACTGTTCGCAAGATGCAGACTGGTGGTCCCGATGGTGATCTTGGTTCCAACGAGATCCTCCTTGGTAACGAGAAGTACACTTCGGTTGTCGACGGTTCCGGTGTCTTGGTTGACCCCAACGGTCTTGACTCTGAGGAGCTTCTCAGCTTGGCCAAGCGCCGTCTCATGATTAGCGAGTACGATCAGTCCAAGCTTTCCAAGGACGGTTACCGGGTTCTGTGCGATGACAACAACGTCACTCTTCCTTCCGGCGAGGTCGTTAGCAACGGTACTGCTTTCCGCAACACCTTCCACCTTCGTCAGACTGACTTCACCGACATGTTTGTTCCCTGCGGTGGTCGTCCCGAGTCCATTGATCTGTTGTCTGTCAACAAGCTGATCAACGAGGGCCGCACTACTATTCCTTACATTGTTGAGGGTGCCAATCTGTTCATTTCTCAGGATGCCAAGCTCCGTCTTGAGGAGGCCGGCTGCATTCTGTTCAAGGATGCTTCTACCAACAAGGGTGGTGTTACCTCTTCGTCCATGGAGGTTCTTGCTGCTCTGTCGTTCGACGATGAGAGCTTCCTGAAGCACATGTGCGTTGACCCCACCACCGGTGAGGCTCCTCAGTTCTACAAGGATTACGTCAAGGAGGTTCAGAGCAAGATTTGCGAGAACGCTCGTCTCGAGTTCGAGGCCATCTGGCGCGAGAACGCGCAGACTGGTGTTGCCCGGAGTATTCTTTCAGATAAGCTTTCTAACGCCATTACTGCTCTGGATGAACAACTCCAGTCTTCTGATCTCTGGGCTGATGAGAAGACCCGCCGTGGTGTCCTCTCTCAGGCTCTTCCCAAGCTTCTGCTTGACAAGATCGGTCTTGACACCATTATCCAGCGTGTCCCCGACAACTATGTTCGTGCCATCTTTGGTTCGTACTTGGCTTCTCGGTTCGTGTACCAGTACGGTAGCTCCCCTGGTCAGTTCGCTTTCTTCGACTTCATGAAGAAGCAGAGTGCTACTTTTGCTTAAATTGGTGATGATTGGTTGACAGTTAATGCGCGGGCGTATATGACTTTCTGGTGAAATTGGGCGTTTGGGTTTATATTTGGTTCGGTTTTTTTGATGTTTTTTGGTAATGACAGAAACTCTACGGGCGGTCTTTTGTTAGTGCTGGTGACTTTGTTTCTATTGCACCATAATTCTTCCCACTCTTGGTGCATCGGAGATGGAGCCACCGGCTATAATAACGCCGCCGTGTATGGAATAGGGTTAGAATTGTATAATTTGGGTTAATTGATGATTGGTTACATGAATTTGTTGGGTTTGCCTACTTGTGAATAACCCTTGTTGTGACCGTTGTGATTGCTGAAAACCAATCAGATTGTAGTCGTCAACCAGTGACGACATGCAAGTTGAAGTCAAGCTAAACTAGCCCCAATGACCAATCCCATTTTAAGCTATCCCAATCCCACATGTGGCTGGGTGATCTTGAAAGGTTTATAGCGCGATACGGGGTTGACCGGTGCAATCCAATATATCCCGATTTGGCGGCACTAGAATAAGACCCGAAGTCTGCGGGATTAAGAATGTCTCCCAGTGACCTCAACGGCCGACCCGATTGACCTCGTGGGAATCTTGATGGGTTCGTCGTAGTGCGCCAAAGACCCCATATATCCCAAGTGACGGATTCAAGTTCCTGAACGGAAGGAGCGTGGAAGGAGTGAGGGTTAGACGGGGACGGAGGGTTACCGTGGTTGGATGTGGTGTATTTGTGGGGTCCTTCTTTGTTTGGAGATGAGAGGACGAGGGCGTTGGAAGTTTCCCGTTGGTAGTAAACAATCTATTTCTAATTTTCTTGACCTTCTTTCCAGCCTCGTGCATACTTTCTGAGTATTCAAAGACATCATCGACATCCGGTTTTGCATTTGTCTTTTGTCGCTCATTTCAGTTGCTGCCCTGCACGAATCTGATCTATCCAGCTGGTCGGTTGTCTTCTTTACAATTCAGTCAACGGTACGTTTGTCAATCATCCCACAATTCTACGAGCTCGCCCCGCCTTCTTTGGATAGATCCCTGAGTCGATCAACGAGCCATCAACTCATCGCCACAATCCGTGTTTCTCCGTCCCTCTCGTACATCGCAAGACGTCGCAAGTGAATAGTTTCCATTGGACCTCCGCAATAGACCCATTGGTACTGCGTCATGCAGACACTTGATGCACGACCGGCACTTTGTTGTCTCTCTGGGATAGAGTCGGTGCACTGTTTCACTCGGTGGGGATGCTCTTGCTTTTTCTTTTTTGGATTGGGCGACATCAAGAAGAGCGGAGCACTGAGGAATGGAATGAGCATGGACTCTACAGTAGCCAGAGACTAGACGAGGATTGGCTGAAGTAGGAGGGGACACATGCAGGAACGCTGTGTATGGATGGGACGGGAGACTGAGAGAATGCAGTTGTGTGGTATCGTAGGATGCGACGTGCGCCAAAGTGTGGAGAGTTGGAATGCTAACCGCCTAGGTGCCTTGCGCCCACTAGAATTGCAGAACTACACTACATTCCACAGATAGCGACTGGAAGAGAAGGAGACACAATGTCGGCACACGGGTCAGAACCGTCCAGTAAGTAGATTTATTGCTCCACTCGTTTCTGTGTTTCTGGTGTCGTCTGTTGGTGTCATGGTCGTTACACCTGCCGACCGCCGGGCAGTACAAGTCAGAACAGTATTCCAGGTTTCAGCCGCGACCCTGTCACGCAAGTTACCTCCCCCTCGCCTGCGCGACAAATACTACGAATGAACGCACTACGCCATCAAATCGATCGAACCTATCCACGAACTTCTATACATTTCATGGATTCATGGAGTCTTCTGTACGCCAACCGCCCCAGCCTTCCACGCGAATTTAGAAAGCTTTGGCTCGCTTGACTGTACGTTGCCGTGCCATGATGATGGGCTTTAATGTGCGCAAACCACATTGCCACATTGAGCAAGCATCACTCGAGTGAGTGGTTGGGCGAGGGAGGGCTGTGATGGGTGTACCCTAGGCGAAGTTAGTTGAATCGTGCGGTATTGGCATTAGTGGATGCTGGTTTGTCAAGAAATCTGTTCTAGGCGTTGCGGTAGTTGTATTTTTCTGTAGATTGCGCGACTCCCTCCCTGTGTGGTTGGGAGAATGCTAAAGCCTGGGCAAGTGTACAGGGCAGACGACTAGAAAGAATGCGATCCGGTTGATTGGCCTGGCTAGTTAGTTTGTGGGACTTGAGCAAACAAGTGTGCGCACGACGCCGTGGGACTTGACAGGGACTGGGCGAGCAAACGCGCGATCCAGATGTTGGACGCCATGTAGATTCACGAAGTACAGCGGGATTCCGAGTGGGTTATCTATTGTTTTGTACGTCGTCTCTTGATACTGTCTGCATGCTTTCCAACGGTATCACAGCTGGATATCCCTCGTTCGATTTCACAGTCCATGTGTAAACTTGTTCACAACGGCTGTCTTGTATCCCTCCCACATGGGGTCCCGGCCCTAGCTTTCACCCTCCCATTGCAACTCTGAGGCCCAAGTATTCAAGGCCCCTTGATCGCATTGTCACTCTTTTGCCTTCATTGTGCGTATAATTTGGCAGTTTACAGTGGCAAGTCAGGCATCTCGGGAGCCGCGCCACCACAGAATCGCTGTGCGCTGTCGATTCATGTCATCTACTCGCACATATCGTCGCACTTTTACCATTTTTCTCTTGTTTCTTTTTGGTCGTGCTTTCTTCAATTTGGGCGGTTAAAATACTCGACTGCGATTCCTGGCCGATACGCACAAGGCAATTTGCTTCTTTTAGTCGCGGGTTGAATTTTGCCCCTTTGTGTCTTTAATCTTGATTCACAGGCCATTGTGAGCTCTTTCCTCTCTGTTTGGGAAATCCGAGAAAACAAATTGTGCCTTTGACCAAGTTGAAACACCACCAGAAAGCGCTCCTCTGCGTTTCTGAGATCCTGTTCTTTTGTACATTACATTTTTCGTTGCCTTTTTCCTTTCCTTTTTACTTGATTTTCTGTGCTTTTTTTTCTCCTTGATTGGAATCGACAGACCGACAGTCAGACACCTGATGCCGAGTGCACATTTCTGACCAAATTTTAGACAATTTCTACCTGTTAAACGGCGACCGCTCGACTCTTTCCCTAGTACCCAACGAACACGCTGAGCCAACAGTGCCAGAATCCGCCTTTGTAAACGACTACAATTCCTTGGCTTACACCGATTACTACGACATTTCGACGCTCGAAGGTGAAGACCAAGATCACCCATCCCAATCCAGCTCGGAAAATTCGGCCAACAGTCGGCTTCTCTACGATAAACCTATCAACGCTCTTTTTCCATCAACAGGCACGCAATCCACCGAGGATCTCGCCAGCCCCACGTCTGTTGATAGCAACGCTTTTCACGATTCATTGGAGTATTTCGACAACGTCAACAACAACAACAACAACACTCTTGGATCGCAATCCCGTGGCTGGACCACTATGGACAAGGAAGACCCGCTCGCGGTGGCGCAAAACGGCGCGTCTGCCGAATTCAGCGACGATGAGAGCCACGACGAAGGTGCGGACCAGGATCTCGATGACGACATGATGGACCGCATCTCCAGCTCGCCTTCCATTGAAGATGGTTCGTTTAACCCCCACAACACTACGGAGGAACCAGACATTTCGCATTCACAGCTTGGCGATGTAAGCCACAACTGTACTTTGGGTGACGACGATAAAGCCACAGCTAGGCTGTCGGCGCATAATGATTCGACGGCAACGATAGTGGTGGCGATGATTAAAGCATCGCCTAAGAAAATTCGACTTGCGATATCTGCCAGTCGCAGAGCTTTGAAGCGGATTACACGCCGCAGAAAGCCATCGGCTAGCGTCGATGGTTGCAAAAGTCGGAATTCGGGTAATTGGAGGTATTGGTATATCCGCAGGTTCCGAGACAAGCGCAGAGAATCTCGGGTTACCAACGGTGTGGACTCAGTAAAGGTTGATGGTTTAGATGAGGGGTGCAGCGTTGGAAAAACCATAGCAGAAGAGCAAACAGCGCCGAACATCGATATGGAGCCGACTTTGAGCTCCCCCTCGGAAATTGATAACAGCGACGAAGACGACGATCCTACTCCGACCAACAGCCCGCGCCCATCTACGCATTCAGACACGGACGACAGCGAATCGACCATCGCGACTGGCATTAACCGAGGGCAGCGGTGCGACTCGACGGACTCAGAAGACTAGGCGTCTCCTAAGCCATTGAATGTTGCCCCTCGTGGACTCGCGCGCCGTAGCAGCAGCAGTGGCCTAAGGAAACAGAGCAGCATGAGTAGCCTTCGACCGGGAAGTACCGAATCGACAACTCCCATTCGACTAAACGGAATTAACGGCAGACTGATGACTGTTGACGATCTAATTAACGACCTTGACGCGAAACTAACGAGAGAGGGACATCCCCCCGAAAACAACCGAATTGAGTCGTCCCAAGTCGGGAGCACCGTTCAAGAAGATGAGGATTCATGCCGGGCCCAATATTTGGAAGGATTGTCGTCGTTTCAAGGACATTTGTTGTCCCCTGTGACTGAAGCCAGTCACGAAGATTCATCCATTTACAAAGATATCGGCAGCGAAGATAGTGACTCGTTTGCTGATGTCGTTGCTCCTTCAATTTGCTCTGATGCAGACGAAGAAGGAAAGAATGCACGCATGTCTGTAGCACTAGCATCGGAACCCCAGTTGGATGACGATGATAGTGATGGCACTGATGAATGGACCATTGATGGTTGGTGCGATGAAAGCTTACATGATTTAGAGGACATTGATTTCGACTTTGTGTATGCCTTACACACGTTTGTGGCTACTGTGGAGGGTCAGGCCAACGCTTCAAAGGGCGAGCCAATGATGTTGCTGGATGACAGTAACAGTTATTGGTGGTTGGTGAGAGTGGTCAAGGATTCCAGCATTGGTAAGTAACAAGTGAAACATTAGGATTTATATGTGTGAAACTAACGAAGCATAGGTTACCTTCCCGCTGAACATATCGAAACTCCCACTGAGAGATTGGCACGTCTCAACAAGCACAGAAACCTTGATGTAAGTGGTTAAACAGAGGGAAATTGGTTGGTATATTTACTAACAGAACAACAGCTTTCTGCGGCTATGCTTGGTGACACAGTAGAGTCTGGCAAGAGCAAAAAGGGCTTGAATGTGCTTAGACGGCGCAAGACAGTTGCATTTGCCGCCCCAACCTATGTCAACTACGAGAAGGAGTATTCTTCTGAATCCGAGGCTGAAGATGAGGCAGAGGCCTTGTTCGAGCAACAGCGGGCTGAGGCGCGGAAACAGCGTGAGGAAGCCGAGCAACAAGGGGCTGGTACTGAGGGCACAGAGGGTGCTGAGACAGATGGAGCCGCTACTGCTGCGGACATGAATGACGAGACCGCCAAGGTCAAGCCATTAGCTACACGTCCTGCGGCTGTCGATACGGCTGCTGCTGCTGCTAGTGCATCGATTGATATTGTTGTTTCTAAGGAGGGTGATGGCGACAATGACGAGGCAGGATCTGAGGCTTCAGGCCCTCGTACTACTCGCAACGGCACGGTTCGCAACACGGACTCCTTCTACCGTGACGATAGTGTGGAGACGAAGAAGATTACTCTCACACCCAACTTGCTGCGGGATGACAGTGGGGCGAGGGCGTCTAGTGAGTCGGCTACTCGCACACGGCCAAGTCTCGATATGATCGACAAGGAATTACAGGCCGACAAGAAGGACGACAAGAAGAAGAAGGACAAGAAGGCCGGTGGCATTCGTGGATTCTTCTCGCGCAAGGAAAAGAAGAAGTCGGTCGACGAGGACAGCGAATCGCTTGGAAAACGTTCTATGGATACGATGGACTCGCGCGATACGCCAACACCCGAAGGTCGCATGACACCACAGCGTACACCCAGTGGAAGCCGCCTCACCAAACAGAACTCAGCTGGCTCACTCAACTCTGCTAACGGCGGCAATGTGGCACCAGCCAAGTATGTTGCTGAGGCTCCACGAAATGACGTTTCGAATGTCCCACCAGCATCGATGAAGGCAGTGGAGACAGATCCAGCGCAAATAGCCGCAGCACAGAGAAGGGTTAACAACCGTTTGTCTATGAATGTGGCGGCACTGAACCCAGACTCTCTCCACCGCGGCCCAACAGTGCTGGCGTCTATAACTGAGGCGCCATCACCAGCCATTGTCACGGAGTCTGTTAGCCGCATGGATCTTGACTCAGATTCAGACGATGATGTTCAAGAGATTTTGCCACAGAAGTCACCAATTACTTTGGAGATGGATAAGAGTATGGCACCGGCGCCATTGTCACCAACAAAGCAGTCTGTTCTTACTCGGGCTGTAGAGTCGCCGATTGAAGGATCTCCTGATACGCCAACACGTCCACCAGCGCTCATGGCTGATAGCTCCAGCCAAGATGATGGATCACCAGTTTCTTCGCCGTCACCATCACCGGCTGTTGTTAGCACAGGAACTGATTCCCGGGCGTCGACAGCAAGCACATGGAACGATGAAAAGTTGCGTAGCTTCTTTGAGTCTAGTCAGGATGTCCGCGACATGTTGGTCGTGGTGTATGATAAGACGGACGTGGTACCAGCGGGACCTGATCATCCGGTTGTTGGATCACTGTTCAGAGAACAGAACGCCAAGTTGGCTGAGATCACAACGCAGCTGGATCATATGCTTGGAGATTGGTTGGCGCGGAAGCAACGGTTACGGGGCGCGATATGATGACGGGTCACCATTATCTTTTTTTCCTTTCTTTCTTCTCTCTTTTTCTTCTTTTCATACCTTTTTTGTTTGTTCGTCTTCAGCCAAGACAGTACCATTTGATGTGGTTACGAGAAACGTTTGTTTTGTCTTGTTCTTTTCTATTTTGCACCTTTTTTGAATCTCTTTTTGGATCTCTTTTTTTCTTTTTCTTGGTAGTATTTTGCTTGGAGGGTGTCTTGGGGTTTCCTTTTGTTCTTTTGATTTTCTATTTTGAATTCTTGTTGTTTTTAGCGGGTTTTGTGCTGCCTTTATTGGGTATACCTGATGAATATATCGTTGGAGTTTCTTTTTCTTTTGCATTTGGTTGGTCTTACTTACTAGGGGAGATTATCAAACGGGATTATGCCGGCCGCGTATGTATGTAGGTCTGTTGTGTGACGTTGAACGGGCCCCGGCGGTGATCAGGTGCCAGGTGGGACGGAACAAAAAAGAAGATGGGGTCACGGTCAAAAAGATGCTCACTACCAGGGTCGAACTGGCGACCTTCGCATTACTTGATATTCGGGTGGAATATTAGTACGACGCTCTAACCAACTGAGCTAAGCGAGCGGAGGCTTTGACGATGATAGGCCCGGACGTCCTATGGAGTTTCCGTGTCTCGGGCGGATTTTTGCGGGATTCATAGAGTATAAATTACATGATATGCACACAGCTTGTTCCGGTTGCCGCCCAAATATGTACATATGTAGTTTGTAGCACAATCCCGTAATGACATCATGCAAGCAAACCCAACTAACCAAGTCCATGCCCAAACGACGGACCCCACCTCAAACACACACAGACCCCCCCATTTTCCTATTTCCAGCAGTCTGCGGCAAACGCATGCCGATCGCACTGACGAGACTATGCTTGCTGGTGTATGGAGAGACTGCCCGTCTGTTGTGTCCATGCTGTGCCGTTTCCGCCGCATGGGACGGTTTAGGAATGTGAAGACGGATATGGGTGGGTTCTTGGTCTCTTTTGACCTTTTGTGGTGGATTCTGCCTGGGGCTATGTATGTAGGAGGTTTACTTACTTACTTATGTACATACATCCATATTTACACTTTCACTTTCACTGCCTTCTTTTTAACACTTTGATAGACTTGTCTTTTGATTTGCCTGTTGCCTGTTGCCTGTGATTTTGTCGGGTGACGCATGCTGTTCTTTCGTTAATTATTCCTATACCTTATCATCCGGCCACCAACACGTTCGCTTCCTTCCTTTGCAATTGTCACTCTTCGCTACTACGCTTTTTTCGCAAACAAATTCGAATACTACATACATACACAACTACAACTACCACATTTAACAATGACACCACCACGATCCTCGGCGGATCCGCCGAGTCCGATTCTGTATGAGGATATGTTTTTTAAACAGAAGGGGCAACATCCTACAGCGACGCAGCAGTTTTATGAGTTGGCGGGGGCGTTGGCGGATTATATTGTTAGTGAGATTGGGGATCGGAAAGATCGGAGGTTGACGCCACAGAAGATTGCGGATTATTATCGTATTGTATCGGGAGAGTCTCGTTGGGATGGTAAGTTGTTTTTATATGTGACGGTTTGAATGGTCTACTAACATGAATAGACTTCTGGTTACGTACCCCACCAGCCGCCCTATCAGATATCTTCCGCACAATCGGTTCCTTCCACTCCCTCGAACCAACATCTAACCCGTATGAACCACCGTCAATCCCCACGCTAACCCGCGAAGGCTTCATCCGCTGGATTCTCCTCCAAGTCCTCCTTTCCCCCACCGACAACGTCAAGAATCTACAATACGCCGCTAGAAACTTCTCTCTCACAAACGCCGCCACGGGACAACTCTTCCCACGGAATCTCCCGGCATGTGTCTTCCCTTCGGAGCCAGACCCGGATGTCACAGAGTGGCATGAGAGATGTGGAGAGCGCTTGAAGACGCGGTTTGAGGAGGAACAGAGACGCGTTAGAGAGGGCGATAGACATGGGGAAAGTCCTAGGTATGCTGAGAGGGGGAATGACACGGGGAGATTCCCTGCGTCCCCTGGGGCATCAGGGCCGGACATGACGTCACCGACGGGGTCGGCGAAGGGGAGAGTTCATACGAGATCTACATCTGCGTCATATGGACGGGAAAGACGCATGTCATCCGATACAGGACGAAGACACCAACGTATGCGCTCCTTCGATAAAACCCAACAAACACCCGAACGCGACCGCACACCTAGTTCCCCTATCACTTCAGACACCGGCACCCCCGAAAGCTCATCGAAATACACCAGCACCACCGGATCTTACAAGTCGCCTCACGCCGGCCCACGCGGGCGTTTTGAAAGGGATATCCGTAGAGAGTCGTCGCCACAATCGGAAACTAGCTCGCCTGCACGTACACCTACGACTCGGAAACGACCGGCTATGCTACGTCATTTGTCGGCTAATGTGCCGGTTCCACGGGCACCGTTTTCGCCGGCGGGGAGCGCGAGGGGGTATCCTACTGACGAGATAGATGAGAGGTTGGCGAGCGCAGGAATGCCTTCGCCACGGTCGCCGCGGTATCTTAGTGAGAGGACTCGTCGGCGGTCAGATCATATTGTCCGTGTATCTGACTCACCCCTCTCCCCTTTATCATCAGGTGGCATGTCACCTGGTGTAATCTCCGGTAACCCCAAAATCCGGGTATCCATAGACACTAGCATCCCACCTAGCAGTCGTCACGCCTCCTACACCAACTCTCCAGCTTCACCACGAGGCCGCCCCATTCACCACCACGAAAGTCCCATTGACAAGGACGAAATGTACAGCAGTCACTACGGGAAACGTCGATCTGGCGTCGCAGCACTAGGTGATTCGATCCTCAACATATTCAGTGGTTCCAGTCGATCTCGAGAAAGCTCGCGGGACCGGAAAGCTCGCCACCGGGAACGGGAATGGCGGAATAGTTCACGGGATCGGATCCCCGGTGTCCGGGGTAGCCGGGCTCGCGGCCACGATGTCGATGATGACATCTCGGAGGAAGAGGAGGAAGAAGATGAGGACGAGGATTTGTCCGCGGGTGGGTCACTACGGTATGTTCGCCGGGAACGTGAACGGGATCGTGGTCGGGAAGACCATGGGTATGAGAGGGAAAGACGGATTCCTTCGTCTAGGCGGTATGAAGATGGACCTCCGTCACGGGTGATTAACGCTATTAAGGCGGAAGGAAGTCGGAGATCCAAGAGCCATTCTGACATGGACAGACCACGGGCCCGAGGGAACGTATACTACAACTAGAAATTTATAGCTAGAAGCAGCCCCAGCCTGGAGCTGGTAGCTGTGGATTAATGTGACATGACCATTGCTAAAGACGGCAAAGTCTGAATTGTAGATATTGAAGAAACTGTCGAAACAAAACACAAACCGTGCCAGGATAAAACGAAAAGCAAGACCAAACCCGACCCTCTAAACGCCAGAAACTCCGTCATATCAAAATCCCATATTTCCGTGCTTACTATGGCTCCAAATGTGACCATTCCGGAATATTCTTGATCTGCGCCCACATGTACTTTTCCAGCTTCGTAGCGCTCTTTGCATACGGAGTACTCTCATTATTGTACTTCCGGCAGTTATCAAAGACCAGCTTAGCATCGCGGATAAAGTCTTCAGGCGTTTGGTACTGATCAGCTTCCAGCTTGCTCTCCATCGTACTAAGATCCATGGGTTCCAGGATAACGTCATAGTAGTCTGCCACATCGTCCTTGTTAACCGGGTTGAGGAAAGGCCATGCCGAGTTGTGGTTTTGTAAGTCGTTGAGGAGATGGAGGAGTTGGTTGTAGTTGGGGCCGTGTCGTGGCTGTCTGGCAAGTTCGTCCATGTCGGGTGACCAGCCTGAGTTCTTGATGGCTTCGATTGACAATGGGTCAATGGGTTTGGTGCTCCCATCTCGCCATTCCTTTGGTGGCTCATGCACAATATGTGACTTGCTGATGGCCCGGATTTTGGCGTGGACTCCTTCCTTTTGCTTGAGCAGCATGCGACCCATCTCAAGATAACGTACCCGTGGCAACATGGTACATTGCATTATAGTACCACCCTCGTAGTCCTTGATGAAACCCATCCATACGTTGCGAGGTAGCGTAATCTCTTTAGTGAACCCTTGCTTTTTAAAGTAACCAATGGCGTAGTTGTCGGCATATGTCAAAAAGTGCATCACATCCGATGTAGCTTTAACATAGTCTTTGAGATGAGACATCAGATGGGCACCGTAACCCTTGACCTGTTGATCTGAGGAGATAGCACAGAACACGATCTCGGCAAACTGGCGGCCCTTGAACGGACGATATGTGATACCACCTACAACCTCAAGTGGCTTTTTGACAATGGCAATTGACAAGTGAGTACGGTCGTACACCAGACGGGCAATGTAATCCTTGGGCATCTTGGGAAGTTGCTTTTGGAAAATACATTTGAGACCAGTCAAGATAATCAATGACTCGCGCTCATTGTCATTGTTCACCACGCGGAACTCAATGATTCCCTCGCGCTCTTCAATGACAGCTGGTTTCTCCGGGAATGGAATAGGCTTCATGACAGACTTTCCATCCACATCCGTAGAAGACTCCTGGCCCGATCCACCCCCATTGACTTCCTCCTCAGGGCTATCTTCCTTCTTGGTCTCTTCGTTCCCATCCTCCTCCGCATCGGCCTTTCCAGAGTCATCCGCCATGGTTGCATCGTCGGCATCATCCTGCTTGATGCGCTTATTCGAGGTCGGCGAGGCAGGCTCCTCGGAAGCCTTTCGCTTGGGGCCTGCAGAATCAGTCATGACGGAGTTAGTGTCAGAGTCGGGACTAGCCGCACGCAGACGGTGCGGAAGGGCAGCCGCGGAGGCGGACGGGGACGCGGCGGGGGAGTTGGTTTGCGCCAGTGTGAATAGCGGGCTGGGAAGGGCAGGTGACAAGAAAGATGGCAATGACGAGGCTGATTGGTGTTGTTTAGATGTGTGAATTGGGATTCAGCCTCGTCTTAGATGAGGGGAACGAATGCGCAAAGTTGTTTGATGGAAGACCGTGAACCGGTAAAGTACCACAAAAGTTTCAAGGTCACGGCGCATGCAAAGGGAAGGAACAACAGACAAGGCTGTTAGGGTATGTGTGCAAGAATAAAGCGCGAATCTCTCGGGGCTAAAGACACTCTGTGGACGGGGAAGAAATTGGCGACGTACCTTCGTCTATTCCTGCGTCAGTCGTCATTACAACTTTCTATGCAGTGGTTGTTGCGTTGACGTCAACACCAAATGCGATGCGACCAGACGTTGTCGCGAAACCTGGTGCAATTGACAGCTGAGTAAGCTCCCCCAACCCCGCGACACTAGGGTTAAACAGGGACCTGTAGCTGTTTGTCTGACGCTAAGCCGCTTTGGTGCATTCATATTCATGCCACGAATCAATCCGTCGCAACGAATCACCCAACGGCTTGTCATCTGTCGTTCTGCAACTTGCGCAAGCTGTTTCCCAAGTTTCGGTCTTTTTTTCTGTTGATTCGGTACTTGTTTCTCTTTGTTCTCTATAACCCGTTTCTACTCCGTCTTTCCGCTCCGGCTTTCTATATCTTGCACAATGGACTCGTCTATTCAGACTCTCTGGTCGGCCTCGCGCAGCACGCCCTTTGCGCCTGCTATTGGCAAGGAGTCGCAGTTTTCTGTCGGCGCCAGTCTGGTTGTTCTTTCTCTGTTGCTTTCCAGTGCGCTGGTCCTGAGTGAGTCTTTGGCTTGATAGATCTGCCAAGTCTGACGGTGTACCTTTCTAACCTCTTGTACTATAGACCGTAGTCTCATTAGCCTGCCGATTTTTGGCTTGTCATCTTCCATCGCTCTCGGGTATGCATATCAATCTTCTCTAGACCAATTGTGTCACATGCCAGAAAATAGAAACTAACGACGTTTTCTTAACTTCAGCTTCGGTGTTGTCTACATGTTCTGCGCCGTCGGTGTTTATATTTAAGCGTAGCCGCGTTTATCCTCTCTCTGTCGAAATCCCGTCGCTGTCGGCCATCCCGACCTTCCGTATATATGTGCTCTTGGCCAGCCGGGTACTCCAACCAAACCGGGTCCGAAAAGAGCAACTTCCCATCTCCGTGCTGGTCGTGAATTTGTGGGAATCTGCTGTACTTTTTTTTTTCACAGCCTTGTCTTTTTACTGCTTTAGATTGTCTCTTTTTTATATGCGTTTGGCTTTTTTTCACCATCCAGAATCTCGCTTTTTTAACTGTCGTCTTCTAAACGTCATCATCCCTTGTCCTGTCTATACCCAGTCAGAACTAGGGAAGAACCAAATTCAAGAAAAAAAACATTTAAAACTATTGCCTTTGTATTGTCACTTGTCATATCATTTGTCTATTATGCCGCCTCAACCTTGGACTACTCAGTCGGCCACCCAGTCGGCGCCCCCGCCGATGTTTAAGGCTGTGGCCAATTCCACAAAGCCTATCTTCCAGATGCTTAAATGCATCAGTTTTGCAAACAAGGTGCAAGTGCAAATCATTGAAGAAGGTCTCCGAGTCTGCGCTGACAACTCGCGCGTGATGCATGGTATGTTGATCTTTGTTGATCCCTATCGGCCGGCGGAAGATCATACTGACAATATCACACTTGCAGGAGTCGTCATGCTGCATCACAGCCTGTTCACATCCTACCAATTGATCCCTGATGCGCCGCCTTCTCTCACGGGATCGGAGGAGCAGGCAGATGCAACGCCCAGCTTTCAGGTGAGCCTACCTTCGTTCCTTGAGACTCTTCAGATTTTGGGCTCGGTCGACTCGGCTTCTCGTGCCGCCAAAACTGAACAGGACTTCCGTACAGTCGCCCGTAACTACCGGACCGAGGCCTTCAGTAATCAAGCTCTTGGTATCGCAGGAACATGCTGCTTGACGTACCCGCGCTATGGTGCACCATTTAGCGTTATCATTGATGAGTCTGGAGTCAAGACCACGGCTGATCTCACAACGTATGAGTCTGAAATGCCGGAGGAAATTCCTTTTGATAGACAAGACATTGTTTTCAAGATTATCATGCCACCTCGGTACTTGTTGGATGCGTTGAATGAGGTAGCCACCATGGGCCCCGGAAAATTAGGACTTACGGCGTTGCCAAAAGCCCCGTGGTTGGTGCTGAGTGGCCGTGGGGGTGACTTGGGAACTTCCAGCTACGACTTTGCCAAAGGACGGGACCTCATTGAAAGTCTGGCGGTGAGAGAAGAGTGGCAGCAAACTTACAAGTTTGAGTTGGTTCGGGCAGCTGCCGATGCCATGCGGTTGTCCAACAAAGTCTCGGTTCGTGGCGACGGTCAGGGAGTACTAAGTATGCAGTTCATGGTGGAAGTGGAAGGGGCTGAGACGAGCTTCATGGAGTTCCGGTTTGTACCTTTTCTTGGGCATGAGGAGGGAGAAACGGATGATGATTATGAAAATGAGAGTGAGAATGAATAAAGACGACGTATGCCCTTGTCATGATGTGTACTTTTAGTCATTTGTGACGAGTTCAAGTGGAGCTATCGACGGGGCTGAAGTCTTGATTTGGTTCTATCTCGTCTTTCATTTGTTTGTCTAATCGGTACTTGTGCAATCCGCAGACTAACGCCCGCTATCGGGGCCGGCCGGGGTACAAGCTGGGCGGGAGATGGTGATTAAGCGTGGCGTATGTTTGTTCATAGGGCCCTTTGTAACTGCCGTTGGACGCCATGTGACGATTTACACTGTTGTGTTGGCGAATAACCGGCGTTGGGAATGCATTAAAGGTGGGGGAGTTGCGCCTTGTGGCGGTTTCGGGAAAGTGAGTGGCATTCTAGGGGCCATTAATCGGGCTGTTATCTACAGTGGTATGAGAGGGAGAAAGAAGACTTGATTCGATGGAATGCGTGTGTATACATATATCAACAGATCTCCCACGTGAAGTTGTACATGTTTACTTTGATTTCACGTCTCAACCAGTTGTTTCACTTCTCTTTGAACTTGAATCATTTCAATATCGCAATCACCCTAACCCTACACGACATGTTTGTCTTTCGCTCGTTCCGACACACCTTTTCTAGATCGGCATCGCCCACGGGCTCCGTTTCCGCTGGTGAAAGCACCGATCACTCGCAAATACAAGCGTCTAATCAACCTTCATCTGACCTTTACTCGTTTGCTGCGCCATCAGCTTTAACTCTGACACCGCCGCCACCACCTCGTGCACTCGGTACCAAAGCCTCCATTCGGTCTCTCTTTACACGGTCCAATAGACATGGTGAGGTACCAGAACCATTAAACCGTGTACAGACGGCCCCTCGCGGTGCTTATATCCCGCAAAACGCGGCGAGGGATTATCTACGGACTACAACACCGGGTGGTCTTCCTTGAGCGGTTTGTTCAGACAGCCCTTTAGATGGATGGTGTGGGTTGACTGTCCAAGCCACTTTGTAACCGGCAGATTTAACCTAAGATGCAGCATCAACGCATATAGATGGTGTTCACATGGACATTGTCAGTGCCCTCTGGCCATGTGGCGAACAAAAACATGTATTTATGCGTGACGGTCTCGGCCCTAGACCCTCCGTCATGCAGCGGACATAGCATGAAGCATTGCCGAAAGAGTGGTAGGCAGCAAGCTGTTGTGTGCCAGTGAGCGGGGTATTTCGAATTGGTATTTGGTTGACCTGAAGTAGAAGGGCCGGAGGAGAAGCAAGTATGCGACGGGCACGGTTGGCAAGCTTTCTTTTTTGTTGTTTCTTTTTTTTTTTCCTATCTTGTTTTTCCTTCTGGGTATTGGCTTGGCTTGGACTTGGTCTGGACTTGTGGGCGAGGGAACGGACATTTTGGCGGCCGTGGTGGGCGGGAAAAGTATAGATGATTATGGACTGATGTTTGGGGAATTGTCCGATTTGTTAGAGGGTCATGGGTATCTTTTGGATCTGGCAGGTTTGGGCTGGTTGGCGTTGAACGTGCGCAGATGTACATACAGACTTTGGACATGTGAATGTACATATTGTACATACATAGATACATATGTACATATGCAGTGCTTGTGTGTCTATAATGCCGCCGTTGTACGGGAATAGTGTCCTGAATTTGTTTCTAGTAGCGCCAGTTGTTTCATGGGCCAATAGACTGACGACTTCTTTATGTTTTTATGCCACCTGACCTAACACCATCATGACATCATTCAGGAACAGTGCGACTTGTTCGTCCAGTCGAATGCTCTTTCTCTTGAAGGTTGGTTTTTCAGTAACAATTTTTTGGAGAAGGACCACGGTACATGCATATTAACCAACTGCAAGGACTTTCTATATATAGGGATTTATATGTGCCAATCAATAGGGTTTAGTACTTTGTTTAGGGTTATTATGTACAACATCAAGCTGAAGTGGTGAGAACTTGACCATGACAAAAGGACAAAAGGTCTTTGATTTGGAAGGATGGATGGGACGATATGTTTTGGGGGCTTCACAGGAAGTTTCACGGCATGGGTGTAATTTATCGGGTACAGAAGGGTTGCACATTATGTGTATATATGTAGATATGCATATGTCTTGAACAGATGAAGATGTGAACCTGATAACTTCGTAGATGAACATTGATCTTGCGAATGCGATTGTTGCAATTACTTCGGGTTTTCAGTCGTTTTGCGGATATGTCGTGTTGTAGGTGGAGAAGTGAGGGGGTTAAGTACCGTGAAACTGGATGTTTTGTATCAGCACTGCCTATGGCGAGACGAGACGACCATGGGGTTGTCTGAGCGTCAGTATGACAGGGAATATGTATAGAAGTCTAGAAGACAAGGTAGTATCCACGAGCCATGTGTGTATGTACAAATCCATCAGTTGTAAAGTTACCTTTGCATTCATCGTAGTAGTATCACTGTAATCGTATGTAAGAACCTAGAGAAACTTGACTCGTTAGTTAACAATACAACTATCTCGTCATCCCATCACAACCCCAAACGGGTGACAAGCAAGGATCCCCACCCTCCTGCAAGTTTCGTAACCACCAGCAAGCCCAGATGCTTCTCGCCTCTTTTCCCGTATCGGAGTAAAGCCGTAAACAATCACACTATACGCTGCGCTGGACTCTCTACATACTAACTACCCCCGCTCCCTTTTCTCTATTGCGCGTGAGATCGCTATTGTTTGAGATCGCCATGCCGTTTGAAATCCACAAGCGACCCGTAGATTCATGGAACTCTGGCCACCCACCACGGGGGTCCTCTTCAAACAACCTGTCAAAAGCAAAAGAAAAGTTTCGGCCTTTCTAATGCTTTAAAGAGAACTACCTTTGTCCCCATTCTCACTCCTCTAATACCCTCTTCTTGCCTCTTTTCACCCATTTTTAATTCTTCAAGACGTTGATATCGTCAAAAGATCTTTGTCATACTTACCCATTCACCTAATTTCTTTGTCCACCGCATTCACCGAGTCATTTTCACCGCTACAGCAGTTTCCTTTTCTGGCTCTTTATATACCCTTCGGATTAGACAAAGGGCTTCACGGCTTACATACATTACATTACATTACATTTCACTTTTCTTAGACACGCCCCGTATTCATAACCGGACGCCAGAAACGAGAATATTAGCTGCGCCTTGTTGGCTGTCATTACTTTTTCTTTCTGATTTGTGATATACGCCTGTATAGTTGAGTTGGGTTCCAGGTCAGGCGCCACAAGCGAATCTGGGGATACACAGTTTTTTTTCTCTTCTTTTCTTGCGTTCACCTGGGTTAGCTGGACAGCCCGTTGTGTCTTTGATACCGCGTGTGTGTATGTATGGTTCCTCCCCTTGTCGACCTTGCCCTACCAGGTCCCCTCAAGAACCGACGGCGTCTGTAATTTCCGGACTGGTTCTGTAAGAGTTGTCTAGGATAGTCTAGCCTTGTCATACCACCCATTCTAGCTTCTGTGAAGCAAGACATAGTCACCATCCATTCACTATGGCGAACCCCGCGGATACCAAGACGCTGGACCGGAATGAGTTGCTGCAAATCGATACTTCCTCGTCGCTGGCTTTGCGCGGTCACCGCAGAAACAAGTCCTCCACTTCGTCCTTTTCCGAAGCCTCGTCTCCTTCAAATCGTACAAAGGGGCCACCGATCCCTTTAACCCTTCATCATAGTAACACTACGGCCTTTTCTCAAAAGACACCCCTCTCTTCTGGTCAACCGTTGTCGCCGGCAAAGGTATCTCCGGTTAGACCTTCACCGAGAAGACCATCCGGGACTCCGACTTCCTTTTCGCCTTTCCCTTCGGCTCGCCAGGCTGATATTGATCGTACGAGAGCTCTTCGAACTGTAGCTTCCATTCGTCGGTTAAACGCTTTAGATCCGCATAATGGCCGGCCTCTTACCCCGCGGAACCGTAACCGCAGTTCAACTCTACCTAGTCGTCCGTCAAACCTGAATCTTTCGGACTTGCCGCCTACACCCTCCATCGCTATTCAAGAAGCCTCTCCAATAAACGCTTCAGTTCCTACTTTCGCCTCACTCAACTTTTCTGCATCTACTCCGACTCGTCCGGCAAGAGGGCGTAGTGCAAGCGCCGGAAGTACTATTAGCCCAAAGGAATCAAACGACGGCAGTTTTCCATCATCGTCAGTCGGCCCTTTGCACCAAACGGCAGGACCGTCATCATCGTCTTTGACCAGGGGGCGTGGCTCTAATAACGATGGCTTTCAATCCCTGTCTACAGAGGAACAGAAAAGCGTCTCCATTTTTGATCCTTCTACGGCGGAAACAACCACACTGGGCGCTGAAGGACAGACAAGTGCATCCACGAAGGCTGGAGAACTCGCACGTGTAGCAGCACTAGGCCCGAGCCTAAGCCAAAGAGAGACGAAGACGAAGACGACGACGACGACGACAGCAATGACGACTGAAAGTGGTGCGGGAATTGCTACTGATTCGGCGAGTCCATCTTTAACCAGTGGTCTTCCCCCACCACAGTCTGTGCAAAATCAGTCAAACATGTTCACATCTAATTCCACAAACGGCAGGACAAGAACCCCAGTTTCTTTGAGCCCACGTATTCCGCACTCCCCAAAAACTGGCGCCGCTGTGTCTGGCTCACACCACCACCATAACCAGGGCCTGTCCGTTGCTAATATTACCGCTTCGGCTGCTGCTTTGTCCACCACAAAGAATCCTTCTGCCCAGCTTATTAACGCCGCTGCCGCCCTACCTTCTCCTCGTCTTGCCGATTCTTCTTTTCCTTCTTATACTTCTTCTTCGTCACCATCGGCATTTCATCGTCCCCGCACCTCGTCATCACCCGAAAAGGCCCTCCCGCTAATCGACAAGCCTTTGCCGTCATTGCCCATACCTACCCCCGCAACTGCAGATCCCATCCGCACCCGTGGCCGTTCTCGTACTTATAGTACTGTCTACGAAACTACCAACACTTTACCGCTACGGAAATCTTCACTTGCTCGTTCTGTCTCACCTGCTGCTACGCCGTTTTTGTCATCTTCACCGTCGAATCCTTTTCTGCGCCCTCAAACTGCTAATCCCTTCACCGCTCCGTCACATCTCAAAGAGGCACTTTCTCAATCACCTGCCCCATCGCCCAAATCGTCCTCCATGTCATGGACTCGTCATAGTCCGGCACTTCCTTCTCCATCTTTATCTCCGTCTGCCATGAACACTTCCATTGTCTCTGAACCTGAGCTTACCACTACAAACATGGTCGTTGCCGAGTTTGCCAAGGAGATTGACGGTCTCTTTGGTCAGGATACCCCCGTTCCTCAAAGTGCACCATTGTCCCGGCCACGGACTCCACCCGCCCCGGTTTCTGCGCCACCAGCACCACCAGTCCCGCAAACAGCTACTGAGCCATTCCCACCTACTGCTCCTCTTCAACCTACTCAAAAGTCTCCTCGTCCAGCTCCATCGCCAAAAGTTCCTTCGTCTTCTTCATCTAAACCCAAGTCTCGCAAATCCGCTGCTTCAAGGTGGCTTCCCGATGACGTCTTTCAGCGCTTTCGCAAGGTTGAACCAACTGAGATTCTCGACCAGCGCATGATACAGGAACTAAAGGAGAAGCGTGAACAAGAGGCCCTCGATAAGGCCCGCAAGCATGCTGAGACTGAAGCCGCCAATATGAAGTTGGCTGAAGCCGAGAAGGCCAAGTTGGCTCCCGTCACCAAAGCCCCCACACCCGCTGCTCCGACTAGACTTTCTGCGCCAATCTCTTTTGCTACTCCTGGGATGACTTCGTCTACTCGCCAAGATTTTTCTGCCCCAGTTAAACCAGTTCGTCCATCTGATCTTAGAGACTTTCCAGCGCCACCACCACCGCCTCAGATGGTCTCACCAAAGAATATCCCATCTGGTCTTCGTCGGTCATCATCACCAGTGCGTAACCAAGGCCTCCCAACCATTCCAGAGGTCACTTTGGCTTCGCCCATCACTGCCCCCGAGCCCACTGCGCCAGCACAGGGCAAGCTCAACGGTCACTCTCCATCAGCGTCACTTTCCTCAGTTGACTCTGAAGCATCCGCAGTTCCCAACCCCGCTGTCTTCTCCCCCAAGTCTCGCAAGAACCTACCCCGTCATGATAGTGTCTCCAGCGTTGCCTCTTCTTATGCGCCATCTGAAGACGATGACTTCATCTACTTCCATGCCGCTCCTACCTCAAAAACTACTCCATTCACTCACGGCAGAATCCGCATCTCTAAGGCTGATTCGGGTATTCGCATGGCCGGTGAGAATAACCTCAACTGGACTGCCTTTCAAATGGCTATTCTCGGGACTACTGACTTCGTTCCCTTCCCTGGTGCTGCCCAGCCTGATACCATCGTTTCCCCTGTCTGCGAGGCCGGTGATATGGACGAGATGGATGCATGGTTATCTGGTCTTCAACTTGCCGACTACGCTGCTGTGACTGCCCCGGCCATTCACCCACCACCACCTTCCACTTCCCGCCGCACCTCCCGCGCTGAGAGCATGTCAGATGTTTCCCTTGCTGGAACTTCATTGGGCTCTACTCCTCGTAGTTCCGAGGACATCCCCAGACCATCAGCCTGTATCTTCCCCGCCATGCCTGAAGTTCATCGCCTGAGTCAACAACCTCAAAGACATAGTGCCGGAAATCTCCCTTCAGTCTCTCGCTCCCTGGGAGTCCCCATCCAGGTCCGCTCTCGCTCAAAGAGCCCCGCAAAGAGCGTGGTCAAGAAGAGTGGCGTGGAAGGCTCGACTTCTATGGGATACAACCTGCACGATGTGGGCGATTTCCTGCAGTACGAGGCGATGCATGTATATGCGGGCGAGCCCCACGCGTAATCTTTTTCTTTTGTCACATCATCCAACTTTTTACGACTTTATGTACTTTTCTTTTGTCTCTTTACATAGCTTTGTCAGTTAGCATTGTCTTGTCTGGGTTACACAATCGCACGATTAGATAGTTTCTTGTTTGTCTGTTTAGGAAAGTCTGGCTAGCTGCAGCAATTGCATTTACCTACATTATTTACTAGGCCAATATAGTTGCGCCGCTGAATTCATACTGCATCTCTTACTTTTTCCAACCCCATTACTCGTTATTTACATCTGTACCTACCTGTCTGTGATCTTTTTGCATGTACATACCTTCGTACATATGTCTGTACCAAAATTTACATAGGCCTTTACATATAGCGTATGCACATACACATAGAGCTTGTTCCACCCACTTTGTCCTAATCCAGTAAGCAGCCTGTCACTAGTTGCCTCCTTCGATTGGCGCGTCACGTGAACACGCTCATTACTAGGCAGACCCACTTTAATTCATCAATCGCTGGCAACCGTGATTCTCAATCCACAAAACAATTGAACGCCGCTTTCTTTAATTTTTGCGCTGGCTCTCATCGTGGACAGCATTGCCATCATTCATCTTCGATTCTTTGATATTATTGCTCCTCTTTTCTAGAGGAACATCTTCTTTGTACTTTTATTATTTCTGATACCCTGAATTTTCGCGCGCTATTGCCTCCCAAGGCTGATCAACACATCCGACTCATTTCTCGACACCGGCGGTTTTTCTGTTTTTCATTTGTCGCTCTGCCATCGTGTCCCGCTCTTTGCAAACTCGGATCATCTGAAGCTACCGATATACCTTGTCCACTATCGTTGATGGTCTGAACGACTCTTGACTAGCTCCTGTCGCTGACAGTACAGGATCATCTCCCCGCGCCTCCGATCCGCTGTCATAGCTGCGCGTTACAATACCTACTCTCGTAAGATCCATCTCTATATACACCCATCAAAATGTCGAGCCGAAGGGACGATAACTGGGGCCGTCAGGCCGAGGCCGACGATGCCGACATCCAAAAATTCCTGTCCAACATGGAGGATAATCCCATGGCAAACACGGCTATTGAAATCGAAGAGATAGACCAAAGTGGAAAGGCAGACGACGCCATGGACTACGCCGATATTTCAGATGACGATGACCTCCCAGACGAAGAACCAGCAACCGCAATGAACGGCACAAACACCGACGATAACGACGACGACGACCCGTTTGGCTTAGGGCTGGAGGATGGTCCCGACATGGACGACCTATTTGGCGACAACAATTACAATGCAGAGGATGGACAAATGAAGGTCGACCACTTGGATGGCAGCACCACTCTCGTGTCACAAGACGCTTTGCCTGCGTTAACGGATGATGGGGCAATGAGCACACAGGCCGATGCCTTGGAGGACTCAACGGGCGCCCTAAAGAGTGACGACTCGCTGTTTGCTGCGGGCCCCCCAACGCCAGATAATGATCAGACCGTCGTCGACAACACCGGTATCGTCCCAGATTCGAGCTTTAGAAACCCTCCGCCCGGCGCGCCGTCGCAAGTCGAATCACCTTCGTTATCTCACCAAATGGACCTCGCACTCCCGGCAAACCAGGACCCTGATATTCCCTCGTGCCCTACGAACCCGCGCGAATTAGTTCTTCAAAAGTGGCCTACTTTCAATCCAACAGCAGTTCTCGAGTGGAATAAGCTCCTCCCGCCGAAGCTTTCCGAAGTTACGCTCAAAGCTCCTACCAAAAAGATGAAGCCTCTGATCACATCGAAGTTGACGCTTGAGATTGCCCCGGACCAGGAGAAGATGTTCCGGATCCCCGGTCACAGTCGCCGCAAGTTTGATATTGAACAGAGCAACTTTATTAACCTCGGACTTTCTCGCCTTGACGACGATGTGATGGCAGAGAACGAAATCAAACTCGACAATGACGATGACGATGATGATGATGAGGGGCTTGTTGGGGGCTTTTCGCTTCAGGATATTGCTACAGTTTGCTTCGACTTTGGTGCGGATATTGAAGCCGCAGAGAAGACTCTGGAAGCAGCGCAGACCAAGACGGATCCTGTGGAAGACTTGAAGAACATGGCCGATGCTGACGGGGAAGACGATGAAGATGATGATTGGAACCGCATGTTCATGGATGCTCCATCGGAAGAACCACCTAAGAAGAAGGCACGCGTCATCGACACTAGTCTGCCTAAGATTCACCAGTACGATTCGCCCAACTTTGATAACTTCGAAAAGCACACTAAGCGTCTCGGGAAGCGTGTGTTTGTGGACTTCAGCGATCCCCACTTGCACCTTGAAGAAGTATCCCCTGAAGTTCTGGCCAAGCGCCGGAAGCTTGACGCTTCACATCACCAAAAGACTACTGGTCACCTAGGTCGCTTAACGTTGTCCAGATTTAACATGTCCAACGATGTGGCTTACGAACTTCTTAAGGAAAATCACAAGCACAAGGTCCGCGCGACTCTCGGCAATATCAATGTCGAGCACTCACTGCCGGCTCTCAAGCTTGCCTGGCCTTACTACCGTGTCAAGTTGGATGAAACTCCTGATCGTTACCATAGACCACAATTCCGTCTCCGCAGTGCTGCTAATTCCGAAGCAGAGTTCTTCAAGCGAGGCCACGTCAAGAAGAAGTACACCAAGGGTAAGGTTCAAGAGGTATTCAAAGCTACCAAGGACCTGTCTCTTGGTGACAACGGTACTGCTGTTCTTTTCGAATACTGTGAGCGTATCCCCACAGTGCTTTCCAAGTTTGGCATGGCCAATCGTGTTATCAACTATTACCGCAAGGTAGACGCCAATGAAGAGCAAGCTCCAGAGAAATTGGATATTGGTGAGACACACGTGTTACTCCCAGAAGACAGATCCCCTTTTAGCATATTTGGAACTGTTGGTCCCGGTGAGATGGTTCCTACTTTCCACAACCAGATGTACCGTGCTCCATTGTTCAAACACAAAGTTCGCAACGGCGATTTCCTGATGGTGCGGAGTACCACTATTCATGGCGGCAGCAGATGGTATCTTCGCAATATCGATCACATCTACGTTGTTGGTCAGACGTTCCCTTCAGTGGAAGTTCCCGGTCCTCACAGTCGCAAAGTTACCAATGCTAGCAAGAATCGTATAAAAATGATCAGCTACCGGTTAATGCGCAAGGACCCGGGCAATCTCGTCAATCTGTCTGATATCACCAAGCACATTGCAGATAGTACGGACGCTCAGAATCGCCAAAAGTTGAAAGAATTCCTTTCTTACGCCAAGTCGGAGAAGGGACAATGGAAACTTCGTGAAGGTGAAATCCTCATGGAAGAAGAGCGCATTCGAGCTATGATCAAGCCTGAAGACACTTGCTTGATAGATGGTATGGCATTGGGTCTCAAAATGTTGGAAGACGCTGGCTTCGATCCAAAGAATACTATTCTTGATGACGATGAGTCCGGTGGCGATGAAGATGAGGAGGCGCCGGCAGCCAAGGCCAAGGGAGGCAAGAAGAATCAAGACAAGGCTGAAGAAGCTCTTGCAGACAAGATGGCACCGTGGAAAACAAGCAAAGCTTTCATTGATGCTTGCGCTGGCAAGGCCATGCTGCAGCTACATGGTGAGGGTGATCCCACTGGCCATGGTCTTGGTTTCAGTTTTATTCGCACGTCGATGAAGGGTGGTTACATTGAGGCAGTTCAAGGACCTATGGCGACCTCGGCTGATGCCATGGAACGCCAGAAGCGTGAGAACAACGGTCACGCTTACAATGTCAAACAACAAGAGGCTATGTACCGTGATGGCATTAGTAAGATTTGGGGCAATCAACGAGCTACACTTTCCGACCCGACCATCCACGATGATAACGACGTGTTGCATACGGCGGACGAAGACGAACGGTTTAACGGTGCTGCACCTCTTAGTGCGGTGGGCAACGGGCCGCATAGTCACAGTTTCTCCGGGCAGACACCCAATGTTGAAGATGGGTTTAGTCAGATTTCTGGGTTTACGTCAGCCAGTCGTGTTGCGAACCGCAAGAAGTTGAAGATTTGGAGACAAGAGAGACAAGCCGATGGATCTCTTGCTGAAGTTGCAGAGATTGTGGAAGATCCGGTTGTGATTGCGCATTACCTGAAGCGTCGTGACGAGGGCGAGAGTAACCCCACCAAGTATGTATATTGCTCTGGCCAGCAAATGACTTTTACTAACTTATATTACAGTCTCTACGATTTACAACCGACCGGTAATGCTGATCGCGATCGTATGGGAATGCGCAAGTATGTATCTCCTTGTATTTTGTCATATCTACAATGTACTAACCAAACTACAGGGTCGAGGAAGAGCTTGCTCGCCTTAAGAAAAACCGTGACCGTCGCAAGACTCGGGAAAAGCAGAAGGCTGGCGGTGAGAAGTCGGCCATGTCTCCTGAACCGGGTACTCCTGCATCTACCACTGGGCCAGAGAAACCTGTCACTGGAACTACGAGAAAGTGTGCAAACTGTGGGCAAGTGGGTCACATCAAGACCAACAAGAAGCTGTGTCCGCTACTGAATGGCACGATAAAGACTGACACTGGTGCGGACGTTGGTGGATTTGGAGGATTCTCGGCTGTTCCTACGCCCAGAGAATTACTCAATGGAGCTGGATTTGGAGGACCAAGTACACCTGGTGCTTAGTAAGATGTCGATTGTATGAGGAAGTCAGGTATACTAGTATTATGCATTGGTTGGCGTTTTGTATTTTTTTATGGGAAGGTAGCTTGGAAAATTAGCGAATAACATTGATCTTCAGAGTATTAAAGGCGAACCACAAGGAGAATAACCAGGTGCTCGGTGTATGTACAGTATGTATGTCGTTATGCATGTTGAACAAATAACAACAAGGGCGTAATGGGGGTAGTGGAGACCGTGAACCATATGCATATGCAGCGCAACGCAAGTGGCTGCAAGTTACTGCATAGTGCAGCTTCTTAGACTGGGCTGGGCCGGAAAAAAAAAGCCAATGTTGGAAGTTGGTTGGATCTAGAAAAGGTAGGAATGGATTTCGTGGGAGCGTGGCTTGTTTCTATTTTTGGGGCTGTGTAGTTTGGGTAAGCTTTTTGTGGGGTGATGAGGATTCTCTCTGGATTGGCATGGAGCTGGGATAATGGGGAAAAGGAAAAGGAAAATTGAGAATCGGGTAGAAAGTGCATGTCAGATTGAGAAGAATGGTGGCGAGGTCAGAGAATCATGTGAAGGTTGTGTTTGTGCTACATTGTGATGTTTTCAAGAGGCATGAAACATTTTTAACTTGATTTGTTTTAGGTAGTTACTGTGTTTGTGATGATAGGGTTTGGACCCTAATTTATGGGAAATCGGAACGGGGGTTGTTCCGAATGGACAGTTATTGTATTGTTGAGCTTGGACATGAACGAACATGTTGATGATGAGACGGGATGGGATCGTAGAATGGTCCGGGAGAGTTTCGAGTAGAGGGGGGAATTTTATGAAACGAAAGGGGAAAGAAGGGGGAGAAGAGATTGAAGGCGTTGATAGATAGAGGAGGAAGACGATGACGAATGACGAATGACGAAAGGAGGTTCGTTTTGGTGAGGAATTTGAGATGTGATGAGATGAGATGGGACGGACGGGAATAGATGCCGATAGATGGGTGTGGCGTGGCGTGCGTGGCGATTGCAGATTATAGATTGTACATACGGTTTGGAGACCCGTGGCTGCTTATACGGGATTGAAGTGGGTTTTCGTTGTGTTCATGACTACATATGTCTGCTTACCCGGTCCCCATACGGCCGGACATGTCCACCCACAAGATCAATTCGCATAACTACATCCCCGTCGTCGTCAGCATCCACGATACGGCACAGTCAAACCGTGATTTAGAACCCTTACCCTATGTCTCGAGAGATGATGGCATTAGACGGTGATTGCGACGAGAGGCACGGAATACGTTGGAGTGTTTGGACGGGGAAGTTCTGTAACGGAGAGGGGATTTTCAGAGCACGGGTGATTGTAGATGAGATAAGCATTTTTTCTGAGGGTTATAGGAAGGTTCTTTATGGGGGTTGACGGGCCATGAGTTTTTGAGTGGGAGTTCATGGTGGCGTTAAGACGGGTTTTGTGATTGGTCGGGTTTGTACAGGTGAAAGGGATGAATAGACTGGTGAAGGAAGGAACACCTCCAACTTTACTTGGTAATAGTTAAGTTGACGGAACATCAACCGAGTGAATATCGTTCCTGTTCTATATATAGAATATATTTAGATGTCACTGAGATGTAGCCTTTTGTTGGTGAACATACATGTGTACATATGTATCTACAAATACAGTCAGCGACGGAAAGAAAGAATTCTCGGCTTCCGCCACCGAGGGCTCAGCACGGGGGCTTGCAGACTAGGCTTATAGATGTTCGTTCTTGGGCGAATCTACGCAGAGACAAATGTGGTAACACGTATATACAAACTGGGGCGCGCGGGCTATCGGAAATGTATGTAATGTGCTTGTTTTGAGCAACACACACATGTACAGACATCTAGTAATGGAGGGTATGTGCTGAGTGTTGACGTCTTGTATGACGTGATAAAGAAGCGCTGTATGTATGTGTCTGTCTTGATCAATAGTCTAGCTGATTGTGCTCGGTCAGTCAATCGGTCAAGGCTGGACTGTCCCTTTCCCTGACGGCCATGTTGTTTTTTTCAAAGGCTTGAAACGAGGTCTAGGCTTCGTTGTGAGCGCAGTTCCAGAATCTGTTTGGAGTGTAATGGTGGAGTGGAGACTTACGGTGAGAGCATTTGATGGATTGTATTGGACGATTTTTTTGCTGGTTTCAGTGGCTTGGGTTAATGTGATGAAGGGCTTATCGGGGAAGAAAAGAGAATGAATGAATTTGGCTGGGTTTCTTTGTTCATGATGGTCTTTGATGGACAATAGTTGACTTTGTAGAGTTATCATGTCCACGTGATTTTACGGACATATCCTTTGACGTATGTGACTTCCATTTATTGGTTCCTACTTCATTCATCAACTACATACGTATGCAGTATGCCCACACAAAATCTTCCGTCATTTTCACGATCCACACAATTCACGGATTCACCAATTTAATCATCTAATTATCACTTTGTCCGTGCTCAATTCATAATCGCTTCTAGCCCATCCAACTCTGCCACTCTACCACTCTACAAAAAAAAAAGAAAACAAAAAAATCCCCAATTAAATCGTTCATTCAACAAGGGCCTCCCTCGTCGCTTCAGATTCTCTTCCCGTTTCGCAAGTCTTAATCTGCGTCCTCTATATTCCATATCAACCCGCTGTCCGTCCGCTCCTCTGTTCTCACGCCGCTTGTGTTTCTATTTCTGTTCTTCTTCTTTTTTTCTTTTCTTGTCCTTCCATTTACTTTATCTTGTTGAGTGGTTGATAACCATTGATTGATTGATTGATTGATATACGCGCAAAACACTTATCGCGACTACCCAATATCAAGTCTACTTTTTTTTTCCTACTTGCCTTGCCAACTTCATACATTGCATCTACATTCGTCACTTCTTTCTCCCCTTTCTCCCTTTCTTCTTGTCTTCATTTTCACGCTTTCTTTAGCTCTATACGACCCCCTCGTCCAGTGCATGCACGCTACCATCACCGCCACGAGCTTCTAAAAATACCTTCCTGCTTGCACTGTAAATTTAGTCGTGCAAACAAGTCCATCTCTATTGTGACGTCGAGTCTACTATTACACTTATTTGCGACTGTCGATTATCTACCAAGCCAGCCCGACCCAGCTACTGCTTCTGTCCGACCCGAACCAATCAACGTCATTTGTCATTCGACTTCTCGGGATTTCAACCCAAGCATCCTGCCTGGCCTTGCAAAATAGCCTGTTGCATTTCTCTTTTAGTTGCACGCGTCGCTGCTAGGTCACTATACCCGGCCGTTCTGACATACATATCCGCTTTCTGTGTTTTTACATAGAGCGCGCTATCGTCATTCAAAGTCATTCGCAGTCGACGCCGGTCCGTCTTCTGTCATTTATATCAACTCCACATATATATTTTAGAATCTACGGGTCTACACAATGGGTCGTCGGAAGATTGAAATCAAGGCCATCAAGGATGACAGGAATCGTTCTGTGTGAGTACTTTCTTGGCTTCATTTCCAATATAGTCTAGCTAACCATACTTCCATCGTTCTTTAGCACCTTTTTGAAGCGTAAGGGTGGTCTTTTCAAGAAGGCCCATGAGCTTTCCGTGCTTTGCAGTGTCGATGTCGCCGTCATTATCTTCTCCAATAACCATAAGAAGCTCTACCAATATTCCTCTACAGACATGCGCAACATGGTTCAGCAACAAACATACGTAAGGCATCTACATAACACTATCATGATCGATCCACAAATAAACTAACCTTAATTAGCATGCTGGTCCCACTGAACACAAGGGCCCAGCCGATTTCAACGGAGGAAATGACGACGACGATGATGATGAAGATCGTGGAACACCCCCTCAACATGGTGGTCGCGACTCTACTGAACCTCACTTCATGCCCCCTCATTTAAACAACCACTTTCCTGTTGTTCGCCAACATACACCAAGTGCTTCGCCACCTATTCCTAATGGCGTCTTTCCCCGCACTCACACTCCACAGCCCATGGGATCAAGACCTGGCTCTCGGAATGATATGCCCCGTGGTGTCCCTCCAATGGTTCCTCCCCCGCAGGGTAATGGATACTACTTACCTGGTCCTCCTTCTATGTACCCTAACGGAGCTCCTCCGATTCCCGGTCAGCCATATCCCTTCCAGAATAACGCTCAGCAATATCTTGAGGAGCAACGTCGGTCTATACCTCCATATGAATCCATGCCTCAGCCACCGCCGCCACCACCCCCAAGCAACATGCACATGATGGGTCGTCCAACACCATCCCCTCAGCCTGCCAACTCTCTACTTCCACCTCAACAAGCTCAGCCAACTTCGCAGCCCGCCCCATATGCTTCACCGGTTCCGCCACCAGCACAAATGCTGGCGCCACCACCAGTCCCGCACATGGCCCCGCATGCCTCACCTCAGCAGTTCAATCAGCATCTTCCACCACCAAGTGAGCCTGGCCCAGCTGAAGGTGAAAGTGAAAGTCGACCCACTGGTCGTATGGACGCTCCCCAAAGACCTTTTCTTGATACCGGTATTGCCAAAAAGGGAGTCTTCCCTAGAAGACAACCGGGCAACAGTCTATTCACCCCTATTGACGATCAACGATCCGTCCTCACCCAACACCTAGACGCCCTCACCAAGGCTGCCGAGGCTAGCGGTGCAGCTCCCGCCGGTGCGGTCGAGCGCACATCAGTGTCCCCACCTTCCCGACTCTCCCAGGAAGAGAAGCCGGGAGATGACCCACAAAGTTCCATCAAGCGGCCTACAGTTCCCCCCATCTCGACCATGACGAGACCTAGCGTCCCCGAGACCACCTTCACGCCACCTTCGCGCTCGAATAGTATGAACAGCGTTAACGTGACGACTCCAGGTGGTGCCTCGCGGCCGCGTCTTAAGGTGCAGATCCCAGTTGGCGAATCAGATGGTTCTGCATCAGGAACAAGTCAGAGTCCTAGGACAGCCACGGGGACACATGCCCCGGGGTTGAGACGGCCAGGATCCGATCCAACTACTATCAATGTACTGCCGCCTCCGTCTCCGTCAGCTAGTGCCCTCTTATCAGCAGGTGCATCTGGCCCACCTAACCCGTTTGCCAGACCAATGCAAGCACCACCCAGTGCTCTAAAGGTTGATACACCAAGCGGCAGTCTTCCATCGCGTATGATGTTTGGTGATAACATCCTACCTAGCCCAAGTACCTTTTGGGCAGCCCAGACCCAAGATAACTGGGGGAATCGTGATAACTCCAACATGTTGAGTCCATTAAACTTCAACACTCCCCTCACCACATCCGGCCCAAGTTTCCTACGAGATGACGGTCCCGCTGGGTTATTAGGTAAGGGCAAGAGAAAGAGTCCCGAGGTTGTCGGCGAGGGACAAGAGTTGAAGAGAGTCAAGGTTGAGTAGGACCTACCACTGCCTCATGAATATTTTGGTTAATTTCGGTGTATGGGTTCGGATTTTCTGGTTTTCTTTGTCTGGTTCTTTTATAGTTTACTGTCTTTACTGTCTTTATACCCTCTTTCTGGTTGTTCAAAACAATGATCTTTTTTTCTGGAATCCTCTCTCACTTGATGCTGTGCTTTGGTGATCACTATTTTGATGTGCATTTATAAGACATTAAAAAACAAGAGAAATACAAAAGCCAAGTTCCCAACTCCAAGCTCCTGACCCTAACTTTGTCAAACAATAGAAACCGTAAACCCACACTCAAATCTACTCTACTTGCAACGTTTCTCAACAACAACACTGCCATGTTCCTCATACTCCTTCTTAGAAACCCACATCTGGTGGAAAGATCCCAAACTAGCCAAGATCGAACCACCAACCCATGCGCCAAAACGTCTCTCACTCGTCAACCCTGCCGCATTCAACCGGATCCGCACTCCAGGGAAAACCGCAGACAGCTCTGCATTAAGTCTATCCGAGAATCCATTAATCAAGCTACCACCACCAGTAACAACTACATTACTCAAGAGGTTAGTACGCAGATCCGCATCTACCCCGCCAATCGCAGTCTTGACCATCTCAGGGATCGTCTGCGCCTTGGTAAGCGGGTCGACACCAGACACGGGAATTGCCGCCGTCTCATCCCAGAGACCTTCGGCGGCTTGGAACCGAGCTTCCCGGTAGGTGGTGTTGTAGCCGGTGGGGAACTCGAAGATGCGGCCGGGGGCCATGCGGAGGTTATCGAGGACACCGGGGGTGGAGAGGCGGGTGGGGCCGCGCCAGGATTCGACGACGGTTTCTTTGAATTCGCTGACGAGACGCTCTTCTTCGTAGGCGAGATACGAGGGTGTCGGGGTGAAGGAGAGCTTGCGGGAGGTGAATGATGGAGCCGTGTTAGCATCAACGGGGGTCTTGGATTCGACGAGGAAGGCGGGGGTAAGGTCGATGTTGGAATCGTGAGTGGAAATAAGTGCGCGGGCCTGTTTAGAGAGCCAGAGACCGCCGACGGGAGACCGGGTCACAGAGCGCTTGAGAATCATACCATCGTGGACGGCAACGACTGATGAGCCAGAGGCACCGATGTCGATTACGAGGGCGGTAGCTTTGCCGGCGGTGAAGGCGGCGAGGACGGGGGTCTTGCTGAACCAGAAGGCGGGAGCTCCCCAGGTCTCCATCATGATTTCCATGGCTTTTTCGCGCGACTTGGCGGTGTTCCACGGCGCTTCTGTCATGAGCAATGGGTTTCCGGCAAGAGGCTTCTCGAGAAGCTCGTTGGCTTCCGCGGCGGCTTCGGCAGCTTCCGTTGAGGCCTCGGCGGCGGCGGCGGCTTCGGCGGTGGTTGCTTCGTCGTTCATGGAGACGTCACCCTCCACATCGGTCTTCTTCTCGGCGGGCTTTTCTGATTCGCTGTCGCGGATTGACCGGCGGAGACTAGGCTGGAGACGGTCCAGTAACATATTCTCCCACATCTTCTCAGCGGTATCCCAGTCCTCCACGATACTATCCCGGCTCATATAATTCCGGACCTCCAGTCCCTCGCGCGGCAAGAGGAACTCATCGCCATAGCGGCTATGCGCGGGCGTCGAATTGGGATAATGAGCATAAGACGAAGGCAAAACAACCTTGGGAACATCCTCTCCAGCAAAACCGGCGCGGGTGTGCGCGTATCCGGGGTCGAGAACAAGAGCGAAGACTTCGTCGCCGCCGTAGACGTCAGTCGGCGGGTTGGTGTTGTTGAGGGGGGCTGTGGCGCGGTGTGACATTTTGGCTGGTGGGTGAGGGTGAAGCCAATTGGGCGGAGACGGAGCGGAGGGGCGAGGGGAACGTCGTCTTGCGGCGTTGTGCGCTGCTTTTGCGGTTGGGGCGACGCGGCTGGGAATGCGAGCTTGTTTGGAATGTAGCCTTGCAGCTGGTGGCGGGTGTCGAGGCTGAAGGTGGATTTTGGGGACGCCACTGGGATGAACGCCACGGGTACGCCACACCCCACATTTATCAAGCGAGCTTGATATGATTTTTTTGTTCGAATTTCCAAGACCATAAAGATGGGAAGTTTTCCTCATCAACTACGTTTTGTTTCCTTCTTCCTTTCTTTTCTTTTCTTTCAGGTAGTCCGTGAGGACTCCAAGATGCAAAAGGTAAGCTTTAACAATTCTTCCCAACTCCGATTCCTCATGTGATGAGCAGAAGCAATTAGAACCGCTGCGAATTAAACACTTCGGTGTTACTGATTTGAACGTTGCCGATTATTCTGATTGAGGATGACTATCCAGTCTTTTTTCTCTTGAATCTTTCATAAGACATTCGCTAACTGATCCTGTCTTCAGATACCATGAGTGCCTTTACACGCCTCCGACTTCCGGCTTTACGCCGCAGTCTCCCCGTAGCCACGGCTTCTCGCCGGTGTTTCACTTCTACCGCTAGCTATAGCCGCAAGCTTGCGCCATCAGAGAAGGAAGAATTCGCCAAGTTTGTAAAGATTCGTGAGGAACGCATAGCTGCCTTGGAACAAGATGATCCTTCGTCTCCTTTTGACCTGTATCCCCGGTTAACCCATCGGACTCCTCCCGTGTCGATCCCCGAGTTACGGAAGCGCCATGACGGGTCTGATAGCCCTGAGATTCCAGAGGACATTGACCCTGTGACGGTGTATGGTACGGCTTTTTCTTTTGCTTTGTAGATGTAGTGTGCATGTGTGTAGTGAGAATTGGGACAGCCAGCTAACGGTCTTCCCTTCTCTTTTGCCGATAGGCCGGGTCGTTTCAAAACGGCAACAGGGCAAGTATTTGCTTTTTCTCGATGTAGTGAACGAGTACCAAACGGTTCAGGTCATGGTGGAGTGGAACCATATCCACCGTTTGACTGAGTTGCGCCATGCCCGTTTCAAGCTGTTCACTAGACTTCTTGAACGTGGTGATCACATCGCTATCACGGGAGTTCCCATTAGGTCTCCCAAGGGGGAACTCACTATTCGTGCCGACCATATGCCTGAGCTACTCTCGCCGATTCTTCAGCCCCTTCCTACTTCCTACACGGATATGGATAAGAAGATGGAACGTCGCCATGTCGATATGATGATTACCCCGCAAGTCTCGGATACGCTCCGCATGCGCTCTGAACTCATCGGGTACATGCGTACATTCTTCAGTTCCCAGCGCTTCATGGAAGTGCAAACGCCTATTCTTGCCTTGAACGCCAGTGGTGCCATTGCTCGGCCGTTCACTACGTCATCGACCGAGTTCGCATCCAAGGAGCTCTCGTTACGTGTAGCGCCGGAGTTATGGTTGAAGAGACTTGTTGTTGGTGGTATGCAGAGGGTTTATGAGATTGGCCCGGCTTTCCGAAATGAAGGGATTGATCATACGCATAACCCTGAGTTCACAATGTGTGAGTTCTACGCTGCGTATGCTACGTTGGAGGACTTGATTCAGATTACAGAGGTGATGATTCGGGGACTTGCGCGGGAGGCGAACCAGTTGATTGAGACTGTTCTTACATCGCTACCACCTATTGATATGGAGTACTTTGGTGGTGAATACCTTCGGGTGGAGTTTGTTCCCGGTCTGGAACAAGCCATGGGTATCAAACTTCCCAATCTTTCGAGTCCCAGTGCTCTTCCGGATACACTTGCCGCGTTAGCTCTTGGAAACGTTCACCTCCCCGGTGAACCTCCGGCAACTATCGCAAAACTTCTTGACCGGTTAGCCGCCGAGTATCTCGAGCCATTATCGTTTGAGAAACCTCTGTTCATCGTTCATCACCCTGCTGTCATGTCCCCATTGGCAAAGAGCTTCAAGTGCCCGACTACCAACCAAGATATCTCAGCCCGTACGGAACTGTTTATTCACGGACGGGAACTGGCGAATATGTATGAAGAGGAGAATAATCCTGCGGAGCAACGGAGAAAGATGATGGAGTACCGTGATGCTGTTATTCAAGCACGGTTTGAAAACCGTATGGGTGGGGCAGTTGGTGAAGCTGATGAAGCTGAAATGGGAATCCATGTTAACATGCGCACTGGCGATGTCATCACCAAGGAGGAAGCGGAGATGCTAGAGATTGAAGAACGGGAAATGGCTATTGCTGATGCTAAAGCTAAGGCGGAGGCTCTGGCTATTAAACGTGGTTGGACTCAGATGCCCAAGACTGATGTTGAAGAGGCTCCTCCTGTTGATGAGAGATATGTTGATGCTCTTGAGGCTGGACTTCCTCCTACGGGTGGATGGGGCTGTGGCATTGAGAGATTGGTTATGATGTTCACTGGGGCCAAGAGAATCAGTGACTGTCTGCCTTTTGGGACTCTGAAGAATGTTGTTGCTTTGGGTATGCCTGTTGGTGGACAAAAGATTGCAGAGGGTCAACAGACCAAGAAGGAGGATTAACTTTTCTTATCCCCTTCACGTTGTACGATACTGAGAAGTGTATTTCTATATAATGTTAATGATATACATGTTAGGGTTCACTTGAAAGCCCACCCACTTACACCACCTGCCAAGAATCCGTCCCTTCCGAGGTCCCGTCTTATCCTATGACGCAAGTCCATTCCTCAGCTTGCACCCTTCGGAATTCCACCTCGTACAAGCCGAGGAAACATCACGTCACGGGGTGTTATAGAGGCGACAATGGAAGATTCTTTCTGCAGGCCAACAAAGCGAAATGGACGATCGGGGCGGGGAAAAAGGCAGACGGGATGCGAGAAGGATGGATGCACATGACATGTGCACACGACTATTTTGGTAGGAGAAGACGTCACTTTGGGATTTAGTGGTGTGACCTTTACTAGGGGAGTGACGGATGAATAGGCAAGAAAGAAACGGACTTGCATGTTTGTATGTACTGTAGATATTTAGGGATGTACATATGTACACACCTTCTTAGAGATGGTGGGTGGGAATTGTCATGTGTTTGCTTATCTTATCAGGTTATATGGCGGGGTAACTACCGATGCTTTTTCTTGATAGAAGTGACTGACTTGACGACATACGAGTCAGTTATACTCATCAGTTATGTATAGGTAGACATTCAAGGCCAATAAAGCCAAGCCAACCGGTTGGTTGATTCTTTAAGATGTGGGGCCGGAATATAATTGGACTTATGCCTCGGTTTCTAAAGAGTTTAACTTTCAGGTGGTTGGGAAGATTTGTGAATTCAACTTTCTTTGACTACAACTAGACCTCTCAGACACTCGGACTAATGGGGTTTAAATGACCAGTACGGCGTCGGTTGATAGACCACTATAAGCTTGGACATTACGGTAACTTGCGGGTGGAGACCGATGAGTAACAAGATAGAATAGGCCGCCTATATTATGGTTATACTTGTAAACCAGGCGAGAAATTCAAGTCCGGGATGAAAGAGGCGGGGAGAAAACAGAAGGAGTTTGACCTAGGGAAGAAGGATAAGAAACCATTGCTTCCAGTCCCTCGAACGACGTCGATCCCTATCTGGATAAAAATGCCATGGAAAATCAAAGCTTGCTTTCCTTGAGTCCAGCATTCCATTCCACCAACCTCATGTTAAGTCGTCTGTACAAGGGCCTGGCTAGAACAGGAGAACAGGGCCTACAAGCTCCATAGACCGACTCGCTTACTGGGTGTAATATAACTTGTTGACAGGGAAGTTTGTGTGTCTTGTCCGTGGGTGGTGTCCGTGTCTAAAGACCACCTAAGGAAGTCTTTTGGCGGACTTTTACTTGATGGCTTGGCTGGAGGCTTATGTGCATACATAGTGTATTAGCTGACTGACAGCAGACATACAACCACAGGCGTCACGGATATCTCGGACAATAGAAAAATGTTTAGGCCTGCAAGTTAAGTCATCATTGTAACATCCAGGAGCATCCGTAACATGGCGTGTCATGACATTCCGGTAATGGCTTGACTCAGGACCCGCAGTGCATTATGTATGTACCTTCCCTCCAAACGCAATCGAATCGCGTCCGCGTCTATCCCCCTTTCTCGCCAAAGCACGTCGTTATGCAGCCGCTGTGGATATCAAATGGCATCCCGACCGACATACAGAACAGACAGACAGACCAGGGAATGAAAAAAGTAGCCTGGCCTGTACTGTAACCTACTAGAAAGGAGTTCGTTCGAGAAACCCCCGTTCGTACGATAAACCATCTAGACTTGGTGCTTTCCAACAACGCCAAGTCCACCCACCGGATCGAGCCATCCCCGCAAGGACCAACGAGTAACTGTAAGAAGAAGAAAAAATGCAAAATTCCCGGCCGTTGTCGCCAATGACTTACCGACGCCGTACCATTGCCGTTTTTGCCAAGGAAACTACATCTAATGCTAGTTAACCGTGACATGCAAGAAGAAAAAAAAGAAGTTGTCCTGGTCGGTGAAATAGTGGTTATGATTCATCTACCAATAATAACTTCATCTCATCACTCATCCCTTCCTTCCTTGCTTCCAAAGAAAAATCGCTTCCCTAATTGAGGCCGGAAATTTACATTAGCCTGTCTCTTGGGACTTTAAGTGTAAGCTGCCTGTCAAAAGGAAGCTGCCAAGTGGGTTAGCGTCATCGAGCCATGCCAATGGCAACAGAGGGAAGCTTCCTCGTGAACATTTTATGCATTTTAGAATCGTCATACGGCGGGTATAAATTGAAACGCAAGAAAAAAAATGCACAGTCTAGCCTTGCCACTATGGTCTGGTAACCGAACAAACATTCTGTTGTCTGTGCAAAACATGAAGTGAGTATGAAAAGAGCACAAATGACGCATCACAGCGTCTTTTTTTGTTGGCTTGCCGTTCTTTCCTTGATTGAACGGCTGAGACGACCTGTAATCAAACCACCAATCCAGTAACAAAACACGTCGTGCGTCATGTCTTAGGAGACTTCCTCTTATGCATATTCTAAAAGGCACATAAAAAATAGAAGGCAGTTCCTCTTCTTTTCGACTTGCTCGCTTCGTGTTTCCATGGTTGCAGAGCCCCACCTTTATGTGCGCATTCGGCACTTGCTTTGGCCCGTACAGAACATGCCAAACAGGTCATAATCCTTTGATATATTACGGAATCCTCCTTGTGACCGTGTACTGGATACCCTAACCCTTGTGTTGGGGAGAAATCAACGACGTGTGGTGAGACAGCGACGAGAAAATGACAAGTAGACGATATACACGTCAGAATTATAAGAGCTAAGATATAGATTTTGTAACTTGGTGGGTGGGTTATATGGATATCAAACGACGGAGTGAATCGGACCAAAACGGTGGTTACGACGTTATCGCGGCTGAAACGACGAACTGACGATGTAGAGGATCAGAATGGACGGGTGTTTTGGTCATTTACGAAATGCTCCGTCGCAGGTTGTATGTCGTAGATTTACGAAAAAAAAGGATGAAGGATGAAGGAAGGGGGCGAGTCGTCTAACGAATATTGGCGCCTTTGGAACTGGAACCACTTTGTCAACCAAAAATAGAGACATCTGGAAATCTACCAACCTCCCTTCAAGTCCTTTCAAGTCAACTAGACTCGCCAATGAACCAGAAGATCACGACATTTTGTGCAATGTAAAATTCAACATAACAAAGCTTCAGGCTTCTATCAACCCCGTTTTACTGCATCTCCCTCCCGGCCGAGAAAGGGGCATCCACCAAAAAAAAATTGTGTCCTCGGAACCATTGGTCCCTTCCTTATTCCGTTATACTTTTCAATCTCCTCGACAAGGTACCTGGAAGCACAAAAACCCATTAAACATTTCTCGTTATACCCTTTATCCATCATAATCGGCGCGTAAATCATGCATATGAACGGTAGGGTTATCGACCCTACAGCGCTAAACACAAATGTGGGAATTTAGATTGGCAGGTGCCGCTAGGGCCCCCTGTTAATCTCGTCACTTATCAACGACATGAGTTTGGTCCTTGACACTGACTTGATGCATCAGGTGTAATTAAGTGGATTGTGAACGGGGACGGGAGGGAGCTGGAGGTATAGTGCACGAGATAAGGCTCATTGGAAAATGTTCTGTGTGTTTGCTGAATATGCTATGTGTGTCTATGAATATTGTATCCCGCTAACCGGCCAGTAATGAACCAACACACGACGTTCAGTGGAAGAGACACAAAAGGGCAATGGCACATTAAACGAGGGCAGGGACCCACGAAAAGCAAGGGACAAACAAGGCTCAAGCAAAGCAACATCCAAGAAGCTCAGGCTCTATACACATACCGGGCCTGTCACGACCACGGCCATGTAAAAAAAAAGTTTCTTTTGTGCAAGATTTTGTGCGGTTGTTGCCTTGTTGGCAGGTTGAGAAGGGAAGGGACGGGCGGCTGGGGTTTGACCAAACAGGTTCTTCCCTTTTCAGCGAGCAGCCCATGTTCTGCGGCAGTATCTTGATGGGAATCAAAATTTTTCTGGTTAATGCGTTGATGGGATAGATTTGGCTAGGAAGCTAGGTCTTTTTCCTTTGCAGCGTATCAGTCCGTCTGGGCTTGTTTGGGACTGTGGATTTGTTTGGAGGAGGGGAGGGGGGGAAGGGGCGGGTCGTGTCGGGGTGGGGCTCCACCTTTGCGCCGAGCAACGCGGTTATTGATGGTGAATGGTGAGATTAGCGGAGAAGGGGAAGGGACGTTGAATTAGGGGATATTGAGGGGAGGAAGGGGCCAGTAGAAGGGGGGGAACAGTTGCCAGCCAGTGTGCTTATTGGCAGGCTGGGTGGAACAGGAACCCCCGTGGCCCTAGGAAATTTGAGTACAAGGCAGTTGCAGAACACAAGCACAAGAAATTGTCAACGGCACATGTTGTGATGTGGGTTTCTTGCCCCCCTCTTCCTCCCTATAGTGATTTTTGAGGGAACACAACGGTGTAGCGTGCAGCTTGCAGATGAAGCGTCGCAGCTGCTAACTTATCTGCGCATATCCAAAGCAGGAAAGAAGAGACAAGCAACGTATTGAATAGTGTAAAAAAAAGAGTCAAGGGAAAGCATACACGACGAAAGAAGCAACATCCCAGGTTCCCCCCTTTTCGCATTTCAGCACATGCTTCACCTGTGCAACTCATCCAAAGCCATGTCCCAGGCCTGTTTCTGTGCACCTGCCTTTCTCCCTTTCTACAATTACCGTCCCATCAAAGGCTAGTAATTCCATGAGGTCCTCAATTCCATAGAAGCCCTCAGGCCACAAAACACGAAATACCATGTTCCAACACCATCATCATCAAACGTAACAACAAAAAAATCACCACCACCACAATCCACAATACAAACCCACTGTAACGAAAAATAAAAAAAATTAAAATACCTGGTGACACACCTCAAGTTGGTAGTTGCTCAAGAAAGCGACGCGACCAGGGGAAGCCCGCAAAAGCAGGGACCTAGAATTTGGTGGTGGGCCCAATCTAGGATGGGAAAGGGCCAAAGAGAGTGAAGTGCAAAGGACGCGAACGGGGGGGGGGGAGGAAGAGGAAGAGGAGGAAGGAACACAAACACGACGGTAAACTACAGCTCAATTTATCGTTACAACGTGTATTGGTACAGGTAGCCTGTCCCCCAAAAATTGTTGCGACGCCCGCTGTGGCCCCATGCACGACCGCTCACAGCTGCAGATTCCATCGCATACAAGTACCGTGACTGCCCTCTGTATTTCCAGGCCGGACTCTTTCCTTTTTTTTCTTCCTCCTACTCTGTTCTTTCCCGTCCACCACAGCACTTTTCTTTTCTCTTTTCTTTCTTCCTTCCTCTCTGTCTCTCTCCTCCCCCGTCATCATCTTCATATTGTAATAGTCGCTTTCGTTTCTGTGATACCCCTAGTTCTTTTTAATATCCACGACTTGTCTTTGATACCCGGGTTCTAGTCAATCCATACCTTCCAAAATCATCATCCATTCGATACCCAATACCCCAATTACCCAAATACCCACCTACCACCTACATCAAAATGTCCACCGAGCAGAAGCCCACCGAGGTCGTTGCCGCCGCCGTTGAGGCCGCTCCCGCCGTTGAGGCCCCCGCCGCTGAGGCTGTTGCCGCCCCCGCCACCGAGGAGGTTAAGCCCACCGAGGAGACTGCCGCCGCTACCGAGGAGGCCCCCGCTGCCACTGAGGAGGCTGCCGCTGAGGCCGTCGAGGAGGTCAAGCCCATTGAGGAGGGCATCCTCGAGCACAAGGGTGCTTCCTTCCCCAAGAACTTCCTTTACAAGAAGGACACCTTCTGGTTCGGCGCTGAGCCTGTTGAGGCTGCTACCCTTGCTCACTTCCGCAAGCACGAGAAGAACAGCGAGGCTTCCGCTGAGATCACTGCCTGGGCTGCCACTACCGGTGCTGGTCTCCTTTTCTTCGGTGACAAGGCCGCTCCTTCCGTCATCTCCCTGGCTGGTGCCAGCGAGCCCACCGTCGAGGGTACCGCCAAGTTCACCCTTACCACCAAGGCTACCAAGTACCTCTTCAAGGCCCCCGTCGCTGACCGTGACAACTGGGTTGCTCAGATCAAAGCCAAGATCGCCGAGGCTGACAAGCTCGCCGAGACCATCGCCACCGAGACCGCCTACATTGAGGCTCTCGCTGCTCTGAAGCCCAAGGTTGAGGAGCCCAAGGCCGAGGAGCCTGCTGCTGAGGCTGCTGCCACTGAGGAGGCTGCCGCTGCTGAGGAGACTCCCGCCGCTGAGGCCGCTGCCACCGAGGAGACCCCCGCTGCCGAGGCCGCCACTGAGGAGGCTAAGACCGAGGAGGCCAAGCCCGCCGAGGAGGGTTCCAAGCGCCGCTCTGCCTCCCGCAAGCGCGTTTCCGTCTTCGGTTTCCTGGGTAAGAAGGAGAAGAAGGAGGAGGTTGCTGCCCCCGAGGCCACCGCTGAGGAGACCCCCGCTGCTGAGACCACCGAGGCCGCTGCTACCGAGGAGACTCCCGCCGCTGACGCCGCTGCCACTGAGGAGCCTGCTGCTGAGGCTGCTGCCACCGAGGAGGTCAAGGAGGAGAAGAAGGAGGAGGTCGCTGCCACCAAGGCTTCCAAGCGCACCAGGTACGTTGTCTTGTCAATCATGTCTCACTTTAGCGTCTTATACTAACAATTTGTGTAACAGTGTCTTCGGTTTCCTGAAGAAGGCCCCCAAGGTCGAGACTCCCAAGGAGGAGGCCCCCGTTGAGGAGGCTGCCGCCACCGAGGAGACTCCCGCCGCCGAGGCCACCACCGAGGCTCCTGCCACCGAGGAGGCCGCTGCCCCCGCCGAGGAGACTCCCGCCGCCGAGGCCGCTGTCGCCGAGGAGACCGCTGAGATCCCCAAGGCTGAGAAGCGCAAGTCTTTCTTCTTCAACAAGAAGGACAAGTCCACCACCACCTCTGATGACGAGGGTGCCGAGAAGGCCGACAAGTCTGGTTTCTCCCTGGGCAAGCTCCGTGCCACCATCCGTGGCCGCAAGCCCGCTGAGAAGAAGACTGAGGAGACCCCCGCTGAGGTCAAGGAGGAGGCCGAGGAGGAGGCTGCTCCTGCTGCTACTGAGGAGGCTAAGACTGAGGTTGCCGCTGAGGCTCCCGCTGCCGCGGCCGCTGTTGAGGAGGTCAAGCCCGAGACTGAGGAGGCTAAGAAGGAGGAGACTCCTGCCGTCGTTGCTGCTACTGCTTAAGCGGTTCCTTTGTTGCCTATTTTCTTTGTCTTGCTTTCTGTTGTCAACTCCTGATATCCTTTTTGTTTTTATTTCCGTTTTTGATTTTCTTGATACTTTGATTTTTAGTTGCTCTTTTATTCCCTCTATAAAACACGCCAAATTGTTCTTGTTTATAACATCCAATTTCTATTGATCTATTATGTACTGTGATTCCATATCGTATGTTTGTCCTGTAAACCAATTCTTCTAGCCTTGCGGCGTTTTCGCCCTAACTGTGTTACCGCTTGCTCTACTATCATTTGACTTGATCCGTTGAATCCCGTTGCTTCCTTCACCAGTTGACCTCGGAATAGACAGACTGTCGTTACTCTTGTTAGAAGGTTCGCCCGCCACTGTGCTTCCTGGCCTGTACAATGTATCCTCCGAGTGTCCTGTTGATGATAATGTAGGGGTAGGTAAAGCGGTAGTCGTTGATACATCTCTGCTGAGTCTTCGCGGCAACAGAGACGCCAGTCTTGCTCGCCCATGCTCGCTAATCGACGGGAACCGCGGCCGGAAAAATCCGCTACTCCTCCGCTTTTTCTCCACTGTCGTGCTACTCATAGGCGATTGTGCGTCGTCGACAGAATCCACACTCGTCGGTGACATCCTTCCAGGGCTTGTGGAACGGCCCTGTTTGAAAGACAATCTTTTGTGTGACCAGCTTGACTTTCCACTAGGCTCGGGTGTTTCCTGTTTTGGTGTGAACATTGGCGTTGAAAATGAAACTCGCTCTGAAGGTTCTTCCGGTTCATGGGTTGGTGGTGTTGGTACTCGGAAAATAGGGGTGTTGGTGTCTTCGACAGTTAACGGCGTGTAAGGCATATATTTTGACTCACTAGACACCGCAGATTGAGGGGATATCAAATGTGGTCTAGAAAAGAAAGCCGTAGTAGGTGACGTGGGAGACACCGGAGACAAACGTGTCGAAACCGGTGCACTAGACTGGGGGATGTTAAGTGACGGCGAGAGAAAGAAAGGATAAGTAAGGTTAGCCGCCCGTGGACCAAGGCCAGCCCGATCCTTGCGTGACACAATGATATCGTTGAGCTGGTAGATAAGATCCTTGACATCAAATGGTTTGCCAATGAACCCATCCATTTGTGCTTCACGACAGTTTTCGATCGTTTCGTGTCGCATGAAAGCTGTGACTGCAATGATAATTGCCCGCCCCGAGAGCTCTCCAGTGCTTTCCAACCGTCGAATTTCCCGAGAACAATCTAGACCGTTCATCTTGGGCATCTCGAGGTCCATGAGCACAAGCTTGAATTCTTGATCTTCATAGCTTGTGCCGCTAGCAACCTTGGTGCTTGGACTCTTTACCTTGATACTGCCTTTGGTCTGCAATCTCTTGCCCTTGGCCGCAGCCCGAATATACTCCATGGCCTCGAGTCCGTTCTCCGCAACATCAGCCGTACAACCAAACTTCGCCAAAAGGTGATGAGTTGTGCGTGCATTAATCATGTTATCCTCCACTAACAAACAGTGGCTCATCGGCACACGGATATCTTCTTCCTTGTCGACTCCGGCACTCATGTTGGTTTTGTGGATGGCCCGACGCATATAAGCTAGAGAAGCTGCGTTTTCCATCGCTACTGCCGTCATGACCGGACGCTCTTTGTTATAGAGAGACGTGTATAAATTGGGAGTAGGTTTGACTGTTGACTCAACAGCAGGAGTCGGTGTAGTAGCGGCCTTGTTCTCTTCATCGGTTTCCTTGACAACAGTACTCGAAGTAGTTGTAGGACGCGACGTTACTGAAGAGACAGAAGAAACTGGAACTTCTGGTTTGATTTCAGCTTTAATCACCGGAGGTACAGAAACGGATTTGGTACGAGTACCAGAAGCAGAAGCATTGGCTGACGAATCGCTCGTGACACCAACAATGTTCCGTTTGATTTTCTTCACCTTCTTCACTGCAACCTTGCGATCCGAGTCCGTATCCGATGTCGCATTTGGCTTTGGCTGACGCAACCCAAGTCTAGCAGCCGATCCCGCTCCATCAACTTTAGCATCCTTAGCCTGAGCTTCAGCCAAACTTGCAACGTCCTTGAGTGCCAGAGCATACATTTCGCGGTCTAGCTCAAATTGATCCAGATCAGAGAACTCACGTAGGCCAACCGTCATACACTCCTTGCCACCCAAAGTCTCTGGGTCCTCGCATATCTTAGTCTTGAGGTAGAAGGAGAAGGTCGCGCCAGTGTTGTAAGAAGCCACACCCATACGGCCACCATGGAGCTCAACGAGATCACGACAAATAAAAAGACCAAGACCAGAACCACCGTATAAAGCTTGTGTACGAGGGAGAGCCTTTTGGAAGCGCTCAAAGAGCCGCTTACGGGCGCCAGAACCTAGCCCAGGTCCGGTGTCACGAACGGACACAATAAGATGTACTGTCTTACCATTACCCCAGCCCAATATAGAAGCTTCATCCAGTGTTGAAGAGCTCGAGTTCAAGTCATCTGGGAACTGCGATGCGTTTTCGGCTCTTCCAGGCAGAAATTCAACTTGTTGTAAAAGAGGAGACCGACTGAGAGTGTTGTACTTGTACCGACTACTCGATGGCCCTGCGGCAGTGGTATCGTCGTCCACAGCGGCAGCTATGCTCACAGTGATACGGCGATAAGGCATAGGACACGTGAAACGGATGGCATTGGTCATAAGGTTGATCATGATCTGCCGCAGCCGGACGGGATCAAACCGGGCCCATTGGTCCAAACCCAACCTGGCCACAGAAGCATCAATGTTGGTGGAAAGGGAAATGTGCGTCTCACGAAGTTTGAGCTCGAACATTTTCAGCGTATCGTAGATTATCTCAAGTGGACGAGCTGGCCTGGGATTGACTCTAATCAAATCACTGTCAAGCTTGCAAAGCATCAGTGTGTCATTAACCATACTAAGCTGATGACTTGAGCATATCTGTACTGTCCGCAAATTGTCAATCATATCACTGAGATGACAACCCATCTCATGGGGGGATAAAACATCCGTCTGCATGGCGCGCAACATCATGGCAATGCTATCGGCGGCTTGTGTGACAGAGCTAAGCGGGTTGCGCATCTCGTGCGACGTCATGTCGATGAAATGCTCCAAACGAGACTTCTGTCTAATGGCCTCAGCCTGGCGCTCCATCTCCATCGTCTCAGCGTTTTTCTTCGCTGTGATATCCGACAAACTTGCAAATATAGCATACATATGGCCATTGGTACTGCGAAGGGGAAAGCCGTTCATTTGCATCCAGCAGTACTCGGGCTCGTGGGCATGGTAGGGTTTGAGATTATATGCAGGTGAGTTTGCGATATCACGGCGTCTAGCCATGGTACAAGCGTGGATCGCTTCCGGGTTCAGCTTGAGGCGGAACTGTGTTGTGAAACTAGATGAATTGTGCGCAATGTTGTGACACGTTTGTTCAACAGAGCTGCGGTCATCATCATGAACAATGTTAAGCCAACTGGTCGCGGCCGTAACTTTCTGGCCACACGATGCCACGATCTGACCGAACTCCCGGTTGTGGGTGAGAAGGATAGAGTTGGTATCGGCAGTAAAGACACCAATAGGGAGAGACTCCGCCATGCGGGCAATTTGAGATGATTGCCAAGCATCTTTGCGGATGACTTCAAGACACGGACCAATAGTCTCCACTGTCTTGTCTCCGGCAGCTCGCACAACAGGGTCAATTGCAGCAGGAGAGTTTGAGCCATGTCTGGAGGTTGTCGAAGCGGCTCTGTTGAGGCTCGATTCTGAGCCCGATCCCGTGTTGTCACGGGGCTGCATACTCTGGATGTACATCTCGAAGATTTTTGCAGCTGCCATGTGTTCAGCTGAGCGCATATGGGACATGGTGGCGCGGATCTGCATGAACATGATGTCGAAGAACTCACGGTAGTCACGGTCAAATGGCCGGTTAGGCGATATACCGAGGATCATGAAACCGATAGGAATCGAGTCGTCCAATGAATCGGTGATGTCGATACCATCAAGGAACAAAGGAAGAATGATGACTGCGTTAATAGGACTGCCGTGTCCCGAGGTAAGACCCTGCAGTACGGCTTTGTCAATCGTGTTGTGGGCTACCGATAGGACAAGGCTGCTTCGTCTATGCATGGCTTGGGTAATATATGGCGCAATACCAGTGGATTGGCCTTCAAGCCTCGTTACTGGCTGAAGTAAATGGTGTCCTTCTGGGATACTGGCGTACCGCTCGAGAACAACACACGGAGCATCCTTAATATCAAAGCCCTTGGCTTCATTGTCATTGAGTACTAAGGACTGGCGGTCTTTGGTGTGATAGCGGTAAATCAATGCAAATGGCACATCTAAAGACGCGTGTTCAAATGTACGGGCAAGGTTAGCCCAATAAGATGACAGATGAGTAGCCGAAGCGGTGTCCTGAAGCATAGCCCAAAGGGTACGCCCCCGACGGCGCTGGAGAACAGTATCAGTAGCGTCGATCAGTACAGCATGCACACCGCGAATATTTCCGAAACGGTCAACAATAGGCGTGATGTTCCAGCTAAAGAAAATCTCTTCGGTGCGGCCCTTGTGGCGAACCCAGCTGCGATCTTGGTACTTGACTGTACCCAAGCCACTCCAGGCAGCATTCAAGTACTTGCTCACTCGTTTATAGCGCTCAGGTTCAACCTCAGCCAGCGGCTTTCCCAGGACCTCAGGATGGCGATCGCCGAGGAAAGGAATATACGCCTCATTGTAGAAGTAGATGTGTTGTGGACCCCACCATATCAATGCGGGGCATGCAGTGCTAACAACAAGATTGGACACCGTCCGGAGAGAATGTGGCCAGTTGTGGATGGGACCAAGATCAGTTTGAGCCCAGTCGACAGAACGGATGAGTGCAATATGTGGAGGGAGATTTTCCATTGGGGCCGTAGTCCAGTCGTAGACTATGCTTGTGATGGGTGGCGGCATATCGTGGTGTACCATGAGAATTTCATCTAATGATGGTTGGGCCTTGTCACTTGGAACCTGGTTGTTGTAAGGCATTGTAGAAGGAGTCGTCGCAATAGAAAGTGCACCGGCGTGTTGGAGACCCGGGGAAGATTTGCTCAAAAGAACAGACTGTTCGAGGCCATAATCCTCGTCAAATGTGACTGGGTGTTGTGGGATGTGTTGAATGTGCCACTCCTGTGGTGGTGCCTCTTTTACCAATTTCTCTCTTTCTGGTGGTGGAAGCGGTGGATGTGGAGATAATGAATCCTCAACGCCGTTGTGCTGGACTTTGCTGATAGGGAAGCCGGCTACAATACGATAACGGTCGCTTAATGGCTGAATTGACCACATCATACTCTGAAAAGATATTGGGCCTTGCCATGATCGTGATAATGACTTGACTGTGCTTTTTGGTGGTGGTGCAATAGCCCAGGCACGGAATTCTGCTAGGGAAACGTTGTCTGGTTGTTGGCCAAAGTTCTCGCCATCCATCAATATCCTCCGGATGGCAGGGAGTAATCGTAAGGCTTCGTTTGAATATATTAATGGCAGGCCAGAGTAGGTAGAAGATCTTGCAAGATCAACAACGGAAAGGTCGAGGATAAAGGCTGGTCGTGGGTCGGCCTCAACTACGTCAATCGCCGAAAAGCCGCCGGCTGTAAGCTCTGGATGTTGGTCTGCCGGAGCTATAGACGGTGGTGGTGACGGTGCCTCGTCAGATGGAAAATCCACTTTAAACTCCAACGGTTGAGATGGGTGATTGGATAGCGGAGTTGGCGGGGTGGTCGCTTCGGAAGAGCCTGACGTATCTCTGGTGATGAATGGTATCCGTGACGGGAAGCTTGGACCAGACGCGGAGCTTGGACCGGAGCCCGTGTCGGAAGAGGCGCCGGCTGTCGACTGCGATTTAAGATTCGGGCGCCCGGAGGCAGCCCGGCCGGAAGATCCGAAATTCGGTGGTCCAGAGCCCATTGTGAAGCCAGAAAAAACAAAGTCAAAATACACTGTCATGGTTAGCAAAAGGGCCCACCAGGTAATCGGCAATTGGTGACATGGGGCGTATATGCACTCACGGTGATGCGGAAGCGCGCTTCACCCGGAAGGCGCTGGAGGCTACGGGGAGAAATGCGGAACAAAGAGAAAGATGCAAAAGGCTGAGGCAGCCACACAAGGCTGACAAAAAGAAAGAGACGACGATCAGAGTGTGTCAAGTATGCTTGTAGAAGGTATGCTTGCTTTAGAATGTGGGGATCATGAAGGACATGAAGGGACAAGAGGGGCAGTGGAAACAGAAGAAGGTACTAGCGTATCGTCAAGGTCTACAACATATGTACGGGATATAAAGTTGACGGGAGGGAGAAACTGCCAGATGTGAACGAAAAAATATTGGTCTGGGGAGAAAACATATGCATGTATGGAGAATATATGGCAACAGGAGTAAGAAAAGAAGGGAAAGAATGATGTTGGTGGATGTGGGAAGCGCACCCGGCCAAACTCAAGTTTAGTTCGATTTAGACAAGCCACACGGGAAGGCGGATTTATCGGAATGGGTAATTGTCCCTGGAGGAGGAGGGGGAAAGAATAACTAATTTGGGACTAATGACGGCGCATGGTAGGAAGAACTCCCAGAACCGATATGCGCAAGCTTCAATTGCAAGTTGGCAAAGAAAGAGGTCAGTGGCAAGAACGTGACCGGGGGTTCAAGGTTCTGCTTGTTTGGGTTTTTTTTTCGTCGATCGCGAGTATTCAGTCCAGGGAAGGTACAGTTACGGTGCATTTACGCCGAGGAGGGGGGAGAGAGATAGAGAGAGAGACAGTTCAAGTCAGGTGCAGCGAGCTAAAGAGGGAAAACGCGAATAGCGAAGGCTCCGTGGGAGTTTTTGCGCCATTGAGATTAGAGAAAAAAAAGGTTGTTTGATTCCATCGACTTGCAGTTACCAGGGACGGGTCCGGTCCTCGATTAATGTTCAGCCCGCTAACCCCTGACATGAGCCGACTACATGAGCCGCTTGTCTTTGTCTATAGGCACACACATACGTATGCACAATATACATATACATACACAGGATTGACTGCAAAGAGCTGGCTGAAGAAGAGATGCATGTTTCGCCGGAATTGTAAAGTTTGGGTAGACAGGCTGCAAAATGCAATCCGGTTCTGTTCTCTCTCCCCGCCCCCACCAACCGGCATAGACCCTGTACCGTCATGCCAAGCCATGTTTGCAGGTATTGAGCTGAAGGAATTCGGGTTCAGACTAGTGCCAACCTGTACAGCTGGCTCTGCTAAGTCGTTGTCTACTTGTTGGGCTGACGGACACCACCACATATCATTCAAGGGAGGAGCGTGTGAATGAGGCTGTCGAGCAAGGCGAGAGAGAAAAAGGGCAATTACCGATGGCCGTCTGAATTGATGGGAACACCCGAAAGGGGCGTGGAACCAGGAGACATGCAGAATTTAGGATTCGACGGGTTTTGCGGGTCTCGAGCTTTTTGGTGCGAGGCCCGTCAAGCAAGTCTGTGGAGACCTTCTTTCCGCGTTGGGAAAACTTGGTATGCAGGGCTCTTGCTTGGCCAAAAAGTGGCAGGAGGAACAGCCCTCTGTACAGTACATTGTCAACCTGCGTGTGAATGAACAAGGACTACCCGTCTAGCAAACAGCCTTGCTTGGACACTTATCGCCATCAAGTTGCCATAATGTGCATATCCCGTCCTTAGATGGGCCACATCCTTCAAATACAACGTTTCGCCGTCTTTGATGAGGCCTTTTGTTTCGGTCCCGGGCAATCCAAATCCGTCTAGGTCGCCCAGTTTGCGTACTCGGGGTTTAAGACGGCTCTACACGTCTCAACCCCGGGCCAATTCTCCATCATATAGGTCCGTCCCTTCCGACCAATCGGCCCCACTGTCCACAGATTGTTGGCTCCATCTTCTCCTCTTCAGAGTTGCTGCCAGAATAGTATTGGCGGGTCAATTAGCTCCACACCTTCCCCCGCATCATTCCTGTTCCGGTTTAGTCCTGTATCAGACTATTAGTGACCCTCTCTTGCGGGGGGAAATCCAGAAAATCAACTCAACCCATATGCATCGTGAAATGCTCCACTTTGGGCTATCGGAGGCAGTGCTGTGGCATATATTCACTGGAGGATCCGGTAAATATGCCGTTTGTCGTTGTAAGTCGTCAGTCGATCGTCGTATTATCCTCTCGGCCGAAATAATAGAGTTTGACGTGCAAGGGGATTCAGTGACCCGGTGCCACAACCCTCGTGTGGCTTAGGGTCTACAATCGTGAAGGGATACACTAGAGGGGACTTTATTTACATCGGGACGGGATAGTGAGACAATCCGATTGCCGATAGAGAGTCCAGAAGAACTTGAAGTGGGAAGATGCGCTACGAGTCGTTTTTATGAAAAGATCAAAGTCGATTAAACCTGTTCTGACAAGTCATTGACAAATCCTTAGTGTAAAAGCTGACTCACGACAAATGGTGGGGTTTTCAAGATTTCAAGTGAGACTTTCTTAGGGTTGATGGTTTGCAATATAATCAAATTCAGACTGCAGCATGTATCAAGTAGGAAACAATTTGTACCTGCCGGATGTGTGACTTGAAGATTTTATACGAAAACTCGCTACAGAATCCAGCGAAAACGAGATATCGAACCACTTTATACTCTTTATACATATCACGCTGAATACGTCGTCATCAAAATCCCCAATCATGATGTCGTTCTAAGCGCCCAATTCCCGCTCCTTCCCTTGTCTGATTGGCCCGTTCACAGAAAGACGGCCAAAAGTGGGGCATGATCTTGACCAATCATATCGCTCCATCACCTGCCAACCACCACATCGCGAGTCTTTTGGCGCTGGATGAAGTTGAGTTGTGGCACGAGGGTTGTGTGTGTTGGCTGTGAGAATGGCTTCATACGTGGTGATTGTATGATATCGAGAAGGAGGACAAGACAAAGTCTATAGAGTAGATTAATATACCAAGAGAGTCCAAAGATCTAGAACCATATATTGCAGATGAACCCCATGCTCCGACAACCCCGCGCTGTCGAAAACCCAGCGGCCCTGCAGCCGCCGATGCGATCCTGTAATCAATGTAACGCCCCGGCTACATGCAACCAGGATTTGCCGAGCCACATGATTGGAAGAACCACCAAACTCACGCATGCTCGCAAGTACTTGAAGTCATTGATCCCCGCCCATTGCATAACTTGCGCTTACATCTCCTAATATTCTGTTGATGTCGTTCTGACCGTTGTCTTTGTCCTCCAACATATTATCCTCGCGCCAAGAGAATATAGGCAGAAGAACAAGCCTACTCTTTGCAGATCCAACAAAACCATCACCGCATATCGTTTTGCTTTTGTCGTCTGAGGCCTCGTGCGACTCGACAAAGGGAAGAAAATCCTGTATCTGAACATCCGTCGACCTTTGACATCCTCGTCCTGATATCGATCTACTCCACTCCGACTCGACGACTCCTTCAAAATGCCTTACCGTCCGTTACGCCGGCCATGGAAGGTCCGCAGACCGATGTATTATCTTATGGTTGCAGAGTTGGCTGGTATTGTCCCGTGTTTGGTGTTGTTTGGCATTGCGCAACCCAACTGGTACCGCACCACGTTTTGGCAGATTGGTTATGAGAATGGGTGGAACTCGAATCCCAATATGGTGGTTTATGCCTATGCCAACTATGAACCGATTCCCAAGATTCCCTTTGTCTGGTCACAGACGTAAGTTTCTCTAGACACGATATATGGTGATATTAGAGCACAGTATTGACTAACTTACCCGATAGTTTGACTAACCTTAATGTCGCCATCTCGATTCTGTCATTGTTCTTCATCCTCACCAAGCTGATTGCGTTTATTATGCGTGTGTGGTATCCGCTTATAGCTGTCTTGGTCAATATTGGGTTGACTGTCATCTACACCGCCAGTGCCTATGGCCAGATCGGTCCTGATCATGCCGACCCAAAATACAGCACCGACGTGGCGTGGTACATTAAAAAGCCATGTTCTGTAGTCAGTGACTACGGCGATGGCATAGTACACAAGTGTATGATGGCCAAGGGTTCTCTTGCGGTGACCATTTGGATGATGTAAGTTTCGATCTTTGGCTCAGGAAAGAAGCCTCCACTAACAACTTCACAGGTTCTTGTATCTCTGCAATCTTGGTTTGGCTGTTTGGTGCATGCTCCCATCTGAAGTCGACAAGCTCAACCACAGCGACGACGATGAAGACAGCACCCCCGAAAAGAACCCGCGCACCTGGGAAATGAATGCGCTTCCTTCAGCCTCAGCAGTCCCCTTCACCCCAAGAACGCAGGCGTTCAACTCACTAGGTGGTCAGCCAAAGGTACCTGAAGCGTACTACTAGTCATAGGTGGTCCACGAGGGCGGTTGTTTTGTTTATGTATTTTAATGTTTCGTCTTGGTCTGAGATTAAGATATCGGTGTAATATTTAAGTTAATTTAATTCCTCCTTTGGAAATGTTCATATTCCAACTATAAAGTTACACCAATCCATAGTGAACAATAACCCTAACAACACTAATAGGGTCAGACACAGCGTAGATAGCCTCCCCACCAGCCTTGCTTACCTAACCCCTCCAGATTTTCAACGCAATCCCCACAAATTCACGAGCCGAATCCGTCAACGCCGGCCCGCCTAGCAAGTCGCACCCGAGCTGAGCCAACCACGGCGACACGAACCCGGCTGATACTCCAAATTTGTTCAATCCAGGTTCGACCCATTGAAAATGTCCGCCCGTCTCCTCCGTACCGCCCGGGTGCCCCTCGCCCTTCCCGCCCGGACCCGCCAATTTTCCACGACCCCCCGCGTTGCCGAAGACCCCGAAAAGAAGCCCACCGACGCTCCTGCCACTCCTTCTACGCCCAAGCCCCGCGCTACCCGCTCACAGGCTGCCGCCAATGAAATCAACTCGCTGCTGAAGGGCACTGTTTCGGCCGCCCCCGCCGGTGTCAAGTCCCCTCTTAGCAAGCCTGCTCCCGGAGTCCGCGTCGTCAATGTCACGTCTCTCCCCAACAGAACTGGCCGCCGCCCTTTCCTTGGCCGTGGAGTTATGGGAAATGTTGTTCGGAACGCTGACGGTACTGTGTCTGTGAAACCTGTTACCCGTGATGGAGGCCGCCCTGGTGGCAGACCTCGTGACGGACCTGGTGGAAACAAGGAGGGTGGATTCCGCTCACGGAGCAAGGATGGTCTGCGCAAGGACCGCCCCCAGAGAGATGGTGCTGGCCCCCGTGGTGGACGTGATAGAAGGCCTGGTGATAAACGCGATAGTGACAATCAGACTATTTACGACAAAATGACGGAGAAAATCAACTGGTACGACCCATACACCAAGGAGGAACTTGAGGTTCTTGCGGAGCGGCCGCCCCCTCCCCCTGAGCGCAAGTCGGAGGTTTTCATTCCTAAGCTCGGCGTTGACGAGATTCTCGAGTACGCCCCCGCCGTGGCCACCGACAGCAACATCCTCGGAAAAGCCGGCACCATCAGACAAACGCTTAAATCGATTGCCGGCGGTGTGGTTGACGCCGGTCACCTCGCCCACCCCAAGATGATGGCTGCTAAATACGACTACCGTGGTATCATGTACTTTGAGAAGCTTCAAACTAAAGAGCTCCTCGAGGAGCGCGCCAACATCAAGATCAAGCTCGGCCCCGATGACAGACTCAAGGACGTTCTCATTCGTCGTACTATCAAGGGACAATACGAGCCTATCCCACCAACCGAGAAGCAGAAGATTACCCAGTTGACTCGTAACTACCACCTCAAGGAAAATACATGGACAGTGGCGGCAACGAACAAGTTCCAGGCCAAGGTTGATGAGATGTTGGCTAGAGGAAGATCCAGAGTAACGGCAGCGGAAGCAGCAGCGAAGCAGTGAGGCACGTACGGAGTATGGTGCATTGTACGTTAGGTGTATGTTCAGGATCTATGTATTGTTATATTGTCTTTTTGTTTCTACTGTGTATAATAGACACGTCATGTCATTGTATTCATTTTCAACTACTGTGATGCCTTTCTCTTAAGCTCATTCTGAAGCTGTGTCTCCGCAGTGTCAACAGCTTTGACGCGGTTCTGCATAGCCTTAAGAAGGTTGGCCTTTGCCTTGGCACCGACATCCTTCAGAATAGTCTTATCCTTGATCTGTGTCTGAATAATCTTTTCCCTCTTGCTCCGACCATTCCGAATAGCCTCCCTCCACACATGACACAGCTCCGCCAACTTCTTCAACTGCCCCTCAATAGGCGTCGCTTCAATCTTCAAAGTCAACTCCAACTCGTTATCCTCACTAACCTGCGGCTGCTGGTTAAAGTCAGGAGAAGCTTGAATAGCAGACTGGATGTTCTTAATGCTATCCTTCTCAAAAGCCAAAATCGACAAACTACGCGCCGTCCGGGGGACGACTTGGGCAAGCTCACGTAGCGGGTAAACCGACGTCGATCCCTTTTCTTTCACCGTCACAGGCAACGCACCAAGAACGTCCGGGTTAAAGGACCCTCCGGCCTTGAACTGCTTCAGCTGTTCCTGGTAGTGTTTTTCTGTGCGGTCCCATGCGGCCTCGACCTCGGAAAAATCCATCGGGTCCTCCGCACCACTTGCAGACCCGACAGGTGCCGCAGACGAACTGTCCGAAGCACCGCCCTTCTTCGCGGCTTTTCCGCCTTTATCCTTCTTGGCGAGAAGACCTGGTGATGAGGTGAAGGTGCGGGCGGTCAGCTGCATAGCCGGGGCGACGGACCGGGAGCTATTTGGATGGTTAGTTTGGGTGTGATGAGATTCGTTGTGATGACTTACACGGCTGGCCGGGTGACTAGTGCACGGACTAGTCTAGGGGTAGCTGTTTTGAAGACGTTCATTTTGGTGATGGTGTATGTATATGTTAGTATTGAGTGGACGTTGCCTGGCAAATGAGGCTTATGAAGTTGGAAAAGTGGATTTTGCAATCGCCACAATAAACAGGTGAGTATATATAGCCTGTTTGTTGATGAATCCATCATCAAAGGTCGTGTGGCCCAGTGGTTAAGGCATTTGCTTTACACGCAAAGGATCGCAGGTTCGATCCCTGCCACGATCATGGAATATCTTTTTGTATGTGCGGATGAAATGCTTGGTTCCCTACTGGGATCACACAGTTTTTTTGGGGCTCTTGTGAGAATACACACTTGTTTCCTGTATATGGCATGTCTTTTGTGAGTATGAAGTACCATTTGTTCATCTTGATCCTTACTAGGGAGGCGTTTGTTTATATATGAAAATATGTACAACACACATGCATCATGCATACACACATATGTAGGCTGCTTACTAAGGATATGTCTCTTGCCTGAACACATTGTGTACATACATGGAGGATTGCCTGAATTGCCTTAAAGTCAGGCAGATTGTACAAAGCATGTATATGCAAAATCCATGGCAAAGACCAATGTTAATTGACTACTTCAAATGACATTGAAGTTATTTTCACCTTTGAACCTCGGATACAATGTTTGAGCCAATTACTCGGAAGATCAACGACACAAAACCCAACGGAGACGTGGCGACAGGTTATCTTTGTGCATTATCGTTCAACAACACTCGAGAGGTAAGAATGAACCCTGAAAGGGTGATATCATGAAGATGAGAGTAACAATGTACTAACCCTTTTAGCGGGGCGATGGGATTGCTCATACCCGACTCGAAGGCGATGAAAGACAAACATGCGCGGAGTATAACCGTCGAGTCGTCGAAAAGGTAGCCCGCAATCAGAGTTGGTGTCCATGTTGCACTGAAATGATCATCAGTAAAATGGTTGTCAAAGACTGTGAAGAGTGCTTAGATGATCAGGAGAAACGATGTCATCAGGGACCTGAACACTCTTATACCATCGACAATACACGTTGGTGGTCATTCGAAGAAGAAGAGATTCGGCAATTAGTGGATAGTCAAATGTCTTTTGGTGAGGATGGACTTTCTCATTGGCCCGTCTTCGCCAGCCGTTTCAAGCCAGGATTGAAACTACTCGGACTTTCCCCGGATTGTCCCGTATGTCTCGGCTTGGCAAAGTCGATATTGCAGGATGCACCAAATTATGGCTACAGTTATTTCAAGATTCTAGGAATCAGCGTGCAATGGCGGACGATTGACGTTGACTTTGAAGGGGCCGAAACATATTATTCATTTCCCTTTAAAATCAATGTTCTTTGGGACGAAGGGGAGTGGAAGTCCCATTTGCGAGAGATTGACGTTAAACTATTCCCTTCAAATTATGTCAACGGACCGGGTTTATCATGCCGTAAGCTCAATCGCTGTAATCCTGCGGTATTAAAACTACATGTACAAAATCAATTCAGAAAGTACCCCGATGAGAATCTCCAACAAATAGCAGGTAAGCAGAAGTCTGGCTATAGTGGCACGCGTAACTAACAGACACATATGCAAAGAATATCCCAGATCGTTTCGTCTGATTGATGTCCACACAGGATGTGTTGTAAATATCGGAAACAGACATGTTCGGTACTCTGCCATCAGTTACGAAAGAGAGTGGTATAGAAACCAGAACATTCTCACATTTGAAACCCAACAAAAGTTCGCTCAGTATGGATCGTTGTCTCTAAAGACAATGAGCAAAACGCTATATGACTGCATGACCTTGGCCCGGTTTCTTGAAATCCCATATATCTGGATTGATAAATATTGCATCATCCAGGAAGACGAAAGGGAAAAGGTGGAACATTTTCATGCAATGGAGGATATTTACGCCAACTCCTACTTGACCATGATATGTGCTTTACACAACAACATCGATGGTGGAATCCCTGGTTGCACCCGAGACTTTGAAGGTCACCCGACAGAGGCCCCAGATAGTGATTGTTGGGGAACTATCAAAAACATTCCACATATTAGTAACTGTTATACGAAACGGGGAGAAAGGGACTGGTTATTGGAAGAAGAATACTTTTCTCCTCGCCGGCTCTACTTTACTGATTATACAATTCTATGGCATATAAATTGTCCAATGGTTGCATATCATCATGCAGATATTACCAAAGAGCCAGATTCTCGAACTGAATGTGTCAAGGCCCAACCGCGATCAGTGTTGGATCTAATCACCTATTATTTGCACAAAACTCGCAGCGAGGACGCTAAAACCATCCTGATATTTGAGCTTTTGACAAGTCGAGGATTTGATCATGTTCTTGGGATCCCCACGCGGCAACTACAACACGGCCTTTGTTGGCAACCATGCAATGGTAATGTGAGACGTAACGATCAGTTCCCTTCTTGGTCCTGGGCTCACCGGACCGACCGTGATTGGAACCGTCTAGTACAATGGGAAGAACGTATGAACATAACACACTGGCTTAAGTGTAAGATATTACACGCTCATGCCCCAGCCCAAAAGCAGATATCTTTTGTTCGACAACTGGGGTTGCCTAAATCTATTCTGATTCACCTTTCTGATCGTAAACTTCTCATCCACACGAGAGTCAAGAAAATCGGTCACAGTGCAAAGATAACACTTGACGTGGATAATGATGTGGTCTTTGCCCCCTCGAATTTTCTGAGAGTCGAAATGTACAGAGATGACAGGAATAACATATATTCCATTGTAATCGAATGTTTCTCTCCCCGAGGGACTGCCGTCAATGATACCATTATCCATGCTCGGCGTGTTGGGTTCATGAAATCACCGACAGAGGGGATCTCCTTGCTAGACCAGTTGTCCAAACGCCGTCCAATGGCAATTCAAACTTTGACAATCCTAAAAAGACAGCGCATCGCAAAGTTTGTAATACCCCAGAAAGGTTCGGTTAAACGGAAGAGAGGCAAATGGTTTCGCCAACCACAACCGGGGTTTCAACCTTGCAATTCCGTGTTACGCAAGTGGCGTGAGTATCGGGATATCACGCTGCCCGCGGTCCTGTTATCATTCGTATATGTTTATACGTCACCTGCAATCTTCCTCTTACTGTTATGTTACTTTTTGGCACTGGAGGGATTCCCCAAGATGAAATTGCCTAAACCCAGTCCACCATCGAGGCAAAAACGGGTTGGCAAAGGCGGAATAGACTTCACAGCTAAATGTAGGAAGACTGTGAACAAAACATTCCCTAGTGTAACCAGTAGACGAAAACGTCATCGTCAAGTCATACGCCAAAATCGAAGAAAGCCAGTTCACCGACCGTTTTTCGGGTGTAGCTGGCTGAAGGAGAATCCGTCGCTTCGGACAGTAGTCTTACATTAACGGGCTCTGTAACACATGTGTACGTGCTGTCTCTTGTCATTATCAAGCAAGTCTAGAATTCAAGTATGTACAACCCACCACACTGAATCAGTACTTGTCTTGTGTCTTAGGCCTTTTTGATTACAACATCAATACAACTTGAACTTCAACAACGCGCAACACACTTTGGTATACCCCTTTTAGCCCTGTTATACGCATTATGTCTTTAGAATGATTGGTTGAAATACTTTGGTTTGGCAAAACGTCATATTTGTATGCACCCTGTAAGCTGCTTACTAAGTATATGCATTGTGCCCAAAAAGACAATCAGGATGAGATTGCCAGAATTGCCTGAAACCAGGCATGTTATAAATGATAAGTAGAACAGGTGCACAGAGAAGTGTTCAACAATTGTAGATTTGTTCAATCCTTGAAATCTACTGAAAATGCTGGAAGCAATCCCCCTGGAGATTAAGAATACGCATGGGTATGTGAACCCTCAATATCTTTCTGCATTATATTTCAATGACCCAGAAGAGGTAAGTGTCTCTCCAGAGTTGATCTCCAGATATCGACAACAATGTATATACTAACCCGCTCAGCGGGGTGGTGGGATCGTTCATAGCCGACTTGAAGGTGACGAACGTCAAACATGCGCGGAATATAATGGCCGAGTCGTCGGAAAGATAAGCCGTAACCAAAATTGGTGTTTATGTTGCACTGAAATGATCATCAGTAAGATGGTTGTCAAAGACTGCCAAGAGTGCTACAGCAATCAGATCATTAGATGTAAGCTTGACTTACAAGGTGTTTGCACTCTCAACAACCCGGATTGGTGGTCGTTTGAAGATTACGAAATCCAGGAGTTAAGGAAAAACGAAACAACATTTGGCGAAGATGGACTCTCTCTGTGGCCAATCCCCTTCCATCGTTCTAAATCGGGGTTGAAGCTACTTGGACTTTCCGCGGATTGTCCACTTTGTTTCGCGATGGCATACAAAACATTGAAGATGATCTATAGCCGTGGGTCCAGACCAATCAAGATTCTAGGAATCCATGTGCAATACAACCCATTTGGCACGGGTCATGGCTATTTCAAACCAGAACAGGGCATATTTCACTTCAAAATCAAGCTTTACTACGACCGTGATGGCTACGACAATGATGCATCGTTGGTTCTTCCGGAGATGGTTTATGTCAAACTAGTACCAATGAGCGACGTTAATGGACCAGGTTTGATGATTCATGACGATTTGCGCTGTTATCCTGCCATCCTGGCAAAGCATATACATAATCAATTCAGAAAGTACCCCGATGAGAATCTCAAACAAGCAACAGGTAAGAATGAATCCCACAATGTTGAGAGTTAAAACTGACAACCAGATGTAGAATATGCCCCATCCTTTCGTTTGATTGACGTCAAACAAAGATGTGTTGTGCATATTGGAAACAATCACGTGCGGTACTCTGCGATTAGTTACCGGTGGGACTCCACAGACAAGAACATGCTCACTCCCGAAACCCAGCACACATTCGCCCAGCCCGGCTCTTTGTCTCCGAAGACAATGTCTAAAACGTTGTATGACTGTATGACTCTGGCTCACCATCTGGAAATTCCGTACATCTGGATTGACCGGTATTGCATCATGCAGGGTGATGAACAAGAAAAGGTAGAACAGATTCATGCAATGGGAGATGTTTATGCCAACTCTTACTTGACCATGATATGTGCTTTAACTGAAAACATCCATGGTGGAATCCCGGGGTACACTCGAGACTGTCGTGGACACTGGTATGGTCGGCAAGAAAGGCAATGCTTGGGGACCTCTACAGGAGGCCTTTCGAAAATTGTCCGGAGTTCGGAGTGGAACACTCGTGGATGGACCATGCAAGAAGAACATCTTTCTCCTCGTCGGCTCTACTTCACTGATGTGACTATTATATGGCACATAAATTGTCCATTGGTTGCGTATCATGGTGCAAATTCAACAGACGAGCCCGAGTGTCGGGTTGAATGTTCGCAGGCCAAGTCAATTTCAGCAACTGATTTGATACAAGGGTATTGTCACCGTGAACTGACGTTTCCTGGCGACAGAATCAACGCAATTGCCGGGCTTCTAAAAGCCCGAGGGATTGACCATGTTTCGGGGATTCCTACACGTGAGATGCAATATTCCCTTTGTTGGGTCGTTGATGACCCGCCTCAACCATTCATCGATCAGTTCCCTAGCTGGTCCTGGGCTTCAAGAGACTTTCCGACAGAATGGCCCGACCGTGATTTCATAAGTGACTGGGCTAAATGTAAGATCTTACATGCCCACACGAGATCACAGAAGAAATTATCGTTTCTACGCCAAATGGGTCTCCCTATATCTGTGTTCGATCACCTGTCTGATAGTCGGCTTCTCATGCGGGTGAGAGCTAAACGTATCCGAAGGTACGAGGATGTCAAAGATGACATTGAGGTTGAATTGGGCCGCGCAGCATCACCATGCTTGGCAGTTCCTATGTATAGATATAGCAATGGCGTGATCGCCTACATCTTGATCGAATCCTTTACTCCCCAAGACGTTTGTAGCGGTGGTGATATTATCCATGCTCGACGAATCGGGTGGTTCGAGAAACATCCAAAGCACATATTTTTTGATTTTAAGGAACCAGGACATTTTCCAAGCAACAAAGGCATGAATCCGTTAGGTCGTCTTGCCAAAGCTCGTTCAATGGCAATTCAAACCTTGACCATTCTAAAAAGACGACGTATCCCAAGATTTGTAACACGCCGGAAGGCTCCGATTAGATGCAAGAGGGACAAAGCGTTTGACCGATCGCAAACGACATCACAGCATTTCGATTCCATCTTGCCCCAGCGCCTCAAGTGTCCCGATGCTATCCTCGCAGCATTTGTTTTGTCTTTTTTATATTTCCATACACCACCTGCGTTATTTCTGGCGTTGTTGTGTTATTTTGCGTCACTGAAAGAATTCCCCAAGTTAAAATCCTCGAAGCACAACCAGTCATTGCAGCCAAAGCAGTCAGGTGGTAGTGGAGTAGACGTCTTGGCCGTCCATAGGGGGATTGTAAAGCGACCACTCGCCAGCGCAATCAAGAGACAAAAGCGTCGTCGTCAAGTCCTGCGCCAAAGGTTAAGAAAACCGGTTCGCCGGCCGTTCTTCGGTTACAACGCATTCAGAGACTACGCTTCTAAATACCGAAATATCATGCTACATTAACGCGGAATTTGGGAATATATCTGGTGCTTGTCTCTAACAAAGAGATCCTATACTCTCTCTTGGAAAGACTGGGCCTGAAAGCATGAGACAGAGCTTGTCACCGGAGCTTGGCAGCTACTAGACGGCCACTGCGTAAGACCATTGCCATCTGCGTTACACCCCGCAGTGTCTTGCCCCGAACTTACTAGTGACCGAACTCTACGTACCTGGAATGATGAATTTACGGAAGCCCAAGTCAGGAGAGACCCGGTCAAGACACTGACGAAACTGTTCTATGGCTACGATGATGCTTTGCTCTATCCGTTGGTAATTGTCATACGGGTGGATCCGTTTGCTCCGACGCAACGGATCGAGCTCTTTGAGCTTGCGTCATCATAAGCAAGCTCCTACGGTTCACTTACGTAAGACTCGCGCTTGTATGTCTTTCTTCCCTCTTGGTCTCTACCTACGTACATACAGTACTGTCCAAGTAAATCGTCGCCGGAATACTTCCCAAGTTTTAGGTAGTATTCCTTTCAGGATTGCCCCCCCCCCAATTGCGGTAGTGTTCTAAACTATTAAGGGTTAACCTATTACTACAATTGGGAGGGGACAGAGCACACCCCCCAAACTTGGGAAGTATTCTGGCGACGATTTACTTGGACAGTACTGTACATATATACAGTACTGTCCAAGTAAATCGTCGCCGGAATACTTCCCAGGTTTTAGGTAGTATTCCTTTCAGGATTGCCCCCCCCAATTGCGGTAGTGTTCTAAACTATTAAGGGTTAGCCTATTACTACAATTAGAGGGGGGCAGAGCACACCCCCCAAACTTGGTAAGTATTCTGGCGACGATTTACTTGGACAGTACTGTACATTCAGTACATTTCCTTCTGGCCCTATTCTCTCGATACAGCTTATTGGTTCGCTCTAGCTGGATTTCATTTTCTGTTATTCTATTTACTTTTCCTGAACTCTCTTTCATCTCTCCCTTCTTTACTTTTCGTCTATTTCAACGTTCTTTTCTTTGGTTTTCGGGTGCGATCTGTTTCTATTGGGGGTGGTCCATATCTGGTTTTAGTGGGGTTAGATGTTGTTGTTTTTGTCTTTGAAGTAGTTGGAGCCTACACGCTTGTACTTATGGAGTCTCCAGCTAGTATACACGAATCTTGAGGTGCTTGGTGGTCCCCTGGCTGCAGCCTTATCCATGAAGCGCGGGGTTGTTCGTGTGTTACCCAGGCTTTCACTCCGAACCAAGCGTTGATATGAACACGTGATATTTCGCGTGCGACGGCTACCTTTTCTGGTAGGCAAGCTCAAAACGTGGGCAACTCGTAAACATTCCACAATACATTTTTTTCTTCTTGTTCCTATACTCTCTTAACATGCTACCCGCTTGCTTTTGTTCAGCTGACGTCAGGACTATATCCCGATTAAGGTCGTGGGACTTGGCATGTGCGTATGGTCCTTCCACTATCGATCAAACGTGTGTTCTCCGCACAGTGAAATGCAAGCTATCACTGTGAACACACATATATTCACTTGTACTACGACAGAAAATATCATGTGATCGTTAGTATTACGCCCACAAATTTCCTCTGCTGTTCTCTTCACTTAGTCGTTTCACCAATGTATGCTGCCGAACTTGTATGCCTCCCTCATAACCCGCTCTCTAAACCTCGGCGCTTGAAACGCTGCTATACAGGTTACCCACACATTCTACCATGGCATGTCCATTTGTTACTCCCGTAGCTCTCCCCGTCTTCATATATTGGTCGTTGCTTGCGGTAAAAGATAGACATGGATCCCTTTATCAAGAGCGTCTCCCATGTGGAGGTCGTTTATAGCAGCTCTATGAGTTGCCCGGACAGTGGACTTGCTGGTTAAAGAGTACATTCCAGCAGTAGGAGTGAGCATACGGACTGTAACTCCAGCGTTTTTGTCACCAGCAGTGGTGGGGGGAAAGCCAATGGGTGTTGTGACTATGAAGGGTCAAAGAGAAATTGGGTTGGATGAGACTTGAGGAGCCATTACCGGAAGCATCGGAGTGTGTTCTACAGGCGTTGTCAAAGAAAACTCTGGAGCCGATTGGGCACAGGTTTGGCCGTCAGTCCAAGTTTTAAGAAGGTCCGCGGGCGTCTTTCCTCGACCTGGAAACTTCCGGGCGTGGAGAACACACAAGCCAGTGTATACTCCAATGACACAAAATGGCTAGCCCTAGCCCTCGGCATACTTATACGTCTTGAGCTATGAATTAACATCGGGGATATAAGCCAGGTCCCCATCTTCAGTAGCTCGCACATAGAACTCCACAATCCGGAGACCCTTTGCATGAGATTGATTAGGTAAGACATCCACTATCAGCGCCGCAATGAGCTTCCGACCTGCACCAAATTGCCGGACTTGCTAAGCTGGGAAAGACTCGCTTCTAGAACTCGCGGATAATCACTCGCTTGTACGAGACTCTGCAATCCTGGTGCATGCGAGCCAATCTGCGCTGCGGTATCAAGACTGCTGCAATCACCAGACATCCTCCAAATTCGCTGTACATGTTGTGACGTCTAGCGGGTCGACCTCTGTAACCACAACAAAACGCCGGGAACGCTACAGTAAGGCACTGTGACGTTGAGACATCGCTATTGGTGAGTGACAGGCATGTGAGCTTCTCTAATCAACACTGGAGTTTAACACACTGGTGATCGGAGCCGCCAGATCCGCTTGTTGGCTCGCACCAAGGCTGCGGCGACAGTATACGAGAGCGTAGCAGCTCTCTGTAACCCAGAATAGAATAGCACACGATAACCTATATCACTATATATGTAAAAATATGAAGTCGAGCAAGTCCTGGGTCGTTATAGAAACGTAGGATCAATGATAATAGGTGAACGGTCATAAATATATAGATGCTTGAGTCTTCTAGGTTCTATCATAGCCTCCGGAAAAGCTATCGTGACATATTCATCAACCAACAACCCTATCACCGTCCTTGCACCATAGAACCCTAATGGCAGACATCACCAAATCAAGACAACTTCACCTTAAACTGTGACAATATATCTGAGAACTCACTCAGGTATGTAATACCTTTAACAGCGCAATGCATCGGTGCAGACGATAAATACGACAACAAGAACAACAGAAAACATCACTTCTTCGGTGAACGCCAGACCGCCTACTCGATATGGGTGCCATTGAGCTTACTGCCGTAGGTATTTCTTACTCATCGAACTTTGCACGCAAAAGAACCAGGATGCGTACAAGTGCGCTCACCGCTTTGGAACTTGTCCAAAAATGGAAGTGGTAATCCAAAAAGAGTAGAGAACAACGACCTCAGAAAACCGCAGATTCAAGATGTCTCGAACTAGTGTGCCGCATACTTGTACAATTTGTGGCAAATGACATCACGAGTTCTAGCACCGCGTACAAGCGCCGTTCTGCGGAAAAGGATATAAACGGCGGTCTCCCCCGGGGGGCTGAATTTCAGTAAGTCACATTTTCTAGTTCTACATTTTTTCATCGCTCTCAAAAGTCGTCTACTTTTGTTACTCGACAAATTCTTGTTACAAATTTCACATTAATTTTTACGCTATATCATTTATCCACGGCGTTATAAATTCATCACGTCAACCTTTAGATCATTCTTTTTTTTCAGTTTACCTACAACCACTACTTTCGCAATGACTCTTACCGCCTTGTCTTCGGAGGAACGGGATTTCCTCACTTCCGGCTGGGAGGCACTGGGGTTCAACGAGGGCTTCTGCTTCATGGCAGTTGAATGGCTGGCTCAGCATATGATGAGCCTGGACATCGATCTGGGAGGCCACCTGGTTGCAGGGGACGCCACCCAAACACCTGCGGAGGATTCCGACTTTGAAATTGAGGACGAAGGATACTGCTCTGGATCTGGCGGTGAGTCTGAGTCTGAATCTGAGTCTGATGCCGAGACTTGGAGCGAGGCTGATCTTGAAGACTTGGAATTACCCGTCCAATTCCGCAACGAGTTCTTCATTAACTGGGATGTCATCCTTAACGAGCTCAAGCGCCATTCCCCGTCCCGTTCCTATAAATATCTCATCGAGAGACTCCTTGAGGCCTTCGAGCATGTCTTTTACCACGTGGCCGGGCCTGACGAGGTCGAGAGGTTTACAGCATACATGACCTGTGTGGACATGCAGCGGACTCCCGGCAACTATTATCCTGACGAACGTCTGAGAAAGAGATTCCAATTGAAGTTCGAAGTTAATGTAAGTTATGGTAGTCGTCATTTCATCTCCAAGGACGCAACTCCGATAAATAAGTACTAACACACTGATAGGTTTGCCGTGGTATTAAAAGTGGCGCCTATTGGGATAACCACACCGGCCTCATCCGCGTCTGCTTATCGACTAAAGATGTCATGGCCTCACGTGGTCACAGTGCTCCGATACTGCAGAAGATTTTGAGCCCCGCGAGGTTTCCCAGTGTCTCAGAAATGCCCGCGCTACACCACGGGGATGCTGGAAGCCGAAAGGAAGAATATTCGGTGCCAATGACACGTGTCGACGAGTACCGCAACGCTGGTGACCAGGAAATAATCTTTGACCGGAATGATCAAGAACTCAAAGTCGCGTCGCGGAATTTGGCTGCCATTGTCTGGCTGGCGGACTACGTCATCAAGGAGTACGACCCTGTGGCTGATGACTACCCGCGCCATGCCAGCCCAGCTGTAAGTACACCCTAAATCCTTGGCTATATATCATGACATGCTAACATCAACTCTAGGCTTGTTTTCTGTCTCGGGACTTCGACTGTTGGAAGGAGCGTGGCCGGGAACTTGCGAGTGTTACCTTCCGAGTTCCCACTCCCACATTTATTGATAACAGTCCGGATGGGCCATACGATTTCACCAGAGAGCCGTCTACGGATCGCCTGTTGGAGTTTTTAAAAACCGTCATCAAAGAGAAGTTGCCTTCGATGCACTTTTCATACTCCAATACCACCGGAGTCTTATTCCACAAGCGATCCAGGGTTGTCTCTGCAGTCGAAGATTCTGATGAGCCAGCTTCTAAGAAGCCCCGCACTAGATAGACTTTTACGTACTGGAACATCATCTGTCTCCTTTCCTTCACAACACTTCAAAGAAAAAAAGTAAACTTAGAGATTGACCACATGTTCGCGGTGACAGTTATATCTTGTATAGCCACACAGGCCCATCAACGACCACGGTCGTTGTGATCCTTGTTCGCAACCAGATCAGGTGCGGTGAGCTCGGTGAGTTCCATATCGGGTTTCCCAGTTTGGATATGTATCACTTCTGCCGGTACTAGCTGACAGTTTAAACCCGGCGCCAGACTTTGTCGTCAATGTCCCAGTACCAATAGACCCCATCAACGACTTCACAGCCCGACTGTTCTGACGCCTAGTAGGCAGATCCCTATCTGCGTTGCAGGACGCCACGAACGCAACATCAAGACACGGTACTGGTGAGACCCCACTGTCGGTGAGCGGCGTACCCAGAAGTTAGCCCGAACAGCACTGAGGGATAGCGCACAAGTGAACAGAGCCGACATCGGGAGCCGCAAAGCGGAACCGGCAACTGAAACCATAGCTGCGGCGGTATCATACAAGAGCATCGTGGCCCCCGCAACTAGGAATATAATAGCATATGGACATTTGTATGTATGGACATGCATTTTTCACTATCCACATACCGATGACAATTCAGAGAATCATGTTTATCACAAGCACTTGTGTTAGAGACAGTATTGCAAAAGCTGCGGAGCTCTCTGTTACCCGCCAAAAGGAGGCCAACTACAGGTTCAGTGCTGCCTTCGACTCGCCCAGGGCCAGCTAGATCTGGATAGTCCAACTGGGACAGAGGGATGCGGTCTGAGACGAAGGTCGTAGTAGAAAGCTTTCATTAGAATATGGAACTCCTTTTTGCTGAGAGGAGGACCGATAGATCATCGTAGTGACTATTTATCCGCTGGACTTTGAGTTTAGGTGGGGTTTTGTGCGGTAAATGAAAAGGGCCGGACCAGTCATTGAGCGGTAAGGGGATACTTCTAATTATATGAGCTCGTGATTGCCGTGCACCCACATAGTTATCTTCCGGGGACTCGGTTTCACAGTTCGCATCAAAACTGAGAATCAAGGTTGATGGGATGTATGTATGTACATAACTTGAAGAAGAGCACCAAAGGCTATCACGGGAACACAAGTAGCGTGATGCCGGTTTTTGATTTCCCGAAACATAATTACCGCCTGTTCGAGATTAGCCGGCGTACAAGTGTCACTTTAGCGTCCGTTGCAAAAGTGTTTGAAGCTGTTCGATATAGTACAAGTCTGATTACCTAATGATGTCTTGCAATTTTATATAGGCAACCCCGCGGCGCGTACAAGCGTGCAAATATTTGCATTCTCCAATGCCATATTCAGCGATAATGTGAGTGTAGTTTCCAGAATGATTAGCGCCAAACAAGAGTATATAAAGAGCGATAGCCCCCAACATAACTTTGCTTTCGTTCTTCTCTTTTTTTCACCAACGGAAAGTTGACGACTCGTCAGTACTTGGTTGTCCCAACAAGCTACTGATGAGATCCCACCATCGCATTAATTTACATTCGGTACTGTTGCAACCGACCTGTTCGATTTTCTCTCTTGTTCTTCGAAATCGAGTTTGTGATGGCGACCTCCAGCAAAAACGACCCGATCCAACCCCCATCTGCCGTTTGTCACGATGATGTGAATGCCGGCCAAGCCAAGTTCTCCATAGAACAACGACTCTCAGAAATCCGTCTGCCAGAAGACAGACTTACTCGGCGCCGATGAAGACACGATTTAGGCCAAAACAATCTTGATGGCCAACAACGTAAGTATCTCAATTTCCCGTTTTTTCCTACCTTCGCCGCAATTGAAAACTCCACGGGCGCATTTTTTTCGCAACTCGTCGCAATAGGTTTTGTCGCGAAATGACGTCATATCTTATCAGCAAGTCTTACACAAATCCTTTGCGACAGAGTCATTACCTTTTTTTCTGTAATAGCCGTTCGACCAATTGGTCTGAATGGTGCACCCCGCAACCGACCGGTTTATGGTGAGATACAATAAACCCTACCAGAGACCAACTCGAGTAAGTCAAACTATAGGATGATGTGGCGTCAACTTGGAAGAGATGGAAGGTTCAACCATAGGTAATAGGCATCCACGACAGTCTGAAATCGGCGTGCCTTCCGTCACTGCACTTCAAATTAACGAGCCAGACCCACAATGCTCGGACTTAGGGCTCCGGAGTCCACAATTCGCCGGTCTCAAAAGCGGTGGGGCCCACAACTATGAAGTGGATCATGGAGTTGGGAAAGGTTCCTGCCGAGAACGTCAAATCGGGCAGTCGGGTTTTGTGGGTACAAGAAGGCTTCCCATTTCCCTTCCAGATCTTTTCAATCTTTTTCTCCTTCTTCTTCTTCTTTGCCTCTTCTTCACACAAAAACAACCAAATTTCCATCACCCATCAATTCAACCTATGTAAGTCATCGACTCCGATATTCCATTCAACATGACTGACAAAATTCATCACGGTTCATTTAGTTTGGCTTTCTAATTCGAATCGGCTATCTAGATTACACATTGACCGTACCGCCTATCGGCGTAAACAGCCTCGCCGATGTACACTACACTAACTACCCGCGGCTACCTTCCAAACTTTGACGACCGCCGACACCTTCCGATGATCATATCATGTGCTGGCTTTGGTTCTCGTTAGCTCTTCTTGGTCCATTGTGACTTCGCTTGAGTTAAAGTCGGCCTTTGTCGGTGGAATGAATATGTAGGAACGGTTAACCACCCGCTCAAACACCCTTGGCGCCCGGTGATGATGGTGTCGGTAGTTTAGACATATGGTGAGTCGTTCAGCCGGACGTTGTGAAACGAAAGTTGACTTGCTCGCTAACCAGATTACCATCGTTTGCCAGGAATTTGTTCAGCTACACTCTCGACAACTAGCAGTGGCGATGAACACCAACAACCGAGCCCGACGACCGAAATTCCGAGCGAACACAACCAACGGACACCGGCCACGAATACCGACCACAACATGACAACGAGAGCCATCAGTTGGAGCTTTCGGGCTACAGGTCTACGGGCTATGGGGTTTAATCAGTAGTTTGACTCGGTCAAACAAATGGTTAACAGTGGTGCCAGCATAGACGCCGAGAAGGTGTTCAACACCTCAACGGTCGTTTGTGTGGGGGACTGGCGGCTCTCGGTGGCGTGTGGTGTCAGCGGCGGGGGAAGAGGGGGAAGGCCCCGACGTCAGTTGTTCTTCTTCTTTGTTTGTTTCTTTCTTTTGGCCGGTTGTGGGGGTCTTAGACCGCTGGGGTTCGACTTCATCTTAGATGACGTCGAGTGGGTTTCCAGGTAGAGCCGGTGGTGATGCCGGCTCTACGGGGCACAGTCCGGCCAGCTCCTTTTCTTTTTTCTTTGTTTCTTTTTTCTTTTTGGCCGGTTGTGGGGGTCTTAGACCGCTGGGGTTCGACCTCATCTTAGATGACGTCGAGTGGGCTACCAGGTAGAGCCGGTGGTGATGCCGGCTCTACGGGGCACGTACCGGCCAACTCCTTTTCTTCTTCTTTGTTTGTTTCTTTCTTTTGGCCGGTTGTGGGGGTCTTAGACGGCTGGGGTTCGACCTCATCTTAGATGACGTCGAGTGGGCTACCAGGTAGAGCCGGTGGTGATGCCGGCTCTACGGGGCACGTACCGGCCAACTTCTTTTCTTCTTCCCTCTTTGTTTCTTTTTTCTTTTTGGCCGGGTGTGGGGGTCTTAGACCGCTGGGGTTCGACTTCATCTTAGATGATTTCGAGTGGGTTTCCAGGTAGAGCCGGTGGTGATGCCGACTCTGCGGGGCACAAACCGGCCAACCCCTTTTTCTTCTTCTTTGTTTGTTTCTTTCTTGTGGCCGGGTGTGGGGGTCATAGACCGCTGGGGTTCGACCTCATCTTAGATGAGCTCGAGTGGGTTTCCAGGTAGAGCCGGTGGTGATGCCGGCTCTACGGGGGACGTACCGGCCAACTTCTTTTTCTTTCTTCTTTGTTTCTTTCTTTGGCTCTCGTCTTTCGATGACTTTGTACTAATGCATGTGTGCTTTTTAGTTATGTGGGAGGCACACTTCGTCTTCCTCCTTATACCACTTACAGACAGTGTATTGTCAGCCTAATGATATGTATACAGACTAACTCTAACAAGCGTGTGTTCGAAATAAAAGATACCTACAAATTCCCTCCATTGTTTTTCAAAAACCGTCGCTTCACTTATACCGCCAAACTTCCATACCAACACCAGATACTACAAATCCCCCATCAACGGCTTCCACACTGCCAGCATCTGAAACCCCGCTATACCGGTCATCCGCCAATGCTATCTTGATATCTCCAGTTATGACGCCCGTGACTTTCCAGAACTTCACTCGTTGGTCGTTACTTGCTGTAACAAAGAGGCATTCATCACTTGATAATGACGCCTTCGCCATAGCAAGGCCGTTTATAGCAGCCCCGTGAGCTCCCCGAACGGCGTATTTACCGGAAACTGAGTAGATGCCAGAAGGAGATGTAGTGATGCGGACTATAGCTACGGCGTTGTCATCACCTGCTGTGGCCAGGAGAAACCCGTTATCTGTGGAGGTTGAGAAAGGTTGAAGAGAAATTGATTTTGGTGAGTTTTGGTGGGCAGTTGTCGCTAGTGTGAGAGTGTATTCTGCGGGCGTTGATGAGGAAGACTCTGGAACGGACCAGATGCAGAGGTGGCCGTCGGTTGAGGTTGTAAGAAGATCTGGCAGAATCTTTCGGGAGCCAGGGATCTCCAAGACATGGAGAAGACAAGCACCAGTGTACTTTCCAACAGCAAGTAATGTCCACCCCTTACCCTCAACATACCGATACGTCTTAACCTCTGAATTAGAATAAGCCATATGAATCAAGAACCCATCTTCAGTAGCCCGCACATCAAAATCCATGATTCGTAGATCACCGATGGGAGACTTATCAGGCAAAGCGTCCACAAATACCGCTGCAACGACCTTCTGACCTGCTCCAAGTTCCCTAACTCGCCAAACGAAGAATTCCTCGTTTCCAGAGCTCGAAAATAACCACTCATCTCCCGCCCATTTAAGACTCTGTAACCCTGAGACATGCGTGCTCAACTGTGCTGCAGCATCAAGGCTTCTACAATCATCAGATAATCTCCAAATCCGCACCGTAGTATCCTCCGATCCCGAAGCCATAAGCTGGCCTCCCTCCGCCACAGCCACCGTGCGAATCTCTCTTCCGTGAATCCCCTTCTTAATCGTCCGGACAGCCGGTGTCCGTTGCGAGTGTACTGAGACTTGGGAAGCCTTGGTATATGCTACTCTGATAGCCTGGGGGTCTGAAGAGACGGTATGCGCGAAGACTCGGTGGGCACCACCACAGTCTACCGAGGCAATCTGTTCACGGCGAGTCTCGTTCCAGACTATCAGGCGGGTGCTTCGGAAGCCGCATAGGATAAGCTCGTTCGAGGAGAACCAGGCGCGGGAAACTACCGGGCCGAAGGGAAGGGCTACTTCGTGGTAGAGAGAAACAATTGGGATAGAGTTGGATGATGCAGGGTCAGTTACTCGGTAAATGCGGTATTTCCCATCTCGACCAGTTGTTACGAAGCTTGGAGTAGAGCTGTTTTCCTCTGAGCCAGGCACAGCGACAACGCTTGTTACTGCATCGTGGGCCCGTGGGGGTATTTCAAGGAGGAACTCATGCTTGTCGCCGTCAACAGACAAAAGGTTAAGGAAGCCCTTACGAGAACCAATAACCAAGTATCCACCAACATACGCAGCAGCGGTAACAATGAATCGAGGGTCAACGCCTACAAGGGTAGTCTCGGATGTAATAGATGCAGCCGCGAAGTCAATGGTAACTATGCGAGTTTCTGGGCTGTTGAAAACAGTGAAAAGGACACGCGTGATAGATGAAGATGAAGAATCGGTCTGCAGAGAAATCAACTGCATGATCTTACCCGACAAAGTCGCCAACTTGCAGAGACCCGTGTCAAGAGAGTAGCTATACAAGTGACCCCGGCTAGTCCCAAGGACAGCACGGCCATTGCCGGTGGCAATTATGGTTGTACAAGTCTTCATATGATCTCTGGCTTCCTCTGTAGTCTCCGCTTCTGTCCAGGTATTTTCGGTTGCAAAGGTGCCCACAATGAGCTTACCTGACTTAGTCGTGGCGACCAGGCAATCATCAGTGATGAATGCATATTGGCGAAGGTTATCAGCATTCTTCCCTTGGTTTTTTTCCTGGGCAAGCGGGTCATCTGCTAACACTGTGATATCCATAGAACTTCCCGAGTCTTCGTTGGCCTTTGCAACACTCTCAATCACCGAGATCTTCCCATCCGCGCCACCAATGGCAATTCTTGGCATTGCCTCGTGACCCCACAAGGCAGTTGACCAAAGATGTTTCCCGTCATGGTTCGCGTAGCTCCCGATATGCTTCAGCGTTTTCGTCCCTTGAGTCTCCGTCTGACTAGACATCTCAAACAACCATCTCTGAACAGTCGTATCTTCACCAAACGAATAAACCGGCAACACAAACCCCTTGTCATCCATCTTCAACGCCTTCTCGGGGAACTTCACATGCCAAATGCGTGATAAATGTCCCATGGCCATAGCCAACGGAACAGCCTTCGTCTCAACAAGCTTCTCCTCTTTCTTCTCAAGGTGGTCGCCAAAGCCCGTCTCTCTCGCCACATGTAATGAGGAGATTGTCGTCTTTTCAGACTCCACTGTTGGTGAAATGTCCCAGATACGGATAGTCCGGTCATCACTACAACTACCCAAGAACCTCCGTGGACCAGCCGGTGTCTCGAAGACTTCTGATATCTGCACGCCGAAGATGGATCCCTCGTGACCAGTGAATACGTGGATCAGATGACCGGCTGGTGTGCCCTTGGTATCCCAGGTATACTTCCATACCAAAATTTCACCAAAGACCGTTCCAGAGGCAACCAAGACGGCATCATCCTCCAACCACCTTAAATTCGCCGAGTAAAGAATCGGTCTAGAGATAGAAAATACCGATCCAACTGTAACTCCATCCGCTCCAATATCCACCGGAACCACCTCATTATGCGCCAAAATCAGCACAGCGCGAGTCCCGTCAAACGGCGAAATAACACCATCATAAATCCAATCCGCCACCTGCGCCCAGGGATATAAGCAATGCTCAGTCTCAAGTAATCTATCAGCAATAGCCGCCTCAAGAGCATCAAGGTCAATAGCCGCTACATTCTGGCCACCCCAAATGAGTAGATGAGAGCCTGGTGTGTATCCCGGTGTAAAGGCAGATTTCCCAGCTGGTATACCAAGGTGGAACCCGTGGATAGATTGCCCCGGGAATACTTTCAATGAGCATAATAACGTTCCCTCGGGTGTTGTCCCGTCACTCTCGGCATCTGGGAGATATACGTTAAGCAGGTTATCTTCACCAGCCAGTAAACATAAAGTCCCAGAACAACTCTTATAAAATGACAGTGCCGTTACTGGCACAACTGCTAGCTCTCGTCGCAGCTTCAAAGTCTACCATCAGTCAGTTGATATACCTATTAATACTATAACTTTTATCTCACCTTTTCTACACTCATTTTTGTTTGTTCCATGCACACAATCCAAAACTTAAACCCTCTGATGTCATCCTGTTGCACTCGACTCATCCAAAGATGTTAATATAAGGGTTATCACAAGGGTCCATCCCATCTCCGCTAATGATTTTTCAATTGCGTCACACAGAATCCTCGATCCACTATTTAGTTGCGCTACACTACATTGCACTGCCATTTCTAAATTTAGACATTTATGAAGTTGATATAATTGTATTGATCATAGAGACTCTATAACGATCCCAGATTGCGGCAATAGCCACTTTGTATAGCCAAAAAGCAAGAAAACAAAAAAGAGCAAAACCAAGAGATTGTACGCCAAGCCGTGAGCCATAGAAAAAAAAGCATGTAACAAAGAGTGTATCGGATAAAAAAACAAGACATAAGAAAATAGCCAGAATCGAATTGGCCGTTACTTCGATTGGCCAGAAACACCACTAGTCGCCATCAAAATAGCTTAGACACGGTGGCTGTAGGGTTCATAAGCGGTACCACTGTGCTGCTTATGCTGGCCACCAGGGAAGCCGCTGTAGCCCTGGTTGGCACCTGAGGCGTACTGAGGGCCGAGAGGCTCATACTTCTCGGCAGACACGCCGCGGCTCTTCTTGGAGGAAGTGGGCTTGCAGCAGCAGACAGTGAAGATCCAGAAGATGCCGGCACCGAAGCAGAAGACAACGGCGAGCCAAACGGCAGCGAGGAAAGAAGTGTTCCAAGAGCCCTTAGCGCCGTATACCTTGACAGAAGTCTCGATAGCGCCGACAACAACACTAGAGATGACAGTGCTCATGACAGCAGAGGCACCGGTAGCAACTGAGGCAAGAGTAGCCATGATCCAGGCGAAGCAGCTAACAATGCGAGAGCAGGTAGCGAAAGCACCCAGGATAAGATCAGCAGCGAGAGCAATTATAGCAATGATGAAGATAACCTCAGTCCACTTGGAAACCTTGACAAAGGTCTTGAGAGCCTTGCTGATGGTTTCGACAGTGTCTGTGGTAGAGTTGGCAATGGATTCGATCTCGGTGATGTTGATGTGCTTAGCGGCCCAGTTGAACTCGGGGCTGCTGCACTTCTTGGTTCCGTTGCTGTAGGTAGCGCAGTAACCCCAAACCGAGACATCATAGAGGTTGGCCAGGCCGAGATCCTCAGCAGTGATGTTGCCATCTGAGCCGCTGCTGGTCAAAGACTCAATGATTGAAGAAATAGACGAGGAAGAAGAGCTAGTAGCAGATTCAATAGAGGAGATAAGGCTGGAAAGATCGGTGCGGGCATTGAGATCGCGGGAAGTGAGTTCTGAAGTGAGGATATCGGTAAGACTGTCGGTTGAGACGGAAAAGTTGGTGAGGTTCACGCGGAACATGTAGAGACCCTTGTTGGTAACACCGCTAAGCGCGGCGATCAAGATAGCCACGAGGGCTGCCGCCGTCATGGCGAACGGCAGAAACACGCAGATGAAGCGACCGACGTTGGCCATTTTGAATATGTGTAATGGGTTTGAAGAGGAGAGAAAAGAGGGGTAAGAGGTGGAGGAAACGAGATCTGTCGAGAGACTTGCTATATAAAAGAAGCTAGACAAGTTGTTTTGGGTTATATGTCGTCGATATCAAGTCCGAAAATAGAAAGTATCTAAAGGAAACCAAGAGTGGTAAGTAGATGATGAAAGCAAGAGCAAATCCAAACCAGAAACATCCGGAAATCCCATCCAGTTATAACTAAACGACTCTGTGTTCATGTGCTTACCCAACCCAACGTCACACACCCACCCTCGCCCGGGCTGAGTTCCTTCCTGCCCCTCCTCTTCGCCCCTCCAGAAACGCAACATCCCCACCTAAACCACGACGCTCACCACTACCCAATACTATAGACCCCTGTCGATTTTTTTACACAGGCAGTTACCCGAAACCAAGGGCTTTCCGCTGCGCTATTCTTGGCCTGATCTTCCCCAGATGAACCCTGGCTTCTTTCCTCCCTTGTGCCACTTTTTTCGCCGCTGCGCCAGCACTTGCTAAGCCTGCCTGTGTAGTTTGGCTTGGTTATGTCCTTTTGGAAGTGGACGGGCGGAGCAGCTGTCTAACTTGGCAGTTAAAAAGCTTGCTTGTCTATCCTCTTACTAACTGTAAGATTCCACACCAACCATCCGCAGCACCAGAGCCAAAGGATGTTGCCCTAGAACATCACCTTTTAGTCTGACATGCGCCAATTTCCACTTCCGTCAACAGGCACCAGTATATTTTTTTTTCCTCCCTTCTACCCTGCAGCATCTATTGAAGGCTCTGCACAGGTGACGTAATTAGCTTGGTCGATCTGGCATTGCACCCTACACGACAGGGGGAAGAACCACTGAAGCGGCCATTTAGTGTGGTAGAATACGGAGTTCCTCCCGTAGTTTTCTACGCCACGATCGGCAAAAGCGGCTGCGCCTCGTGTGCGTGGCGTGGGAGGAACGACGCTCCGTCGTTTGGTGTCGTATACATAGGCAGTTACATACGGATAGAGAATGTTGAACGGTCTAGATGTATTGAATGGAGAAAGTGCATGTTGTAAGTATGTACAGGAGTGACTTTTTCATGGTTCATTATGGTTCACATCAATAGCGCTTGCTTGCCAATGGATATGCCGTCATAGCCTAAAAGTCTAGCCTATGTAAGCCCAGACCAACAGACGGCTATATCTCCGGAACCTAAAATACCAAGATCGAATCCAGTTATTGCATCTACACTCTCACTTAAACTTGACCACAGTAATTCTCATCGTCCCGATATATCCCCTTAGAAGCCACCGGAACACTGCACTAAAATCTCGTGAAACCAGTCATTTCTTAGTCAGGGGCCCTATTCACTAAACTATATTGTATCTTTTTGTCCCCAAACTTTTGCTCGTCGGTCAATCCTACGGAGACATTCCCAATCATCCTCCAGATCTACACTTGATATCCGTCGGGCGACATTACTAGACCACATGTCACCCCGAAACCTCATTTTCTGACCGCCTTTGACATCTGACGGGCAATTAGAATACTACATAACCTTCCTTCAAGTGTTTGCCGCGAGAGGCCTCTTTTCGTCCATCTGACCAGCCAGTCACTTATAGAATTCCGCATTTGTTTGCCTACACAATCAGCGGTAATAGCCGCTAATCCATGGACAGACTCGATGGTGGTGTTGCGTCTACATCAATAAGTTCCGTCAGTGCTTGTCTAGGTGTACACATCTTGAATCGTCCTTAGATCAAGTCATCTTCGGATGATCCGTAGCATGGCCAAGTCAACCGGGTCTAACCAGTAACTCAGCCCAAAATCGACCACGATCACGGCTAACCGGCCTCACTCCAGACCACCTCATGGTCAAAGCCGCTAACTCTAATCCAGCCCACCTTATTCATGCTCCCAACTCGGCACGCGCTTCCGTTAAAATCCTGCAAATCTTACGAGTCGTAGAGGCTGAGCTCCACAAACCCACCAGCTGTGGCAACCACAGATGTCCCAACTCACCTGCCACCAAAGTCACATTGTCTTTCCTCGGTAGTCCGATGCTATGGGACAGATTTACATATGTACTTACGCACGACCAACCGGTTTTCCGCACGTCAAAACAATGACAACCATGATGAGGCACTGTTAGGCTTCCATATATCACCGGTTATAGAAACTAGAGTCTGCCCTGTAGGAAGCAAACAACATCTTCCCGTTCTTGGCGTTGACCCCGCTTATTCCGACTTCCACACCGCTGTCTATGTCCTATGTATCCCCGCATTTGTGTCGGACCATGTCAAAGACAACATTAAAGTTTTCAAACGAAGTAGCCCATATCGCAGGACACTCACCCTTGAGGCTCTCTTAACCACATCACATGACCGTCACCTAGCACTCGCCTGGTCCAAGCCCGAGCAGTAACCCTCAACCCAAACACCCATGTCAGTTCTCCCAAAAAAAGAAAAAAACTCCTCCCGAGAAAAAACATCACGACCTCCGTCAAGCACCGAAAAAAAAATTGAACACCCAGGTTCGAAGGTCCGGTTGAACCGGAGCATTAGGAATTGAGCCCAATGCGGGGGTCGAACCCGCAGCCTTGAGATTAAGAGTCTCACGCTCTACCGATTGAGCTAACCGGGCGGGTATTTGTTCTTGTTGTAAATACAAGTGTAATCGGATCCCATAAACGCAAAGTTTTCACGCCGGGCCCGGTTTTGTGGGTCTGCCCCGGTTTTGGAACCACTTACCCTTTTGGTATTCTGGTCCGTGCGCGCCTTTGCTCGCTCGTATTAGGGTTCACGTTGGTCATTGGTAGGGTTGTTGACACTGATATCAGACAACAGCAACGACATCAATCATATTCAAAATCTTGTCTTCAGTGAGAGTGGATGACTGAACAACTAGTGTCCCAGAATATGCCCAACATATACATGTCTGATTACGTGTCACCTTGGTTCATTGTCTTGGCAGTGACAACCTCATGGTGGGTAGCAGATGGAGAATTACAAAACATGCCTATGGATGTGGTACCATAACAAGTTGCAGACGTTGTGATACTATCCCTCTATACATTCATGCATACCTACATATACGCAAGTATGCGTGCAGAAACATACACTTCAATAGGCTCCCATCAACAACCAACTCCGTCTCCGTCCCGTCCGACTTACACAACTTGTGTAACTATCCACAGAACCCTACAAGCCAACCATCTCCACCATCCACCCTAATCTCCGCAAACAAGGGTTATCACCCAATGTGACCTCCGCGCGGCCAGGATTGCCTGTTTTGCTTATCGCGACTCAGCCACAAATATAAGGCCACAGGAAATGATTGTGGTGGCGGTAACCCCGGTAACCCTACATATGACTGATGATGATCATCTGCGGAAATAAAAGACATGTGAAATGCGTTTCACGTTTGAAATATTTCCAAACGCATGTGACTACGGTGTCTACGACGGATGCATAACAAACGATGCAAAAATCCACAAAGGCAAACTGACGCGCAACAAAAAAACACAACGACAAACTGATTTGTTCATGATGCTTCATGCTTTATGCACTGCGTCAGACAAAATGCCCCTTTTACTTCTCACCGTGCACAGAAAGGCGAAAGGCCATGTATCAATCTCACACGGCATCACCAATACCAACCAATATCATGTCGTGCTGAAGCAAAGAAAAAATCCCCACAGAAGGAAGCCGTCAAAAAGTGCAGGTACTGGTACTTCTCAATCTTGCACAGGTGACTTGTTGTACAGAAGAAGGCATCTCCGGCAACGTATAGAATCACAAAGAAGCCGTTAGATTTTGATCCGTCATGGAAACTGAGGATACCAAGCCCACGAGCAGATTAAAAGCCTGGATAAGGAAAAAGCCAACGTAAATCGAGAGTAACGCCCGCTCCTGGAACCATTGCAATCACAAGATAGCAACGCGAAGGAAGCAATAAAAAGTGAGAAAAAAGCAAAAAACCTAGGCAAAGTGCAAAAAAGTGTTAGCAAAAAGAAGCACCCCTTGGCCCTTGGAGTTCCAGCTTCCGTGCCAGTGACTCATCCAGCGGCACAACTAAATTCTGGTGCACAAGACGAGACAACAAGGTGATAAAAGCCGATAATGTGACACCCCTTTGACGAAAGAGGCAAATTACAGCATAGTCACAAATGTGTCGATAGATGCCTAGAGTGCAGCACCAAGATATGCAAGAAGATGCCAGTTGGAGAGCAAAGAGCAAGAAATGCAACAGTGAAGTGTTGGCATGTCGCGCGACAAATGTCTAAATGGGGGGCCTCAAGAATTGTGTGGACAATGGCGTTATGATTTCGCAAGAATCTCTCGAAAGATGATGTGTTGGGGAGAGTAACGCGGTAACAAAAACAGAAAAAAACACACATGTCTCTGAGAGAAATGAAGGAAGCTCAGATCTTGATCGCTCTCAGACACGCACGCGCTGCAGTACACGCACCAAGTCCAAGGACGGGGTCAATAACAGGGCCAATCGTCGTCGAGGTCTAGCTTTCTGCGAGAATAGGCCAGCGCACGCACAGCCCAAGTGACAGAGCTGTCGAACCGTTTACTAGGGATTTCAAGGAATTCCAATGGGCCATGGAACAGGGAGAAGCCAACCTGGGGGCGTCTCGAAAAAGAAGGGGGGATATATGATCTGTTCTGGATAACGGGGCGGATATGCGTTTCAGGGATAGAAAAAGGAGATAGGTACCACTCATGGTTGCCCAGCGGCCAGCCAAACACATCTGGCACAGGAGGGCTTCAAGACATGGAAAGACACGTTTCCAACCAGAGACCAAAGATTATGGACGGCTGCATGTTGTATCGTATCAAGAACATGTAGGCGCAGTCAATGACGCAACCAAAGAAACAATCCGATCAGACAAATACACAGAAAACACACTCACAAGTTCCTTCACTCGCAAGGACCTCGGATATGAAGTGAGGGCCAACAACCAACGTCGTGATCCGCCACTATAACATCCAACAACGGTGGGGTTCAGCTGGGACCCCCCATGAAGTGTGATAAGCTTGCATGTTACCATGAGCCGGTGAGGAAATATAGGCTCTTAATGCACAGTAAGCCCGAAACCATAGACAGACAAACGAGACCAGATGTGAAGCTAGTGACATGACATGAACAATAAGCACATAGCATGCAGTTGCAACAACAACATGCACTGCGGTGAATTGCGACGGGACAAGGTCTTGGAAGGGTCTCGGGATCGGTCAAGGTGATAAACGAGCCAGGCCGTATCGCCGACCCTGTCTAAACATGCGCGACAAACCTGTTCACAACCGGGGCCCCGGCGTGCTTACGCCTGTCTTTTTGCCTTGATAATTTTGATAGACTCGGCAAATGTCAATGCGAAATGAACTGAGCGGGCAGCGGACACAAGCAAACTGCTATAGAGAAAAAAACGAGAAGGCGGGTAGAAATGGCTGAAGAGGCGGACGAGGAAAACGGGGTCCACAAGTTTTGCATCGGAAAACTGGGCGGATAGCAAGTTGCGTGGGACGTGAACCCCCTTCTGGACGGGTAATTAGTGGCTCCTAGATTACCAAAAACAGCTCCTAGGACGGACAAAAGGGCGTTGCGCTTGCGAAAAAACGGCAAGGAATGGCGAATGACTGATTGCAAGCGGCTGTGTCGGAGATGCGATAATCAAAGAGATATGACAGACGTGACTGGTGATTTGTCTTTTTGTCGAACAAATACTATAAGCCGTGATATTGAAAGAAAAAAGGAGACAAAAAGGACCAGAAAGCTCGGTCAGAAATGCAGACGCAGAAACATAATGGAGGCCTGCATGTCGAGTTACTGTCGCAGAGATAGCAGGCTGGCTTCATGCGTCGACCTGCTGACCTTTTCCGTGGACGACCAGTTGAAAAGTGGAGACAAATAATAAGTGTGGATACGCTTTCGTGCTTCAGAGTGGAGACGCCACAAGTTGACGAGATACGGTAGGAGTAAAAGAGGGGGCGGCAACAAGGCCAGCAACAAAAAGCCAAAAAAGCAAGTTATGCCAACCAGGGAGGGAATAAATTGTCGATAAATTACGCCACCGTCATAAAAGGCCTGTAACCGGGTGAGAAAAGTGCTCAACAGGCTAGGCGGCCTATGCTGCAAGCTGCTAGGTCCGGGTGCAAAAACGGATGTAAAGCGAAGGAATAGAGGGGTTCTGTAGCGTATTCTGGCGTCATCGATGAGTTGCTGAATTCGTTCGTGGTTTCGGCCTAGTGAGCGGACGAGGGAGGAGTACGAGAGCGAGGGAGAGGCTGACAGAATGTGGACAAAGTGAACAAAATGGACCGTAAGTAGACGACGCAGGGGATGCAAATCAAGTATGGCGTTGGGGAACAAGTCGGGTTGTTGTAGCGAGAAGGCGAAAAGCCATTGTGTTGGTAACGGGCCGAGGATGGATAGTTGTGGAAGTTGTGAGAAACAAAGGAAGCATTTCAGGCGAAGATGGAGTTCAGTCGAGAGGCGGCGGACTGTTATATTCGATGGAAGGAGGTGTTCATCTGGTCGAGAAGTCGAGATGGCGACTAGAAGCTGTCAGTTGAGTTGGAACCCGGGCTGCCAATGAAGCCATTTTGAGTGTTGGAAGGGACGAGTCGCGATGTAGAACTGTTTGCTATTGAAGGAGAAGAAAAGAAAAGAAATGAAGAACGAAGATGAAGACGACGACAAAAGAAAGTGTGAGAAATGAAGAAGTTGGGTGACAGAAGGCGATGCCAGCATTTCTGTGTCGGTACAGGGGAGCCACAGTCAAACGGACGCAACAATACCTGGGCTGAGGCGACAAAATGGCCGATAAGACCTTATCTATGCTATTTATGAAGACCAAATGCATAACTGCACTAAATCATTGGTGGATAGTGGACTCTTTAGGCGCTAAAACAAGTTTTCGGCGACCCACAGAAGCTCTGTGGCGCCTGCTGATACCCACCAATTGATCCCGTCCGACAGCCTGTGGCTGTTGAGTTTTGTGCAATCTATGAACAACTTCCCATTCAAAAGAGGTTGTACCGGTGACCTCTATTCACTTTGCAGTTACCTCAGGGGGGCTTGGCTGCGCGGTGACAAGGGAGAGTGCAGTTAAGTCTCATTGAATTCAAAAACGGGCGTTGATTGGCTGGGTGGGCTGGATACTAGCTCAACGCTAAGGCGAAAAACGGAAGCAGTGGCTATCGTGGTCTCTTCGGCATACCCCTGTATTTTTACCCTTCTAGGCAAGTGTGTGGTTTGAGACTTTACATGGTGCCAATTTCGGGATCTGTGGCACTAAACGTGTTAGGCTGTTGGCCTCTAAAAGTGGGAGCTAAGTGGGCAAAAGCGCGTCGTTGGGCGCCACAGAGCCAAAAATATAAAAGGAAGCCATCCCCCCGCAACTTCCCAAAACCGTGTTGCGCGGTAGTTCTGACCACCAGCATCACGCTCTCCCCCTGCAAAAACATTATTCACTTTGTTGCACACCATTCACAGCGTCTCTTGACTTTTCTTTGTTTACACATACTGAAAGTCAACAAGAGCTGTTCTCTCTCGCTGCTTTGCATCACACCTTTACACGTGTCTACTAACCCTCAACCCTCAATCAAGCCCCACTTTCAGTGAACCACAAGGCTAGCTACCTGTTGTTCATCATCATCAACATCTCTCAGCCTCGCGATACTTGACTACGCCGTCCATCACTTTGGTGTTGATCGTCGTCGTGTGTGTCGTCGTTAGTCACTTGTCACTTGCTCCATAGAGTTGTCGGCTTCCTCTCACTTTCCACAGCGTCCTACCTTATTTAGCAGGTCTGCCTTCCTGTTGGTCCATCTGAAAACGATTGGACTCTTGAAGCAGCTTCACAATTTTTTTTCTTTCTATCTTGCATTTCGATTCGTCGGCATCTCCCCGTCGATCTGAACCTTCGACGAGCGGCACTGATCTCGCGAGAAGAGCCAACCATCTCATTCTATTGAACGTTAACTCTTCCCACTCGCATCGTCAGACCGCCAGTCACCGGTCGTTGTTAGGGGATCTACCGTCTGTCGTCTTGCGTCTTATTCAGCGTAGACAATAGTACAAATACGATCTATCCATTTCCGTTTGACTTGACTTGCGAGTGTGGTACTGTTCAATCAGTCGACCTCTTTCCTTTTTCGCCTTTACCTGCCTATTCGGTGTTGTCTTGCTTCTTTCGAGCATCACCACCGCCTAAAATCAACAACCCGCGACTGTAGGGGAGACATTTACTTGTTCATCTCCTTCATTCGGTATGTGCGCCCCCTATATCTACCTCTTTGCTGTTGTCGAAGTTGTTGCCAATTGGGGATGAAGTTTCTGCATGTGAAAGATAACAGGATAAGACGAGAGCGGGTTTTCTCAGCTATGCGTTTACTTGACCTACTTCAGCCTTGTTGTGTTTTTCGGCACACCTGAAGCTATCGTCAGTAATACTCTGTTCAACTCATACTCCCCGCATCCTCTTTAAAGTTCTCATTTGTTACACAATTCGTTGTGTGCTGTTGTTCTTGTTTTCATTTGGCTTAACCTGAGGGTGTACCCATTGTTTCTGTGACCCAGTCTTTGACTAACGCGTTGACGTTCCGCAGCCTCTACCAAAAGGATTTTTCATCATGGAATCCCTTCAGAGTCACCCTATCAACCCGGCTCAGGCCAAGGCCTTCACTGCGCCCGGTTCTTTGGGCTTCGGCAATGCGACTGACGATAAGTCCGCTGTCGCCAACTTGCCGGCTACGCCTGCGGCCACACCGGCGAAAGAGGCTGGCTCCGGTCTCACGCCCACCCTGCAGTAAGTCTTTGCGCATGTTATGGACGCTTTTGTTTTCAAACATGAAAGCTTACAATTACCAGAAACATTGTGGCTACAGTAAACCTCGACTGCCGTCTTGATTTGAAGACCATTGCCCTTCATGCGCGCAATGCCGAGTACAACCCCAAGCGTTTCGCTGCTGTTATTATGCGTATCCGTGAGCCCAAGACGACTGCGCTGATCTTTGCTTCTGGCAAGATGGTCGTGACTGGTGCCAAGTCGGAGGATGACTCCAAGCTTGCTAGTCGCAAGTACGCTCGCATTATCCAGAAGCTCGGATTCAATGCCAAGTTCACGGACTTCAAGATCCAGAACATCGTCGGCTCTTGTGACATCAAGTTTCCCATCAGACTCGAGGGTCTCGCTTCGCGCCATCACAATTTCAGTTCTTACGAACCCGAATTGTTCCCTGGTCTCATTTACCGCATGATCAAGCCTAAGATTGTGCTACTTATCTTCGTCAGTGGCAAGATTGTTCTGACGGGTGCCAAAGTGCGCGAGGAGATCTACCAAGCGTTTGAAATGATCTACCCTGTGCTTCAGGATTTCCGCAAGATCTAAAGTCTTGTGGGTCGATCCTAGTTGGCGGCCGGGTCGACTTTCTCTCGGTCCTCTCGGCTACCCGATCTAGGGTCCTGTAACAATATCTACCCTCTGATGATTTGATGAACCAGTCTGCCTTATCCCGTGAGGGGACAGGTGATTGTTTAGCAAGCCGGTTCTATGGGCTTCTTGCTGTCATTTTCAATCACTCCCTTTCATGTTTGTTTATTTTGACTCTTTGAGTTTCCTTCTTTTTTCCTCTTCGTTTATTTCTTGTTTTATTCTTTGGGATGGTTTTGTTTTTTTGTTCTTTATGCATTTGCACGGCGTTGGGTAGGAAACATGAATCGGAGACTGTGGGAGGACGATACGGGGAGTATCTGCGCGCAAAATCGCCAAGCTTGTTTTTATTTTTTCCCAGAAAGGGGGTCATCATTTTTAGTATGTTTAGCTTTGTACGTACGGTGCTGATGTGCGTCTTTGGAATTGACTGGAGATGCTGTTGCATACGGCGGACTGTGGGTGTACTTGAAGCTGGAGTCCTTTGGTACTCTAGTGATATGTACAGTATGTTGGCTAAAGAAAAAACAATATACACACAAAAAATTATTAATCTAGAACTGGCTGGTTGAAAAGTGACTTGATTAACTATTGTACATGATGTGTAGGGGTCTACAGGGCCCGGTGTTCTGATGATGCTCCATCTTTGTTTTACTCTTGCTTGAGTAGCTCACTCAACACCAAACCAGGTTCTCCAGCACGACTTCCATCATCGGTAGCAACCTGATCCTTCTCATCAACGTCTTCTCTCCAGCGCCATTGCTTTTTCATCTGCTCTGAAGCCGTCCCTCTCAAGACATCTACAATCTTATCTCCCAAAACCGGCAAAAACTTAAACGCATGTCCAGAGTCTCCCGTCGCCACAAACAGGCCCTTCCATCCAGGGTGGTAGTCAATCAGCCAGTCGCCACTGGGAGTATCAGAGTACCAGCAGATACGGGTACGGGAGAAGGGCTTGGAGGCCAGGCTGGTGATTGGCACAATCGTCTCGACGAGACGACGGAGATCGCGGGTTCCTTCGGAGGGGACGCAGAGGGTAGGGTCGTCGAGAGACGTCGTTGGGATAGAGGCGGTTGTAGCGGCTGAGCGACCTGGGGCTGTAGGGAGGGCATGAGGGGTCGGAGTGGGGTTGAGGTAGCCGTAGGAGTGACGAGCGAGTTTGAGTTCCGGGGTGGCTGGGGGAATAATGAAGAGGCCGTTGCTGAGGTTGAGAATCACTGGGTTGGTCTTCACAGCGGCGAACTCGGAATCTGTTAGAGGCATGTAGGCGAGGGCTTGGCCGGTGGCTGTGGCACGACCACTAAGGTCAACTAGTTTGCCGGACCACGCACCAGCAGCGACGATGGTAAGGGAGGCGAGATGGGTGGTTCCGTCGGTGAGTTGGGCGCCGAGAACGGTTGCTGTGGCGTCGTCGCGAAGGAGCTTTTCGGCGGTTCCGTGGATGACCTTGACTCGGTTCGTAGCGAGAACTTGCTTGTAGAGACGGGCTGTACCGGCACCGGCGTTGGCCCAGCCGGCGGTGGTGTTGAGGTAGCCTACATCACCGACGTGACCAATGGCGTTGACAGACTTTTGGATCTCCTCGGTAGAGCTGTACTCAATGATCGTCTCCTTCGGGTCTTCCCCGGTAGCAACCGCCAAGGCAGACACATTCCGCACACTATCAGCCACATACTGCTTCCCCGACTTCCACTTAACACCTGGGTTTCTCACCCTCGCCAACTCTGCCCTCTTTGCGTCTTGGACCGGGTCATCATCCGCAATAAGCAGCATGCCCGATTCCCTGTAAATCGGGTCCGCGGGGTCCGCAAGACCACCGGGGGAAGAGTCACGCCAGATGGGCATGGAGGTGGCGGCTAGTTCGGCGTACAGAGGGTCGGAGTAGTCGGCACGGACGATGCGGGAGGAGTCGTTGGAGGCGCCATCGGGGGCGGGGATGGATGGGGCGCGGTCGAGAAGGGTTATAGTGGTTTCAGCGTAGTGAGGTGATTGTGATAGGGAAAGGGCTGTTGTGAGGCCCATTACACCGGAACCGATGATTAGTATGGATGAAGGCGGTGAAGTCGTCATTTTGAATTGGGGATGTTAGAGAGAGAAGTTAAAGAAAGAAGTTAAAGAAAGTCAGTTTGAAGGTTTCGAAGGTGATGACTTATATAGAGTGTCGTCTGGTTGGTACCCACATAGTCACACCACTACGTCCTTATCATTATTCCTTCCCGCTACCGGTGACTCTTTCATTAAGTGTGAAAACGGATAAATCATCATGAAGGTCGGATTTCGGGGTTGAACCTTCGAGGCGTCGGGGTGTGGGCGTCATAGTGATGTCCGGAGTTGAACTATTTTATAATGGCTGTCTAAATGGTCTTGTGTAAGTCAAATCGGAGTTTGATTGTTATCCGATGACGGCGGATTTCTGGATTCATAGTATGCACAAGGGTTACATGCGACATGCACGTAGGGTTATGTTTTTGGTGCATGGGTTGTGAATATGGCGATGCTTGGATCTAATCATATCGAAGAATCTACCAAACTCATCGAAACTCATTTGTGAATTTTGTTTTCATCGAAACTGTCTCACCAAAATGTCCGATAAACGCCATAGACCACAAGGAACTGGTTTCTCGATGCCATCAGGGTTCTCCAAGCCCCAACGCGCCCCTTCAAAGTCCATCTTCGATAAACCTTCATCAACGACGAACCCATCGCATAAACGCCCACGAGATGACCCAAGTGAACAACAACCGCCACGAGGCTTCACCAGGATATCGGACAGAAACAATGAATCGGGGTCAATAGGTTCATCGGGAGGGTTCAAAAAGTCTTTCAGTTCTGCGTCTATAAAGAAGAAACCGGTACCAAGGGCGGCACTTGCGGGGGCCTTTTCTTTATCATCGGATGAGGATAACTCAGATAACGAAAAGCCGACGATTGACGCAGAAGCAAAGGTTCAGAGACCGATGATCCGGCTGTCACAGTTACCAATAGGCGTCTCGGTAGATTTCGTCAAAGGGCTGGTCCCGGGGCATCTTCCGATAGACGAAGTTATGATGGAGAAGGGAGCGGCGGTTGTCCGATTTGCCGTGGGTACGGGTATCGGAGCTGTAGACGAAGCTGTCAAAGAGATACGGGGCCGCTATCTTGGGTGGGGTCATTACCTGGAGGCCGGACGGTGGGTCGGTGGTGGTGGAGCTCCTGGGGCTGTTGAGAAGAGGCCATTTGGAGCGAGAACAGTGACAGGCTGGGGACGGGAAGGATATAATGTGGTTGTTGAAGTTCCTTCAGACTTGCGAGTTGTCAAGACGATTAATATGGTTGTGGAGGGGGTTTTGAAAATGGGGGTTGAGTTTGAGGCTTTGCTGATGAGCCGACCGGCAGTCCAACGAGAAGAAAAGTGGGCTTGGATTTGGGATTCACGAAGCCCGGGGGGTATTTGGTACCGGTGGAAACTTTGGGAGGCAGTCACGGGAGATCAAGCACGAGAGGGAGACTTGGTTGCTTTGTTTGATGGCGGAGACCCGTGGAAGGTAGGCAAGAGATTGCCGTTTGAATATGCTACGACCATCCAAGATTTGGCAGACGACAAAGACTACGACTCAGAAGAAGAAGAATTAGAGGATCGAAGGGCAGGATGGGGAAAGAGACTCGGCGGCCCAGGAGATGCGGGAGCTGTCACTGAAGAGAGAGGATTCTTGAATCCAATGGGCAAAGCGAGATTGACGTTCCTGTTGGCGGGGTTGCCTACCTCGACAGCCAAACTTCTGAAGAGTGATGTTGCAAAGATCACGGCATTTGCAATTACGCATTCTACGAAGGGGGCAGCAGAGATTGTGGACATGTTGATTGCGAATGTTCAAAGACCATTTGCCTTGACGGGGGCCACAGGGAAAACAGCAGAGGAAAGAGAAGCTGCAGGAGTCACGGATGAGGATTTTGTTGCTGGGTCATTGGTTGGATTGTGGGTCATTAGTGATTTACTTTCTGCAGCTGGAAACAGCGAGGTCCGTCTAGCGTGGAGATATCGACCAATGGTGGAAGCGGCACTTAAAGAAGGCACGGTCTTCCCACATCTACGAAAGATTGCAGATCGAAAAGATTGGGGACGGTTACGTGTTGATCGCTGGAGACGAAGCGTGCAGAGTGTTCTGAATTTATGGGAAACATGGAATGTGTTTGATGGGAAGACTTTGGAGCTATTGACTGAGCAGTTTGCTGAGGTGGTTGTGGTTGAAGATGAAAGTAAAAAGGAAGCCAGCCGATGGAAAAAGGCCGAAGGTTTACCAGTCAGTCGAAGGGAGGAACGGATGGCTGTTGATGCGGAAGGACCTGCAGCTGGCGAGAGTGAAGGGGGTTCTGACGTTGACGGGATTTCTATCACTGATTTGGATTTGGGATACATGTCGTTGACCGACTCTGAGGTGGACTGTGATGAGACCGCACCCATGGAGGAAGACGAGTAACTATAGTCAGTAAGCTGAACTTGGACACGATTCACGAACGTTGAACTAGAGGGGTGAAGAGACAAGAACGGACAGGGGGAAATTACAGCCGCAAAGAGCCGCGACGGCCGGCAAAGTGGGTGATTTCATCGATAATCGAGGTCCGTGAACATGTGTACACTATGTAAAACCAGGGAGTACATCCAGGACCTACGGGAAATCACCTGATGGGTTGTCTATATATAGGTTGTATGACGACATACCATGACAGAGACGTCAGTGGCGCGGATAAAAAGCATGACAATGGTTTTTGTATACGCCCAAATACGCAGAGACACACAATAGCCGCATAAACAGTCAATCGGATGGCACCGCCTTCGCCTCCCCCATCAAGTGGTTAGTGAGAACCCTTTGGGGTTTAGTAACCCCCAGTAGGTTTCAACTTCCTGATTCGTTGGGACCCACTTGGGACTGACCAATCAAAACTTGCTCATGTTAGACGGCGGAAGTGTTTGACCATCAAATTGACGGACGGTCGGGAGAAAGAAAGAAAGAAGGATAGAATGGAAGAATCAAAGACACTGGTGTTTTTGTAGCATATCATTGGATTTTTTGTTATATTTTTTGTTCGTTTTTAGGGTCATTTTTTCTTCTTCGTCTTTCGTGATATCGCGTTTTGAAGGATTGGTTGTTCTGGTAGACGAGTCTTCGAATTACTACCTTTTTGGGAAGAATCCTCTGGGTGTTGCGTCATTGAAATCAAATGATATTGGCATTTCATTTTGGCATATCTTGACTGATATATTGATCAAGACGGGGATATCCTGTGGTTTCCTTGGTAAAAGAGGTATATAAACAGCTGACTGAGCGAGGTTGTTTGTTACTTGCTTTGGTTTGTCTCACGGGGTTTTGAAAATCCTCGATATTGGTAGGACCTGGTTGGTGGATGCAGGTTGCCGTTACATACTATAACCGCTTTCAACATTCCTGTAAGTTTGTTCCTTCACTCTGTTACTTTCTCAGCCGACTGCAGTGTTCTCTTGTCTTCTCATGGATGACCCAATACACCCCACCACGCTCAGTCATGGAATATGATCTCCTCTAGCGGCTGATCCTCTTTGTATATGTCCTCTTGTTATGTGTGTCCATACATAGGTACATACATAGTACATCAGCCTACTGTATGTGGCTGGGCCATGAGGGTGTCGATAGGATCAAAGCGGAGGGGTGTTGTCGGTCAGACAGTGGAGACGCCCACGCCATTCTCTGCATTTTTTCATCTATCGCTCCTTGTTCTTTTCTTCGTACATTGTCCATACACTCAAAGCGTCCAGTTCCGAATATCGACGTCACCAACGGCCATGATCTAACGCCAAGAAAACATAGATTTCTTCTTTTCTTTCTTCCAGACAGATAGACTTTGTTGTCTTGGTCTTTGTCGATCTGCATTAGTGCTTTCGTTTACTCCCGAGCCTATTGTATCACTGCATTTGATTTGTTCCTCTTTGCTTTAGGTTCCACGGCGCTTTGTTCCGCACGAGGGTAAACTTGCTCATATTGGACGCAGTAGAAGTGGGTTTGTTACCACGCGACTGACTTGTATCGCGAGTGGGGATTTCGAAGACTTTGTCTTCGCGTCGACGTGGTTGAAGATGCCTATTATCGATGGGGTTAAAATGGCCTGGTACGTTGTTTCTCACTATCGTTGTCGACTATTTGAATGCTAACAAAGTATAGTGTGCCCTGTATCCGTGGTCACAGGTCTACAAAATGTAATCACGCCAACGAACGAGTCATGGTTCCCGTCCGGAAACCCGGGAGACCGCTTAGTGTCTGTCCCCACCCAGCATCGAAGCCATGCACTTGTGGTGTGACGGCTGCCATCCCGAAGAAACCAGCTTGCCCTTGTGGTTCGTCATCAACAGCTGTGAATCGCGGCCCCGGTTCCTGCGTCACCAGTAAACAACATCCGCCTGCTCACGAAACAGCGGTTTCCCCGGCTAGTACGGCTAGTCCCGGGGCTACACCGGCAGCCGGACCAGGAAGAATCAACAAGGCACAAGCTACTAAGAATCCACGGAAATTGTCTTTTGATCCGAGTATGTTGCAAAGGGTGGATATCAACCAGGCGAATTTAATACCTGTCAGTATGGCTTTTGACAGGCCAGGGCACAGTATGGCGGCCGGGATGAATGGGTTTTCTGTTAAGCAGAGGAAGATTTCGCCTGTGCCTCAACAGCAACAGCAGCAACAACAACAACATCAGCAGCAACAGCAGATTCAACAAATCCAGCAGCAGTTCATGGCAAACATGACTTCACCACAAATACCAGGAATGCAGATTCCCATGTTTGGTCAGCAAATAGGCCAACCGCTCATGACGCCACATATGGGCCATCAACAAGGGCCGCTATCGACAGGACTGGACTCCGCTTCGAGCTTTTTACAACATCTTAGTCACTCAAGTCCACAACCTTCTATTAAGCTTGAACCAACACATTCCAACGCTGGGAGATTCAATAATGGCAACGGTAGTATGTTGCAAGAACCTTCTACGACGCCGGTATCAGCTGCACCAGCTAAGAGTTGCTGTGGGGGAGGTTCTAAAACTACGACATTGGTTACACCGCCTACGACGGCCGAGCCCATGAAAATGGCACAGACTTCCGCTCTCGACACAGCCAATTTGTATATGCCATTTGCTTATCCACCACAAATCGGGTCTCAGATGCAGCCTTTGAATCCTGATCAATGGAAGGCATTTATGGATAACTATAGTATTGAAGGTTCATCATCTTGGATGAATACGCAGACGCAGACGCAGACGCAGACACAACCACAACAGCAGCCACAACCGCAACCGCAACCGCAACCGACATCATTCAACCAATTCTCGCAACAAACACCAACGGTAAATCAAATACTTGGCGCAGTGGCTGATAGAGGACCGCCACCTACCGATACCGAACCGTGTACTTGCGGACCAGACTGTCAATGTCTAGGCTGTTGGTGGCATCCGTTCAACCAAACGACTACTGATCAGGTCATGTCGGCGTATTCGGCCATGTTCGACGACTCCCTTTTTGACGAACGGAGTCCCCTGTCTCCGCTGGCAGAGACAGTGGATTTGGGAAAGGCGACTAACCAGCCGGCTAAGGGCTCATGTTGCGGCGGTCCACCTAAACCGAAGACGCCACCGCCGGTTAAGAAAAGTTGTTGTGGAGGGGGAGGTGGTGGTAACGGAGGAGAAGCGCAATCTCCTTCTGCAGGACAGCAAGCTGAAGTAGAAAGCCCCGGGGTAGCTGTTACCCCATCGGATGGCTCAGGGGCCATGGAGGAACTTAATCTGCCTGCAGATACATTCCTCTTTGTGCATTACCCACTACACGGTAGTTGTGCAGGCTCATCAGTTACATGTCCTTGCGGCGATGACTGTGAATGTTTAGGGTGTGTAGTTCATGGGAATCAATAATTATAGAGCATCCCAACCGTGTATATAAATTTATCAACATTTTTATCTATTCCCAAGCCGTCTCAGGCCACGTGACCCGCCATCCCGTAACTGTCTTTTGAACCTCCACATCACCAGGGTCATTCTCGAACAAAGGCTTATCAAGAATCTGCTGAAGGAACTGCTCCACAATGAACCCATCTTCCCGGCACAAATCAAAGAAGTTCAAGTCCTTCTCACGAAGCCACGGTCTGTAAGATGTAAAAACGACATAGGCAACCGCATCCTTCTCCTTCTTGAGAGCTTCCCGGATCGTCTTGACCATCATTCTATGTTCCGAATGACGGAAGAGAAGATCCGCAAGGATAAGGATGTCAAACCGGGTCTCCTTGGTTCCATCCGGTCCAGCGGGGATCTCAGCAACGATAGGACCGACGTCCGCTCCCCAAACGAAGCCCTTGGCCGCTACTCTAGCAGAAATGGTCCCGTCACCAGCAGATGCAACCCGGTCACATTCATCAATGTTCTTCTGCATATTAACCACCAAATCGACATCTGGAAAATCCGTAACAACCGCCTTCTTCGCTCCCAAAATGCCACAAACCAGACTTGGCAGGCCGGCCCCGGCACCCAGTTCAAAGACAGTCTTGTCGCGAACTAGCGATGGGTTCTCTTCAAAGTACCGGGCGGCAACTCGGCTGCCGTTCCAGAGGTGGTGGGCTTCAAGTGGCGAGTGGCCGACGAGGTGGAGGGGAAGAATTACATCGTTGAGCGTGGTGTAGGTTTGGAGGGTTGGTGGGGGACTGGGAGGGTAGAAATCCTCGGGGTCTTCGAAGAGATTGCCTACTTCTTCGGTGTCGGACATTTTGAAGGTGGTAGTGATGGGATGACGTCGAGTCATTCCCCACATGAGTCGGCGAAAATTCAATTGTCTATAGGAGTGTGAAAACCCTTATTAGGGTTTTCGTCAAACGGCAGCGGCGGACATGGTGATGCATTTGTTACAGAGGTATCAAATTCATTATTCATTATTTTACTTGTACTCTTACTGACCTCCCCCAGCCTGCCTCTTAGCAAACTGTCTCAACATAGCAACAGTAGCCTCCTCCTTCTCCTTATAAGCCCTCACCCTTTCCAATCTCTCCTCCTCTCTAGCTCTCCAAATTTCATCTCGTCTCTTCTCCCGCTCAGTTTTCTTCCGTGCCTGCAATTCCCGCTCCTTCTTAAGCTCCGCCATACTATCACCACCACCCATCAAAGCCCCATCATCAACCTCATGTTCCCCTCCAGGCGAAGCAGGCCGTAGTTTCTCCCGGATCTCCGCCTTCTTCTCTAGTTTCCGCGCGTGACTACCAGGGTCTGCACGAGGGACAAGTTCTTCGAGACGTTCCTTTTGTTCGGCACGGTCGGATTTCCGGAGGCTGCGGAGGGTTTCGTAGGAGGCTTGACGGTCGGCGGATATTTGGGCGTTGCGCTCGGAGAGGTCTTCGATGGTGGGGATTGTGGCGCCGTGGGCGGTGTTGTTTTGACGGGTTCGTGGGGCTGGTAATGGGCCCATGTCGTCTTCGGATAAGTCCTCTTCACTAAGTGGTTCCGGTGCCCGTCGTGAATGGCCTGATCTAGCCCGCTCGGAAACCTCTGAACTCCGTGCTATGGAGCCGGTTCCAGCGGGGACACTCCCTTCGCTACCTTCGAATTCGGCTTCATCAGGGTAGAGTTCTTTTGATCTTTCGTACATGGCGGGGTCGTACCAACCCTCTGCTAGTTCTCCACGATTCCACTTGCCCAGGAAACTCTTCCAACGACCGCGCGCTTCACGCTCGTCCATGGCGTATAAGTCGCGTTGCTTCTGGAGATCAAGGTAGTAAGCCAACAACGGGGTGAATGTTCGAAACTCCCGTTTTGACAACGGGCGCGCCTCAAAAGGAAGCTCTTTTACCGCCGAAACCACTTTTTGCGACGAAGATGGCCTCTCCGAACGAGATCTATGACCCCGATGTCCACCATATCGCGATCTAGAATCCTCCTTATCTTTCGCATCACGCGACCGAGACCGTGATCTGTGTCGTCTCCGATGACTCCTACCCCCATCGCGACTCCGACTTCTCTGTCTTGAACCCCTAGTCGTCCCCGGCGATCTGGAACGCGTCGGGCGCGGGGAAACACTCCTCCGCGTCCTTCCGTGGGCCCCCATGCCTTAGCGAATAGACAAGCGACGTCTGTAAAAAAAGAAGTCGCCACTGATTGGCTAAACAAAGCGGCTAATGTATGTATATGTCAAAACAAATATGCAGCAAGAGTAGCAACAAGGAAAAAATGCGTAAACCTTGCGTCAATCAGATGAAGACAGCACAAATTGGTTTATCACGCACGCGCTCCGACCCAAAAATGCACAAAAAAGAAGCAGTCAGCCAACAAAGGAAAGGACATGGATTGGGGGGTTACCCTTTATACACCAAGGCAACATCTCTTTTTGGCGTTTTTGTGATGGGGTGTTGCGAAGGAGAGAACGATTGAAAGGCTGGGAATTAACTTTTGGGTGGCGTCGGGTGTCTTGCATGCTGGGCTTGAACTTTGCGTTTTTTGTGTGACGGGTGGGCGATTGCGTGCATTGCGAAGGGACTGGTGGGGTTGTTTGTTTGACTTGGTCGTGATTGTCTTGTGCGAGGGCATTGAGGCCAGGGTATAGGCGAAAATTTCGAGCAGGTGGGGTTTATATTGGCAAGTGGCGGGGTTGTTTCCAACAACAAATGGTCTAATAGTCTAGTTGGTTAGGACGTCGGATTCTGATTCCGTAAGCCCAGGTTCGAATCCTGGTTGGACCTTCTCTTTTTGGGCGATTGAGGGTGATAGGGGAAGTTGTCTTTTTTGAGGGGACATAGCTTCAACTTTGTAGCTTTTTTGCGTCATCATTACCCTGGGGTTGACCGAAGACTTCCGAGCGACCGTTAAGTCATGGCTTGAGTTGGCTCGGGCTTCTGCCTTCGTTCTGGGATTGTGTGAAAGTGGCTGGTGACGTCTTTTTTTTGGCGATTCCGATAACGTTGTGCAACCGGAATAGTCGGACGGTATCATGGGATAGACCCCGGCCACACAATCCCCGGTCCACTAGGCCCCTGGATTTGTCATTGTTGCATGTGTAATATGCAACATCTGCCGGAGCAGCGTAAATCATCAAGGTGAGCACTTGCCCCTGGACCTCCTTAAAGAGTGCGCATGTATAGTGGGCTTCCAACTACATTAGGCAACAATTTTTCGGGTTGGTCATGCAGGACTCGCTTCTGCAGCGTCTATGGGATGGGGTATGTATGTATGTACTTACTATTAAAGTGCATTTCGGTAATGTCACAAATCGTCGTCGTCTATCTTGGGTGGGGGATCGTTGACACAATGACTGAAAAATGCGCCACCAACACCAACAGTAGCTTTTCTAACAGATTCGGCAGAAGGAGGAGAATCCGAGAACAAGGCAAATGATCCGGCCGCATCTCTCAGGGCTACCACTCTGCTGGAAGTGCCTTCGCCAGAGAACGACTGGGCATGCTTGGCGCAAACAGTACTTTGGTCTGACTTCATAGTTGCGTTTAGGGCGTCTAGGGAGTTTAGAGGGAGAATTTAGAGGGTATAAGAGGGCTTTGCTATTCAAGAGCGGTAAAGATGTAGAACTGTCGCGAAAAAAACGAACGGTGAAGAGTTCAAGAATTGCGAGGAGCTAGACAGGCCGAAGGCACCTTTATATAGAAATTCACTGACACCAGCGACATGATCAACCACCGCAGCTTTTCTCGTCGCGTCTCTCGCTTCAGCGCTTGTATGGCAAACACTGTTAAGTCTCGGTACAGCACAGCACAGGTTCCCAAAGTGGAGTGCGAGCGATAAACCCGGCCGATAAAGTTACATACACTCAACTTTTACACCGGTTCCCCCTATGAGAATCCTACCCTACGAAAGACGAAGAACAAGAAACATAGCCAAATTTAGAAGTCTAATTCCCCCTTTTCCCATTGCGAAGCTGTTCTAATCGAGCTAGACGCTTTGGCTTGGAACAAGGGCGATTTAGTATGTATGTATGTATGTATGTATGGACGTACATACAACGGGTAGACAGTGATTACAAAACAAGAAAATATGTATCTGAAGTAGCCGGGGTCAACCAATCACGTTGTTACGTCCGTATCTGGCGAAGCAAACCGGTAGTTGGTTTCCCCTACCCCCTGTCTAGTTTCTCCATATTGTTGCAAGGCACAAGGAAGAGCAGCACTATATACTGTTATTGGCGGCGATCTTAGTACATACGATTTATCGTGAAGAAGAGAAGACTAACTAGATGACAGCCCATGACTGACAGCAACTATCATGTATGCCCAAGTACCCCTCCTGCCCCAATTGGATTCTTAGTGATTCAATACCGAAGCTTTCCCGACAGACTTCTTCACGATCCGAGCTCGGACGTACTTCCACACACATTGTGCAGAACGATAGTCATCTAGCTCGGAAAGCTGAGATGCCAAACAAGCTAGGCACCAGAATTCCGAGAGAATTCTATGTTGTTGATTGTAGCGGCAAGGATTACCTAGTGAATATCCTTGTTCGTGGCGTCAGGAGATATCCAAGCGGGTGTAGCAATTTTTATCTTCGTAGCCTACTTCGTGATATCAACAACCAACTTTGCCACTCTGTGGAACCAGTGAATTACACATGACCTGCAGATTCACTCCCCTGGAGCATTGCCCCTGAATAAAGCATGCCGATCTCCCCAAATACTTGGTACTGAAAGTAGGGCGAAAAGGGCCTCAACCTAAGTTTGTCTGCCCGCCCCCCTCCCCCCGGCAGTGACCCCGCAGTGACGTCATTAAGCAACCCCTCTGACAGGCAGATTTGATATTTAAATTCCATGGAAGAACAATCACTTTCCAACTAAGGTTCCAGGAAGTGGCATTAAACCCGAGCCTATGACGGTCTGGCCCACTCCATCTCGGCTTTCAGATTGCCACAAAAAGGAAAATTCCATTGTTCCTTTCATGAGGCACTTTGGGGTACTCCCATCTGAATGGACTGAATTAGCTGCAGGTACAAAAGCAATATGCACATAATTACATATGTATAACAGTTGGAGTTCTTGCCCCACGCTATCTTTATCCCGGCACGCCCCCACGTGGGGGCCCTCCTCTCACCGAACAAGACGGTCAATTTTAGGAAACGAATGTGCTGATCCAAAGATATATGGCAATATATGTATGTACATATGTATATGTTCATCGGTGAATTATCGGGATTGGGAAGCCAAGTTAGTAGCATAGGGGTTGAAATTAGACTGACTAATCAGGCAGTCTTTAGCGGTTCGAGTCTAACTCGCGCTACATTCCTATGAACATGTCCAGACCGAGACGGCATCTTCCTTCGCCAGGATTTTGTACTACCATACACAGTACGGGTTAAAAAGGTCCCGTTATCAGATGGGCAGCGCAAAAGAAGATCGAGGAGTATAGCCAACGGTTACAGTTATCTCATGCAGTGCCCCCAGGTGTGAATTACTGCACCCTATATCATAGGTTAACAACCCTTGGCACATAATTCCTTTCATGCAGCCAAATAGTCGACGGATTATCTACGTGCGCGACACCCCCAAATGATCTCTAAAGCCCATGCAGATAGCAAACCAAACTCTGTCGTATTACTGCACCCTTGATATTTTGTATGTCAGTCTGGACGGTGTCAGCTTCTGCATATGCCATGTTACATATATCGTAGGCGCCTTAGTCAACCATATATTGCTTTCATGCCGTGTTCGTACTAGCAGCATCGGAGCATGTAGGGGGGATCCGGAGTTTTGTTGAAACGGAGATTTCCTGCCCGAAATCATGGTTGATTATGATAGTGATTGGTGTCTAAGACGATTCTTCAAGGCCACGTGCCCAAGACTTTCTGGGTAAACTAGTAAGGAGAATGTTGATAGGACAGTAATGTCTTTATTCAAGTGGCGAATTCCTCTAGTGAGCGTGTAACCCCGTCGAATTAATAAAGAGCGTGTTATGACCCTAAGCTACAGTGCATACAATATTGGCTCACCATCGTGCTGTGGAACACACCTATCATTGTGCAAGATTTCGGTGAGTAAACTTTGATATATTCGCAGAAACAGAAGCAGGCTAATAACCGGTAACCCCGAGCTCACATGTAGATTGAAACTACGAGATATCTATTTCTTCTTTCTGCCAGCTATGTAAGAACGTGCCGCGTGTGGCGTTTGGAGGCCTCCGAGGCTATGTCCTCAATTTGTAAGTACACCTGTCCAAATCAGTATACCAAATACAGGCGGCTAGGTGCTGCTGACCTTGGGGGCGACGCAGGATTGATGTCTTGGTTGCACAGGCCTATCCGAAACCTCCACGAGTGGTGCCTTTTTCTTTTGTTTTGCAAATCAGTTTGCCTTGCGTGTTTATCCAGCCCACTGTGTAATGATGGCACTTTGTATTTGTTCTTTGACATCTCGACTGAGGACTTGTTTCTTGTGAGGTTGAGTGTTTGGTGTACATTCTACATGTTTCTTTTGTGTCACAGTAATCACCCATGTTGAGACGGGCTTCTACATATGTTGTCCCGGTAACCTGTGTCGCCAAACTTTGCCAACTTTAACTGGAAAAAACGCCTAATATACTTGTGTACAACATTTTGTGAAGGCACGCCAGGTAGTCTTTAGCCTCAAGTAAATTTTTTCACTACAGACTTCAACGTATGGTCGTCCTACTGTAGCCTGATACATACAGTTCCGGTGGTGTAGATATTGAATAGCCAATCAATATTCAATACAGATTGAAATACCAAGTTATCGGCCCTCATTGTTCTGATGTCCCTTGCTTGACAGACCAGGGCTGCCACTGAAAGGGAAAAGGCCCGCGTATGACAGATATGCATATCTTGTCTGACTACACGGAGCCAAGTAACTGTCCACGTTGCGAAAGACATAGGTACCCAGGAGTCGGAGTCAGAGGAACTTCAGTTGTGCTTTGTTAAGTCACTACCATGTCCTCTAAGCCTCAATTCTTTTTTGAAACAAGGTCTGATTATCCCCCTTATTCTGGCATGTGTCTACTCTGACAGCTGACGGTTCTTTGCTATTCACAATAGATGTTCCTGTATTGTTAGTCTTCCATCTAATCGCACTCGCTTATGAACACAATTGAACATAATTAATTCTCCCAAAGTATTTTGTGATTCGGCATGCCGCCGAACAAGACTACTACATTCATAAAGTAACATTCATAGCGGAACCAATGTGAGATTATGCCGTTATCCAAGGGTCAGCCTCGACTATCGGAAACTACTTACACATATGCATACGTATGTGTATACATACATACAAAGGGGCCATTTTTTTTCCTTTCTTACACATGACCTTTGTAGAGGCTTACGCCTATGCAAGATTTTGTTATCTTGTTTTTTGTTGTCGTTATTGTTGATTTGTTTTGGAACTACACGGCATAGATCACACGACGGTAACAATAATTTTCACACCTAGGTAGCCAACATTTTGGGAGGGGGGGTTTCAACGTTCTAGATATTAATACTCATATTCAAAGATTGCACACATGTCTCCAGAGAGCTGATATACACCTTGGGGGCGGTATCATGTTCATGTATATGCTGGTCTGCGGGGCAAAATAGCACGGTACACCGAAGCAATGAGTATGGCTTCTTTGTGCGACGATGCTAGCTCACACCAATGCTGCCTGCCAAAACAGGTGATATACATGACGGGTAGTGACATTCCGTTCCTAGCCACTGTCGGTTCGACTTGCGTAGGGAACAAATGGCCTTGATACAGAGTTCGACGTTAGTGAGCAGGATCTACATGAGCTTGAGTCATGACTATACGGTTGTGCATAGGGGTACCATACCTCAAGACTCGAGATCACGATCATCAAGTTCTGCGGGTCTCTGGGAAATGTTGGAATCGGGTCTGTCGTCTATACCCATGAGAATTTGGTCGGTCGTCTGCTCGTCGGGATATGGCAGCACTTCAGGGGTATTATCCGCGATAGGTTGAGACATGGTGGGGTCGAAGAACAAGGACTCGGAACTTAAAGTTTAAAAGGTAGCAAGTGAAGTAGTGAGGCTGGATTTTGAAGCAAAGTATAACTTGTAGAGGGCTATCCTGGTGAGAATGAAAGTGCAAAGAGCAGTAGCAGAAGAATGTCAATCTATGTCGACGGCGTGCTCCTTTTATGTACGTTCAAATGTTAGGTAAGTCAGGTTTTGCCACAAAAGAGCCTATCAAGGCCGTCCCAAACAGCTTATTTGATGAGAAGACTATACCCCTCTGCGCAGACAAATAAACTCTCAGGAGAGCTTGAAGAGAATACTGTGGATTGACCAAGTTCATTACCAATCAGTCAACTTGTTCTTCACATCCAGTTGCGCAAACACATACAAAGTAGCCAGCCGTCCCAACCACCCCACATGTTCGCCTTATAAAAGCAATTTGCTAGTTGCAGTCACGCCCATACCAACATTAGGAGCTTTCATATACATGTGTAAGATGCTAAGGCCATGCGTACGGCTCAAACCGGATAACCTTGTCTGGCATACTAGAGGTTCAAGGGACGCCAGGACTTGCCCGATGTGTAGAGACAAACGCACATGAAAGCATATGCATGTGTAATGGTGGCTGCGATTAGTGACCCGTCGACTGCATACATATTAGTCCATTATGTTTAGTTCAGGCAAAATAGGCAAAATAATCAAGATATGTATGTGTATCCAAAGCCAGGCTACAGACAATGGGCCATGTATGTACGTATCAACACAGCGGCAAGTCCTTCTATTTTAGGTTTCTAGGTTGACAGTCTTATTCGAGTATCTCATACTTGGTGATTTTTCTCAGTCGGTTGGCATACGTCCGCAAGTAAACATGTCCCCATGTCGATTCATGTACCCAAGCACAGGTATGTACACCTACTTGAGTTATTTTTGTTCCGTCCGTGGGTCATCCTATCAACTAGTTGCCCCTATTGCTTTGACCCCGCGACTTTTCCAGTTTCCCGGAACTGAATATCCAGCCCACTTATAATGCTAAGCGCCGTTAACCATATTTTGTCTGGGTTCGCGTGGGTAGATACATATGTTCATACGCAAGTGTGCACATTGTGTTCTTAAAATGTTCAAGTGGTATGGGTTGATCCCGCATTATTTGCTACATTCACAACAAGAGCAACAATCTTTTGAATTAATTGTATACGTACATATACGCATATGCCCACCGCTATATTGGCGGCGTAGTGTCACTCTGACGGCTGTCTATAATCACCAATAGAATTCATGTCAGTGATTAAATTCGGTAAAGACCAAACAGTGAAAGCCCTATTAGATACACTTACCAGTAAATCGCCACTATTTAAGAAGCTCTCGCAGATACCCTCAAAGTGTGGTTCGTCAACCACTGACTGGCCACGTACCAGCCGTAGATCTCATCTCATCACGCATACACCGCTCAGAAGATCTTGATTACTGTAAATCAGCCTCGTCCAGCTCTTGTGGATTGTCGACACAATCAGGGTCGAATAACTCCCCAATAGCGGCGGTTGTGTGTTCAGGTGGTGTTTGTGGGCGGTCTTCGTTGGATTCGGAGTCAGCGTTCGTGTTTGGCTCTTCCATCATGGCTATCTTGAGTGGGTGTTCGCGGTAGAACTAGTGATGCTACGTCGGAGGAGAGTCGAGTGATATATCGTCGAGGTAGCCAGTAGTATATTGAAGAGTGAAAGGCTCGGGAGAACTTGAAGAGAACAGATCAAAGAGTAGATTTCGACGTGTTAAAGTGTTGGGTACTATCGAAAATACCATACTAACGTAGGTGATTCTATAATAATGTGAATGTCTGGCAACTCTCGTTTACAAGACACACAAGTAGCGAGACTCCATAGTATTTATAGTCCCCCAAAGTCGGCACAGTCGGCACGCCCCGTGGTGGACGAAACCACGCCGGGCTTAGTTCGGAAACTCTATCAAAGATGAAGACCCCCACCTGCTTACCAACACCCACATTCGACAAGAACCGTCCGGCCCGCAACTACACAGAGCCCTACTCACTTTTCAATCCCACCACGCCACCCCGTGACAGTTCAAAGCGCAATGTGTCTACTAATTCGCAGGTACGACAAGAAAGACACCCTGGCAGACCTCACAACAGGCCTCATAGCCAATCAATTCAACTTCTTTGAAAGTTGTGAATGGAAGTTCCTCGCGAGGTTGACTTGAAGCAGTCTATATCTGACGATGGAGGAAGTGATCAACGCAGTAGACCCTGTGACTACTAGGGTATAACGACTAGTCAATGGCCTCTTTGAGAATAAAATCAGGATTAAAGACATGGGATTGGACTGATTGTACATACATATATACATTATCAACGAACCATCAAAGAAATTGAAAATACACAAGGTGGTATGGCGCTGCTAGGGTATAACACAAAATCTACGCTATAGCCTCTTATGTATACCCACGCATTAATGTCACCTCTCCATTGGGGGCTAAAAGAGGAAGAAGCCGCCGGCAACTATATTACAAAGAAAATATCGATAAAAAAGTACGGTCCCTTAAAGTGGCCGCTTCTCCGACGTCAAAAGTGACGTCGCGGGAGTACCCTCAACTCTATTGCCACCAACGTCAAGATCATAAGACTGATAAGCCTCTGTGGCTGTCAAGTGACAACGTGGCTGCGCCCACCCAAAATCGGGCACTTTAGGAAATATGTATTCATAACTTATCCAGCAAAGGAATAGAAATGTGCACATTACACAACTTTACTTGTCCCATTGCATTCATGCACATCATTTATCGCGCAGGGGTTTCCGGCCAAAAGTCAAGTCAGCTGCTGTACATCATACCCAAACATGGTGTTCTATCCGGTGTGTAGATGCACAGACTACGGCCGCAATACTCGGTGAACGTCCGACAAATGCATGAGCGATTTGTCCACATGCACAACACCTTGTCTTTTCAGTCAATACTCCTATTGCTTTGACCCATAGCTCGATACCGACTCCTTGGGTTCGGATATCAGATCCCAGTTCATCGTTAACCGCTGTAACCATGCAATATCCATGCGCAATCAGTGCTTGCTTTTGAGTTAGATACGACGACATATGTACATACATACGTTGTACATCCAAACAAACTGACACTTTCGGTCCCGAGAGATCGGATACCCGTCAACCTTGGTTCAATGTTGCACTTCTTCATGTATTTGGAATTTTAATCGTAATTGTATTTCATAGTCTCATGTGCACGTGTATCTCGTTGATTCCCTCCGGGAAGAAGGGTATGTACCTGCGTAAAAACAGCCTCAAAACATCGACAACAACCGGAACCGGCAAAAAAGCAAAAAACCGCCGTACCCAACTTACATAAATGTACATCTCCGATCCATCCCCAATAATCGATTCACAACAGCACGCCACACCCACTAGATGTCGACGCCCAATGCATTGTGTGTATGTATAAGCCCAACGCGATATGAAGGTATGACAAAAAAGTTCCGACAGGGGAGACCTTGCGACGTCCTCGATTGTCTGGACGTGTGTGACATCGCGCGGGTATCACACACGGGTAAGGTACATACCTGTCTAAGACAAAGCAGCGTTAATTATGAGAAAACAAAGGATGTCGGGTAAAAGGGGGTCCCTGCTTCTTTGGTAGAAGAATGGTTGGCTGTGGGCAACGACGGGAATTCGGTGTAGAGTTGTATTTGTGTCGGCCTAGAGGCATCCGATTTCCTGCAGCCTGATACTGATAAGGCAGGTATGCACGTCAAAGTATTAACCGGACGAAGAGGCTACTGCATAGTGTAAGCTCTTTGTGTATCGTTTCCCGCGGTCAGTTAGCCAATCATCTTCTCGCTCTTATTGCTGAACTTCGGGTATTCCTTTTTTGGATTGAGCACTTGCTCAATTATTCTGTCGTCTCTTCGTGTCATTTCTTCGTGTGCGTATCTCCCATTGCATTTCTCTTTCGCTCTCCATCTCACTCTCGCCGCGCTCTCACTCCATCTCCGGCACACAGAACTTGGATTCCCCCGCGGTGTCCCTATTCCTCGTCCAACCAATCAAAACGTCTCAATGAACCCGAAAAAAACCCAACACTCCGCCCATCTCGCCCCGCGAAAGAAACAGAATCCCCGATAGCAGTCGTGATCTTCAACAAAGGGGACATGGTCTAGTGGTATGACGGATCCTTAGCATCTCCAGTTGTTTGGATCAGGTCCGGGGTTCGATTCCCCGTGTCTCCATTTTTGTCTGTCCACGACAGATGAACTACATCAGGTAATATATGTTGATTGTTTTTTTGTGTCGTGCAACCAGTGCAATAGCGTGAAGACTGGTTGGTTTGTGTGATACAGGGAAGAGGCAAGTCCAGGGGTATAAGCGTGCCGGTACGAATCGCTTGGTTAAAGGTCTTGGGACCCCAGGTCCTGGGGGTATTCACCACTGCCGGGGTCTAAGCCGCCCCCGACTCCGTTGAGAATCTCATCGGCGGATTGTCCGAGATGCATCTTGGTGTTGGCAAAGCCTGACGTGTTGCTGCTCATGGTGGTGAGTTTCCCCGTCGATAGAATTGGATGTAAGGAAAGAAAGTCGGAATGTTGCGAACAAGACCAGGCTTGATGTGCAACTAAAGAAGTGTCAAGTAAGTACAATACAGTCTGAAGAGAACTGGTATTTTAAGGATTGAATGTAGAATGGAAATTGATCAAGAGTTGCTAACAAAGTATATAAAAGAATCGAAGGCAGTTTAAAAATGAAGATCCGTAACGTTGAATGGATAGATGGGGAACTCATGATTTCACCAGACTGTGAACCCCTTCATATAGCCATGGCCTTCATCGGCTCTCTTCTCTTCTTCTTCCCCACTCCTTCTCTGCTCAGAATATTCTGAAAAGAAGCCGGCCTCGTCTATGCCTTCGGGGCTGCCGTCCACCTCTTCATTCATGTCACTTCCTTCTTGCCTACTCGAAATCACAGGGACAAGATTGGGCTCTTTGGCCTTATTCCAGTGTCTTTACAGCCACCACAAGTCTAGGCGTATACTGGCTAAACCTCATTGCAAAGTTGGGCTCAGTAGGGTTCAAGGCTGACATCACGTTGGGTTTTGTCGTTCGATATAAGACAGCGATCCACGTATTCCGGTGGCGTCGTCTGTTCCAGCTCTCACGTACGCGATACACCCGGGTGAACTAGCAACACACCGTCTCATCTATCAACCGTTTGTCCTGGGCAAGAGCGGTGTCAGGCTGGTAATACGCGGAACACTGCCGAGTGAAAATTTTTACTCGCTTACTGGTGTGTATATGGCAGCAACTGAAGAGAGTAACAAAGGCGCGTATTCCGCGTGAGTATAGGCAATCGAGGCAACCGGAGAACTTTTGTGGTAAGGCCGATAGTTGCATTTGCGGTCCGTCTATCATTTCTCACTCCTCATGTAGTGCAAGCGTACTTGGTGTGTTGGTTGTTTGAGCATGCATGTGCATATATAAGTGAATGGCCTTTACATGCAATGACGTGCATTGTTTCGTCATTATCAAACGACCTCTGGGCGTAAGTAGATCAGATAGTTTCAAGGTTCTGGGGCTTTGGACGCACATGTGTACATTCAACATATGTAGGTACACACTAGCGATCCATGGTTAACTGTACCTCCCTGTCGCTAGCATAGCCCTACAGTTTCCTCTTTCTTCAGAGCCGAAGACTTGGGAACAATGAGACCATTGCTGCCCAATTGCTCCGCCTAGGTGTTCCTTCGTCACATTCAAATCGGTGAAGACAAATACCCGTAAGCACATGTACATATGTACACACAACCAAGGTACATAGACGCTACTCCACTAAAGCTAGTATTACAAGAACTCCGTAACCGATTCATCATTATGTTGGTTCCAATCAAGGTACATAGAGGGATGCTACTCTACTAAAACTAGTATCATAAGAACCCCATAACTGAGTAATTATTATGTTGGTTCCAAGATCATCATGTCCGCCTCAACGCATTGCATACATCTGCATATGCTCCTAAAACCCCCATTTCATAAGATTAAGCCCTACAATCAAGCCCCACTCTCTCTCGGCTTAATATTCCAAAACCAACACAACCCGTAAAAGAATCAACTATGTATGTGTGTACATACATACTTATGTACAAAAGCCGCCTTCGGAGATATTCTATATTCACATTCAGCCTACTCGTCTTAAAACGGCAGTGGGAGGCTACCTCCCCGTCGATTTTCTTCTTTAACCGCCGGTGGAATCGCATCTGTCTTGGTTCTCACATGCATAAAGACAAACGCCCCTCGCATATAGAACCACTGCGAACAATAGCTCCATGCGTCTACACCGTAATCTCATCACACACACAAACAGAAAAAGGCAGAATACTACCCACTCCGCTCTATAAAGGCAATCACAGTACCAACAAAAAGGCAACAAAAAGAAAAAAAGATTTGAACACCCAGGTTCGAGGATCCGGTTGAACCGGAGCATCAGGAATTGAGCCCAATGCGGGGGTCGAACCCGCAGCCTTGAGATTAAGAGTCTCACGCTCTACCGATTGAGCTAACCGGGCGGGTACTTGTTCTTCTTGTAAATATCGGTGTAATCGGATCCCATAAACGCAGAGTTTTCACTCCGGGCCCGGTTTTGTGGGTCTCGCCCGCTTTTGGATACGCCTCTGTGGAGTTTTTTTCGTGGCGTCGGTCCGTGCGTCAGGGTTCATGTGGTCAGTGATAGGGTTGCGTTTTGGCCGGATGAAAATGATGAAATTCATGTGGAATCTACATATTACACTTGCAGCTATGATCGATAGATGAACATTGTAAACCTAAAGCCAAAGGCAGGATCACGTCAATGTAAAGATAGCCTGAAGACACTCGGTAAAAAAAGAGTCAACATCTGGTATTATGACGGGCTTCAAATATCATGACTTGACAACTTCAGATATCAATCTCAATGCTCTCTAAAAAGTCAATTGCTCATTGCCGGACGGCAAAAATGGAGACACGGGGAATCGAACCCCGGACCTGATCCAAGCTGGAAGCCGGAGCTTCAAACATGCTAAGGATCCGTCATACCACTAGACCATGTCCCCTCGGTGTTGAAAGACGGAGCGGCTATCGGAGGTTACATACGAAGATTTCGGCGACTTCTCTTAGAGAAACAATTAGCCCTAAGCCTGGCTTTGGCGGATCTTTATGCTCATGCATTCACACAGTTGCCGAACAGCCAACTGAGGACTTGAATAACGAGGTCGTTTGCTGCATCTTTGTCACAAGGCCATTGTAGTAACGGGCAAAACTGGCCAACGTAGACATCAAGTACAACACCAATAACAAAATGAGGCCTATAAACGATCAATGCCCCAAGCCGACACCCCTAGGCAAGTTGGGTCACTTAGGTATGCGCGGTGTCGTAGTCTAAGGTTTGTCGGAAAAGTAAAACCAAGCATATCCTTGTGCCTCACAACGGGCTCTACGCTTGGCCATTCGACGGCTTCCCCGGCCTGGTGCTCTCTAATTTCGCCTTTTCACAAAGTCAGCCCAAAGAAAGGTCCTTTTGTGACCACACCCTACCGTATAATTTCATCATACCAACAACTCGCGCTGTTCAGGTACACATTGAAAAATTCGGCAACAGCGGCAACCGTGAGGCCCGTCTAGTTAGGTACACATGAGATGGAACGGTAGCCAAAGTGGAAAACGATCCAACTATGTGTAATATTCCGAATGACGTCGGTGATTTTTTGGGTAAGCTGGTGTTTAAATAAAGAGCGCGTCATGACGTATGTCCAACTTTGAGATGACATAGGAAAGAGCGGTGAGTACTGATTGGGCTGGACACCGAGAATGTGCACTTTTCAAGCTCGAGGACAGTTGTGGCTGTTCCCAGAATACACATAGTCGGCGATTACAGATGAGATCATTGTTACACGACTGTCACTAGGCTATGAAAAATTCTCTTAGGTCCGAATGAAAAGTGACCAGTCACATTCTTATATGTCCTGCATGATCGACTATAGACGATAGGCTATTCTGCAACATTAGCCGATCATGACGTCATTCATTTTCCACGTTTTTGCAGTACTGTGCACTCATAAGTTTACCACGTGAATCAGCCACCAATAGGAACCCGAGAATCGACAACATCCACGTCATTAAATACTAAATACAGCCTCGAGACACTATAGGTTTCTGTGTAACACTATACAACCGTCTCATAACCCACGTGTCACTATCTCTCATGTTATGGCAACTACCCACGTCACACCCCAAGAACCCAGCGCCACAACGTCAAACAGACAAGGGCTTTTTATTGCCGGACACAGATGTGACAACCTTCGCTAAAGTGATAGTACTTGTGTCAATATCGGCTTTTATATCAAGCAACGATTTTTGGTATTTTGTTCAACGTCTATTCTAGCTAGAACTTTGTCGTCGTTGTCGTGGTTGGCATGGCTTGTGAATACGACGGCTCTCCCGACGGGGCACCAAGGCGTCTACCTGAACAGAGCTAGCTATCAATATGATGACCTCACTCGGCGCGACTGAGCCCAAAGGTGCCGTCCTTTGGGCCAGTCCTGAGAGGTGAGGAAATGAAAGTGCATTTCGCCAAGGAACCCTCCTAGGGCCCAAAATCGGGCTGCTTGTGAAACCACTCATAACCACACTTACCAACTTCACTATCACCACCAAGGGGACATGGTCTAGTGGTATGACGGATCCTTAGCATGTTTGAAGCTCCAGCTTCCAGCTTGGATCAGGTCCGGGGTTCGATTCCCCGTGTCTCCATTTTTGCCATCCAGCATCGACCCCGTTCCTTTTTATCCAAAGTCAAAGCATCTGATATCTGCAATATATCCAGTCTACCAAGATAGCATATCCGTTGGCCGCCCGTTCTCATCTAACTCTACAGCTACAGGTGCAAACTCCCCTCTCTCATCCTCATCTTCCAAATCATCCACTTCCAACGCCACCTCCTCCCCATCTTCCAACGTAACCATTCCACTACGTAGATAATTCCCCTCAACCTCCCATCCTCTCTTCTCCAACGTCTCCCGCAACGCCTCCCACGCATCCAAAACCGCCGCCGCATCCACCGCCACCGGCCCCGCTTCTCTCCCCGAATCCGCAGTCTTCGCAGCTGCAGCGCCAAGATTCTCGTGGAGTCGGCGGCCGTAGACTGTTACGGCGAGAGTGAGTGAGCGGGTTCTGGCGGGGTTGTGGTCGATTAGGGAGTTGTCGAGGAGAGTCGCGTCGTAGTGGAATTGGGCGGATAGAGTTCGGAGGAATAGGGCTGTGAGTCGGGGGCGAAGAGTTGCTAGATGGTGGGCTTTGAGGAGGACTTTGGAGACGATGAAGAACCATTGGTCGAGAGCTGAGTGGTTCCCTAGATTCGTTGCCGCCAAGAAGACATATTGCAACTCCCCTATTATATCCGTCTCGTTTGATAGAGTAGATAATTTCCGAAGAACATAGTCCGTTGAGTCGAGAGCCGCCGCTGTAAGAGATGCCCCATGGAGAGTGACATCATATGGTTTATCCGTTGGTAAGAAAGTAAACTTCATACTCCGCACGGACCGATCTCTCGAAACCCTCCCCAGCAACGCATCTAATTCAGCCTCCCCCGTTGAAGCAACATACCCCTCCGGAAGATCAGTCGTATGGCCAACCCAAACATCCATACCCTCCGACTTCCCCAGAATCCCCTCTAAAACGCCCCGTGAAAGACACTCGGTCAACTGACTCCACAAGCCTCCCGGAACCATAGCTTCCCGCGCATCTTGACCCTCCACAAACTCTACAGACCGCTCGTAATCCCAAAGACCCTCCTCGGTCGGCGGTGGTGTGGCTGGTCTAGATGTATCAGCAAGGGGTGATAACGTCTCTGATTCGGAGTCCCACCGGACGATATGTCGTCGGGCAAGTCCCGTGGTTACTATCCAGAGGGCGGAGCGAAGAGACCGATCGGTTGCAGATACCCATAGGAGATGGGTACCCGGTGGGATATTTCGAAGACCGGAGAATGTGCGCGCAGTGAGTGAGAGGGCGTCGATGCCTAGGAGGGCTTGGCTAGGCATGTCCTTGAGATGGAGGACATCTCCGGGGATATTTCCGTTGATCAGCGTGGTCATTTCGTTGTTTAATGTGTATATCAAGGTCTGATTTAATTTTGTCAGCCTTGTTTAATCGACAGCTGTAACTATCACAGCCGACAGTTGTTAACTATAATCTCAATGACTATACTGCGATTGGTATGGTGGACAAAAACTTGGAGCGCAATGCGATACACTATGGCGACTTTCTAATCGAAACAGTTTCCGATGTTAAAATGAGGATGTTAACTATGCAGACTATATCAACAATCCAGGAACAGGAGACAGATGAATTGAGAAGATATAGTATGTAGATACTAATTCAAAATATGGCGATGGAAATTCATCACAAACTAAACCCTATTTTGACGCCCACCCTAACAACCCTGAGAAATGCGTTTATCAGGGTTAATAAACGCAAAGAGCAGGGATCACTGTAGAACCGATTTTCGACCGGGGTAAAGACGACATTGCTCCACATCGGTGATGTCATTGATATGGTGGGCCAGACTTGGGACTTTTATTCCGGCAAAGGTCCAGAACGAAGAAAGCAAAACGCAATATCCACGCATTGGTATCCCGATAGAGAAATCAAGCCTTATACGGTCTAGACTAAACGCTACAGTGTGTTGGTTTCCAATTACCCCAATTACAACAGGTTGTCTTTAGAAAGTTTCACCTTCCCATCCATCAGTATCCTCCAAAATCGACTAAAGCGTTAGTATATCCAACTATACCACCACCCAAAGCGAAGGCTCTGGAACACATCGATCTACTTTAGTCGCCGGCTAGATGCGGTCAACCGCTAATAGCCAATGAATGCCACGTGGTCCAGTGGTACATACCAGCGGCTCGGAAGTTTCCTGTTTAGTGGACAGTCCAAAATCCGGGGTAGAGATATTGGAAATTAACGGGCCTATTTCAACGGACTACTGGGTTAGCGCGTCTCGTGATGACGTCAGAGATTTGACTTGTGAACTGATACATATCTGAATTGGGAACATCCAATTTTGATCATTGCAAAAGTCTTGGAACATCTCCACAGTGGTTTTTCAACACCCCTTTGGTAAAAGACCCAGGCAACTGAAACCTTCACCCCATAGAACCACACGCCCACGATCCGCAGTTAACGAGCCGCTTCCCAAAGAGTAAAACCAGCTCACTAATGCTCACGGCCACAAGTCCACTCCCCCTTCAGGAAACCGATAACCAGTAAAAGAACAACAATCCTTCCTCGCTTACCACGCCACCATCGTCCCGTGAAAATCTTCACCCCGCCTCTCCTAATCCGGTTGTCCAGATAGTCACGAGATCCAAGTATACGGGTGTTCTACGAGGCATACTACAGGCCGATACCCTCTGTATGATACGCTCCGTTTCAATGTATAGGGTATACGATGATGCAAGAGAAAAATTTTCAACGGGATCTCCGAAACATGTGCGGGGTAGAATCTCGTCGGGTTGATCGCTATGCCTCGAGGACAGCTATGTGCAAGATCTGTTTGGTGCCCTACTTTCCATGTTTTCCCTTCTCTGGAAGCTGACGTAGGAGATGACACCTCTGTGCCTTTGCCTTTCTAAATGGCTTCGTTGTATTGTCAGTGGGTGCTCATCAGGTAGTCATCAAGGCAGAACAAACAACACCCCACAATACGAGGCACCACTTAATGGCAGACCTATTAGGTTTACTATGAACTGGCATCATAACACTATACCTTTGTATGTAGCCACAATCAACTTCTTCAAGTCCCTTCAACAAGCATGCACAAAATCACAAGATAGAAAAAAAAATTAGCGAATGTGTATTTTTTTAAACGAGTGACTTTTAGTTTCTAAATCGACCGCTTCGCCGTTACCAGCTCTTGTCTATAGCGAACAGAAAAACAAAACGCGCTCATTACTCCCAGCATCTAATAAAACATCCTCATCATGGGCTATCTAGACATTCAGATCCAATGTAAACGGCTATGAAACCTTGGTCAAGAACCAGGTCGCTGCGTTAAAAGTTCACATGAGTGTCGATGGGGTTCACTACTCCCCGAGTCACTCGGTATCACAAATCATTACATGTATCCGTTGAACAAGCTGCCCCAACAACCCGGTCCACAGAATGTAAGAGGATATCCATGTGATACTCTGTGAGAACTTGAGATGATCGACTCGCTCAAAGCTATAACAACCAGTAAACTAAAGACTGTTCCCCTTAAACGTCGATGTAAACAAGTTGTAGAAAAGCTTCGACCGACACGAAAATCAATTGGAAACAAGTGTAACATTCGCAAGAGTTGCCTCAAGCAAATGTACAGTCAGTCCGTTCAAGCCATAGAGGTGAGCCAGGGAAAACAAAAACAAAAAATGACAAAAAGACCAACCAAATGCAAACCAGAAAATAATACAAGATATCAACTCAATGTGTCCATGCCGAAGAGATATGGATCCCAGGTCGTGATTCTTAACAAAAAAACAAAGTGCCACCCAGATGCAAAACAAAAAACGTCCCAAACACTAATGATCAGATACATGATGGGTTGTGGTATCCCATAACAGAAAACAAAAGACTTGCAACAGAAAAAGCAAACAATGCAAAGTGAAGCGCAACCCCCTCATGTCGCGCCGAAATAAAACAATGGAAGTGGGTAACTCGCAAGGAATCATGGCCACTTGAGAGAACAGCCCAGAGTTGAGGGTCTTCTAGGTGTTGATAGCAAAAGATTTAGGACCTTTAGTAGTGGTGGCTCTGGCTGGAAGAGCCAGTGCCGTTGCCGGTGGCGGTGTTGTTGTCAGAGCCCTCAGCGGGGTAGGCGAAGCCGCCATAGCCGTTGCTGTGCTGGTAGGTAGAGGTGTACTCGGGCATAGCGCTGGTGGGGGGAGGAGGGTAAGTGCCGTAGGTAGCGGTGGGGTAGCTGGTGGCAGTGGGAGAGTTGTAGTTGGCACCATACGAGCCAGCAGAGGCAGCGGAGTAAGAAGAGGCGCCGCCGTAGGTGACAGTGGGGTAAGAGCTCATAGCATAGGCGTTAGGGGTGGCAACCGAAGTAGGAGCGGCGGGAAGGGGCATCTGCTGAGTGGTTGTGGGGGACTGGCTAGATGTAGCGCGTGATTGGCGATCGGCAGCCTCCTTGCGGGCAGCTTCTTGCGCTTTCTTCTTCAATTTCCACTCCTTACGGATCTCCTTGAACTCTTCAGGATGGCGCTTTTCACCGTGGTTCTGCATCGTGACGTGAGCGTTTAAGTGGTTAAGAGTACCGTAGGCCTTCTCACACCCTTGCCATCCACACTGGTACATGCGCTCAATTTCTTCGTAGCGACGACGGGGACGCTTGTGCTGAACTTGGCCCGGAAGGGGAACGAAAGAGTAATGAGGGACATCCATGACCTGAAAGAAGAGAAACAAGACTGTTAGTGATTGAAGTTTGAGAATAGCTAGAAGTGAGTTTTAACTTACCTGACCATTGTTGGGGGGAGCAGGTCTGGTACTACGAGGAACGCCAGTGTTTCCAACACCCATGGCACCGTGGTGATCAACGGGATAGTTCCAAGCGGCTTGAGTGCGGTAAATTTGGGCGCCGTTTGAATATCCCATATCACCTGGGTACCCGCCACCAGCTCCGGTAGTGTAGTTAGCTTGAGCTGCCTGAGGGTATTGGGCACCATAGTATGGGTTACTGCTAGGACCGGCGGGAGAAGCAACGGCGCCGCCAGAGGGGTTTGGGGTCATGTGATCTAGCAAAGAAAGTAATATTAGATATTGAATCAAGCAGCTTTTTTAGAGGAAACTGTACTTACGAGGTGAAGGGACGGGAGAGTTGCTGGGGTTGGCGTTTAACTGGCCATAACGTTGAGCGACATCATAAGGGACATGGCGACTAGACATGGTGGGGGTGCCGGCAGAATGAGAGCCAGAAGCACTGTTGTTCATCTGAGGAGCTCCTGAATAGATGCCAAGGTCGGGGCGCATGCTGTCGGAAGCGGTAGGAACGGGAGGGTTACCAGCGTCGTAATCGTTGTTTTGACGGTCCATTTTGTCGCGAGAACAGATGGGTAAAGATAATAAAGTAGCGAAATCAGGAAGACGGTAGTCGATCAAATGGTGATGGTTTCAAGAAAAAATAACCAAGAATGATTTAAAAACACGAGGCTATAAAAGCTGCGCGTTCAGAAGTTGTAGAAAGCGGGGGATAACTGATGTCGAGTAACAACCAGATATAGAAAATGGCGATAAAAAAAGGTTTTGAGTGGACGTTGGAGGAAGGTGCAAACGACGAACTGTGTGACGTTGTGCTGTGGGATCAACCACCAATGTGTAAAGGCGAAAATGATAAAAAAGTAGAGAACAAGAAGGGAATTCCGACAAGACCTGCGGAAGAAGATGAAAAGAAAAAGAAGAAAAGAAGAGGCGAGGACGAAAGAACAAACTTGATTTTTTTTTGAAATTTTTGAGATTTTTCGATTTTTTTGTCGGTTTTGTGTGTGATTTTTTTTGTTGCTCAAAGTATATACTAGGTAGTAAACTAACCAGGGTGTATACTTTTAACGGTGCGGCGAAATGTTTAGACAGCGACTTTAGTTGATGGTAGTCGATGACGATGATGTTGTCGTAGTTCCAAGATTTTGTTGTTGTTGCGTGCGTGATTGAATGTGTTGGTGATTTATACTCAAAGAGGTGATGATGGTGTATCGATAGAAGGTAATCGGAATGCAAAAAAGATTTTTGACTTGACCAAAAAAAAGATCAAGATTCAATTCAACAAGACCATGAGGAAATATGGCCTCTTAAATATTCTCGACTTTCAGGAAACTCGATGAATCCAGCCAGTGTGGGGACGGTTTTCAGGGCGTGTCGTTAGTAAAAGTGAGTGCTGCTCTATCCAGGGATTTTCAGACGCCCTGGGGTGTGTAGCTACGAAATGGAGAGTGATAAAATAGATCAATTTGGTTAATAGAGATAAAATGCAGGCAAAATGGGCTTTTCAATTTTTTCATGAATCGGATTCTGTAGTGACTCTGTGAGTGTATCCATTTCTAACGATCCCGAGGAAGAAACTCACTACACTCATATTCAGTTTCTCTGGGCTTTGAAAGTGACTATATCAGATTCTAGTTCGAGTCGTTAAGCAATGATCTCCAGTCAGTAAGAAAGAGGTGTTCACCGTGCTCACGGCCATACTCGGGTGTAAAAAAAGTCACATTTTATCCCTTTTCTTTTTCGTGTGCTTCATCAGCTGCGCGCATTCCAGTGGATACAAGTATACAGTATTAACGACCTATGGTTAACACAGTACTACCCTCTAACACCCACTATAAAACCTATTGAACACCACTGTAATCGTTATTAGGCCCTCTGCTTCACTAACTGACCCTTCTAAATCGCACATAGAATAGAACACACAAGTGACAAGTGCCGAGATTGACGTCTGACTACTACCCACCGTCATCACCAAAAGCGAGCACCACCATCACCATTAGACTCGTACACAACTACCGTCTGCCAAAATCATAGTCTACCAGTTTTTCAATTCACGGTACCCTCTATGTATGTATGCATGTTCTTTCTTTTCCCCCGAATGTCCATTGTTTGCATACGTCGCTCAGACCATTAGACCACCCATAATACTCATGGTAGGGTTACATTGAAAACGGGGTCCTCTCCCGGGCCAGCGGTGATCGACAAGCCATGGCAGGTTTGGGTTGATGCTGCATTGTGATGGCTACACCATGACGACTTACAATTTGATGAATTACTACTACACGTGAAGATTGAGAGGAAAAGAAAAGAATACGTGCTAGTAGTAGACCAGGCTTTCATATTCTACCTTCTAGTCCAGACGCCACCCCTCTCTTACTAATCCACTCAAATTTTTGTAATCAGTAGGGTTAGGACCAATCTACCCCGCGGCACGCTATAACACGTGAATTAATTTCCCAAAAAGTATGACGAAAACGGAAGTCGTCTGTTCAACAGCAAAAAGCCTTCCTCCAATGGGATCCACGAACCAAAACGGGACCTCCTCGTCTAAGCCGAAAGGTCGACCTCCCCGCAGTCCAGAAAGGGAGTCAGCCGGTTCCCGACCACACGGGAAAGAGTAGGATTGGATGAATGACCGTTAGAAACATCGGCTTCGTTTGTAAAAGCACCATTTCTGGAATTGGTTGTTGGATACCCCGCGGTTGGGAGAGTCGCCTATTCATTACGTTAAACCGTTCGAGACTTTCTGGGCATCTATCTGTATTGGTAAACCTTTTGGGATATCGTCGTTTACGTAACGACCAGGCTTCCAAATTTGGTCGAAAGTTTTCGTCAGAATTGCAAAGTTGACGGTGCAATGTGAACTTCACGATATCTACTTCCACGATATCTCAACCACCGCTATTTTCCTTTCTACAATGACAGTAGTTTGACACATTCTTAGTATTCATATAGCTCTAGTTACCGGTATCTTGCCAGGCACATGCACCATTTCCATTGGAATTAGTACATATAGTGCATACTGTCATTTTCTTCCACTACCATCCACACTATATCCGAAGAATCTAGTGTACAGACGACGTCATAATATTTCTCTCTACCATGCATATGCTGTCTCAAGTCTAACAAGGAGAGATGCAGGTTTCCTTAATTCCCAAGCCATGTCTATAGAATCATCCACGCCCGAGGCGCCCCCATTACCAACTTCCCGTCTTCATGTCTGATACATCTGCATGTCTTGTTTGGGACTTCTAGGTTCTAAATGGGAGGGTGGGGAGTCCATGCCGAGACGGGTCTACCGGGCACTCGGTTTTATTTTTCCTTACACACCTTTCGGGTTACTATCACGGGTAGAGCGATAAGGGTACGATTAAGTGAGACATTCAAAGCCACATGATATTGTGGCGACAAGTGCGTTTTGGGTATTCCGTGGTCGATTGGAGACTTCCATATTCAGAGGAACTTGTCAATCATCATTGTAGGACTTCACCAACATGATAATTACTAGCAAAACAAACTTTGTAAAATGATGGAGAGAGATATCCAACAAGTCCTACACACAAAACCAACACTCAATTCTGTATAAAACCACTCGACTACAATACTTCATCGCCACAGCGTGATCCGGACAACCCGAAAAAGTCAAGATACCCTAAAAGCCCAATTTAAAACTTCCTGTACCAACGGTTCATCTACCGGCAAGTGGGAGCCTCAAAACCAGCCATTGGCAGACAACCGAGTGGTCAGATATCATATACATATATGCATGGCGTTGACGATCGTTGTTTTGCCCGGCACAAGTTCTTGTCTACATGTAGCAATCGGCCGACACCTACAACCACCCTGTCCTTGAAATCCAAGATCTACACACAACGGCTCGACCGCCAACTTCGGCCGTCTGTAACTCCGTACATACAATACTCAATCACCAGCCCGAAACAAGCACGTCCATACAAGCTCATCATGGTCGGCGAAAATCCCCGAACAGCCACGATACGATACCGTTTAGAGTCCCCCCCCCCCCCCCACCTCCCTCGCTATACACATTTTCCAAGCGTTCCATGACGATCCATGACTCCCACGGTCTGTGACCCAAGTCAAAGTCAAGAAAGCCCGGACGGAAACCACCAACAACGTCCTTGCACACCCCCTCCCTTACGTCTTTTCTCCCTTGACAGAGAACAAGCGTAAGCGTATGTATGCCTTGAAGTGTATTGGTGGGTGGTTGCAACCGCTTTACTGTGCCACCCGTCATCTACCCTTCAAATGCGGCACAGTCGCGGTGATTTCTTGTTGGACGACGAGACAACGACGACGACGACGACAATAACAGCCCGTGACAAATAAACACAACGGTCTCCCCTTGTTCTCGTTTTATGCGCTATGGGCACGACGAGCCCCCTTCACTGGCCATGATTACTTTGTTATTTGACAGCTCGCGACGCGAACAAATAATGGGGTTGAAGCTTCCTGCGCGTATATATGCGGGTGCAGCGCATGAGGTTTATTTGACCCACGGGTGATCCGTACACTGACTTTTTCCACTGCTGTATCCTATTGTGTGGGAAGCAACAGCGTCGTAGAAAATCCCGGAGTATTGTGCAAAGACGCAAACTACAAGTCCCGTCTCCACGGACTGAATATCACGAAATGTAACTGGCAGAAGCTGGTGGCCTGACTAGAGAGGAGGGAATGTCGGCAGACCCTGGTCCTCGGTACCCGTAATGCGTAATGTGGACCATACCTGTAGTAGCTGTCATGCAATCCTCCTGCAATTCGACGACAAATTTCCTTTGGCGAACCTTGGACCCATCCCGGACTCGGTGTGAATGTGGCATGTTTACATATGTGTTGTATGTATGTACAATGTATGTACAGTACAACACATGTCGTGTATGGTATGGCCGAAATTTGCAACCAACAAATTGATTATTGAAACCGTGAGAGTCTGGTTTAAGTAGAAAAGCTTACGACGAGCTGCTACATCCACGGGTTCATCCATGTACCAGCTGCAGGTCATGCTCAGAAGGTTTTAGCGATTCCACTCGGACCTCCTTGCTTTGCGCCCCAGAAACCAGCCAACAGGTTTCCAAGCCCCATCAGCGAACATCCAGAAACAAGACAATTGTAAGCGAAACTTGAGTCTTCGGATGTTTTAACGAGGGAACCAAAGTGCTGAATGAAAGGGTTGGTGTGTGGCAAATATAGGGTATGGTACATATACCACAGCTCCGTTGGTTTTGTGCCGCCTGCCGCCACTGTGATGAGATGCACAATCACATCTCAAATGTAGGGGACAAATCAAATTGTTTGAAGTTCGTATCGTGACTAGACTGTATGGAAGCACGAGGAATAGAACCTTTTTTTGATGGGATTCCGCGTCCGAGTCACTGGGCCAAGTAAAAGTCACTTGGTAGAAAAAAGCTATGGCGGGCTGGTATTAAGCGAGTTCTTTCCACACCAATGATGTGATTGATGTGCTTGGAGCTGAGGAACCTATGACGGAGTATCTATGTACGTGCAATGTTCCTGTTGGAAGTTACGACTGCATATGCATATGTAAGATCCAGATGGTGATGATGCGTTTTCCCGAGTTAGTGGTCAGTTGATAGTATACTCTTCAAGTGTTTCTTTTCCGACTGTCCATCCTCTTTCCTCTCTACCCACGAAAACGAAAAAACCCACCAAAAAAAGCTTAGACATCTTCTTTTTCGGGCCCCATGTCCTGATCCTACTTTCCATGCTTTTGTGAAGGGGGGCGTGAGAATGCAAACAGTAACAAGCCAGGATCATCACCTTCCACCACGCTTCTCCTCGTTGCTTGTCGTCCCCTTCTTCACGTCAGGGCTCACTAGGCGCCTGCGCACGATGTTTCTTGGGATAACGTGCGGGCCGCTTGTAGTGTCCTTGCTAGCTGCATAAGTTGGCAGCGAACCTATCGTCATTGCTCCTACCAGCTAACTTGACTAAAACTACTGGTGGCTGTCAGAAGGCTAGTGCGCGTTACATTGTGCGGGACAATGTTGGAGCTTGGGGATTTTTTGGCTTCTCTCTTTTTTTGTTTCCCTTCTTTTTGTATGCACCATGGGATGGACTGGCGTTAGTCTGGCGCGGACTGATGTTTTGGTGTGGGGGCACAATAGCGGTTTAGATCGTGAACTAAGACTTACTGGTTTGTCTGTGTTTTATGGACGGTGCGATCCTTGAGCTGAAGTTAGTTTGAACATGTAAGCTTCCTTTTTGGTGTAAGTGTTGACTACATCGAGATCTAGTGTAGTTTTAAACAGAAACCAAACACTTAGTTAGTATGGTTGACAGGATAAAAAGCAACACTTACGGGTCCTCAAACCGTGGCCTTCTGTTTATAGAACTGATATTCACAGCCCGCAACAATGCATTCTATAAAAATGTGATGTGCCAACTCTTTGACCTGGCATTTACTCTACCATATGACGATTCATCGCCAGGCCGGAGGTAAGGATTCATGGCGCGACGAAAGCACGGGTGAAGTCGGTGTTTTCTGGAACACTTCCTCGGCTATCTACCCTCGAAAAGAGAAACAAGTCCGGTGGCGTCATGTGTGGTGATGGGTCTGTATCTGTGACATGACACGCAACCGAAATATTTTGTACTGGGGATGAAGTTATAGACAACCTCGTGTTTTGTCTGACAGGGCAATAACAACAACAACAAAAAAGCAGAAACAAAGTTCAAGTCTTAGACTGTACGGTATGTGCAACCGGTTTGGTTTTCTCTAAACTTTTGGTGGGAGTGACCTGCCTGTCTTAGTGAAGGGGGCCTTGTTCTATGTTACACCATTAGACCGGATGGTTTGTCAAGATACGCCTTCTCTTTTTAATGTATCTGATAGGGCAGAGAAGTCTTAAACAAGGCCGTGATTCGGTGTGACGAAGGACGAACGACAAACAATCATTATGTGGAACATTGGTTGTACGAGTTTATAAGGGGGTTGTTTTTTAGTGAATACAAGATTTGTACCATGGTGACGTGTGTGCATACAATTTTTTTCGTTCTTGTTTTTGTTCTTTCTATATTCACACTCTTCTCAAGTTCTATAGGAAGTGGCACACGCAGGTCAACCAAAGACACAAAAAATAACGGCGTTTCGGACAGTCCAGGCTATCGTCTGTGACGAGGTTGATTTGTGGATGTGACGAGCTGACTCGGGGGCATTGCTCTCTTTCTTTTCTTTGGGAATTGTCTCAGATATGTTTTTCGGGGATTGCCTAGAGGGCTGAGCATTTTGACCTGATTTGGATTGGCACACAACGTCATAAGCCTGGATATGGACATTACTGACTTGGTTGACTACTCTTCCCTTCTTCCGAACCGGCTGTCGGCCAAACTAACCATACAAGAGAAATAAAAAGCGGAAGGGGCGTGCGTGTGTATACAGTGCGCGTAACGTAAAGGAATGTTTTGTCTGTAGAACCAGACTCGACGACGGTCAGTAGCCAGGAACTCACATGCATCTTCATCCACTGTAGACGTTTCGAGTCAACTAGCGTTTGTTAAGAAATGAGAAATGCGAATCATTACTTTATTGAGGCATGTTGTGTGAGGGTCTGGGGGTGCACATGCAACAAGGTAGGGGGTGTCTACTGTCTCTACTGTTTACTGATTTTCACAGGCTTTGCAAGCTAGAAGCTTCCTATGATGTGAGTGTTTTCTCTCGGGGGATTTGACGTGTCAGACAAAGTACATGCTAGGCAAAAGTTTGGTCAGATTCGACTGTGATTCTGGGTGACGAGAACAAGATTGAGTGAGTGCTAATCGAAAGGGAATGTATAGAATCGAGGGTTGGTCGAAGTCGATTCACCAAAGACATAATTGTAGATCAAAGGGACAACCTTCTTTGTGACTCAATATTTGTAATATACGGCGAACACGTATATAGATATGGATTTCCGCATAGGTGGAGTATCTCGAGTTCAGGGATCCCTTTACAGACGACACTTTTACGGTGAGCCACAAATCAGTTTTGCCCTTTTTCGGTGAATCTCCATACAATATGGGCGGGCACATGTGTAGAAAGCCGGCTGTTCAGCATCCAGTTACTATACACCCTCTCTACTTTCGGAGTAATATCAGTGGCTGCAGCGGCGAGCACCGATATCAAGCAACAACTCGACTGCTTGGACCCTCATGATTTCCGTCAATTTCGCGGCTTGTCAAGCTGGCTGTGGAGAAGAAAAACATGGGTCTCTAATGTTGGGGTCATTGCATGTGTATGTGAGACGGCATAATAGAGGACTGTGCTTTACGTAGACAGTTTTGACAGTTTTGAGGGAAGCCAAAAAGAAGGGCGCATTGAGAATTAGGCGGTATAATAGATCAGTGTTATAACTTTTGACGTTTGGACTAATATTCTAGGACAAAAATGAAGCTAGCAATGAAGGTTACTTTTGACTTGATCTTCTAGAAGCTTTCTAAGTTGAGCAAAAGACGAGATAGTGGTGTGGTTTCAAGTGTCAATGGACAAACAAGAAACACATGGACCAAGTTAGAAAGAGTACAGGTAGGCATATTTACATATCCACGTCTTTCAAAAGAACGTTTAGACAAAGTCCCGGTCGGGGACTATTCCCATGTCGATCATTTTCCCCAGGCATAGAATTCACACTAAAAGCATTGTAATACACAGACAGCTTAGACATACACATACAATATGCACACTAAAAGCATGTCAAGCCGCGATCCCAAGACAAGCAGTGGCCCTAAAAGTAGCTCCATCAACCTATTCAGGACGAGCGAGACATCAATCAGGAAATGGTGGCGTGCGCCCCTCCCCCCACGCTGCCAGACGGGTTTTAGTCTGGTCACTAAGAAGTCGGCAATCTCTACAGTCAAAGTAGCTTGGACTTGGTCTTGCTTTTGTTTTCGAGCGTAGAATGCTTTGGCGGCGAGCTAGAAGTACAGATTGTGTGGCTTGATCGGGAAGACGGGATGGAAAGCACTTACTTTGGTGCTGGTGTTGGTGTTGGTGGCATTTTTTAAAAGATGTAAGTTTCTACTTTGAGAATGGCGTCCGTTGGTGGCTGCAGATTGTCTAAGAAAGGAAAACCTTACGACAACGATGAATGACGAACAACTTCCCAAGCTACTGATGAAAAGGACCTTTACGTAGATCGGAAAAGCGCGGGGAGAATGCAAAAAGGGAGGCAAACGTTACCCAATATGAAAGCGAACAGCTGTCAGAAGACCTGGCGGACTGGCAGGATAGAGGGATTTTGGCCACTGATCTTCGGCGATAAGTATTGACGAATGATGACGAGCAAGATAAACCCCAAGAGCTCCACGGAGACGGCGTATCCAGAGCAGCCAAGCGAGATATGAACAGTATATCGGCGTTGACTCAGAAGGGTTTGTCCTTGTAGTGGGGTCGAACAAAGGAGCCGTTTCCTATACTGTTATGGCCGGTAGCTTTGGAGAATTTGTCTCACTGGAACTGAAGAAACAGGGGATATGGTGGTTGACGATGCACGCGGCGTGGTCATTCCTTTGACGGGTTCGCCAAACAGGTAACTTGTCAAGCCAACCAAGTGAATAAGTCATCTTCAGCTGGACTCGCTTTATTGGATTATTCGGCCCTCGCGAGGGAAGCGAAGGGCAGATTCAGTAGTCCAAGAAGGGAGAATGCCAAAAGGACAGAAAGAGAGCAAGATAGTATCGATTTCAACGATATGAAGTTGATTTGTCACAGTAACAGCTTCTTTCTTACTTTGGATTGGTCGTTGGGTATCCGTGGATTTGGTCTGGTTCTAGAGAGAAGAATATCCACAAGAACCACGAGTTCAGTGTTCGGATGTGCTAAATTAGCGGCCGACTCAACCACTGGGGCGCATGCAAGCGATTGTGAACCTGGATTTTGAGCCTGGTCAAAGACGTCATCAACATTACACGCCGTCTAAGATGTGATACATGAGAAATAATAGTCTCTTCTTATAGTTCGTTCATGTCTACACAAAACCAACAACTACATACGTATTCTCTATATCTCTACATCAACAACTACTCATTTTGAAATATGTGGCTATGGTTATATCCTCTTCTTCCCCACCCCAAAAAGCAACATCCAAACTCCCGTTTCCAGAAATTCCAAGCCATATCCTTCCCAATCGGGTAATCCCAAGTCCAGGGGAGGGGGAAGGGAGGGGGGCGTGTGCCACGAAACCCCAAAAGAGTAAAAATCGTGGTATCCAGAGAAAGTACCGCAGGCTTTTGACCACACTGTGGAAAGTGGGTTTATGGGATTGAGAGATGGGCTTTTTCGTGAAAGGTGGAGTTCTGGACCCAGGAAGTGGGCTTTTTTTTTTTCTTCCTATTTCCACTTATCCATGGTGGTTGGTTGATATCTACTTGCATGGGTTTCTACGAGGTAGACACGCTTCAGTGAGAAGAGAAACCGTTTGGTGAATTCCAAGGTGATTGGATTTGGGGATTCTTAACTGCCGAGTTTGTACATATATATGCGCACTCACCCACGCACGTCACCCCTCAACCCCGGCACATCCGTAAACCCCATGCGTCACTGCCCGGCCGAGACAGCCACATACGTATGTTCTCCGTCCGGTAGTCACCCACACATGTACATACATAGCTCCCGACAGTCTTCATCGGCCCCCGATCGGCTCGTAGTCCCCACAATTCAGCTGACACTCCGCCCTCCCAACCAGCTCACCCATCGGCCTCCCCATGAGTTCCAACCTAACCCATCTAGGCCATCTGCGCGCCCGTTCCTGGACTAAGCGTCCTTTTGTCTTCCTTTGGAGGGGTGTAACGATAAAGGGAAGGGAGCTACGGATGTCTGAAAGGTGATGAGGAAGGGGGGACCGGATTGACAAAAGGCAAGAGGGAATCAACCGATGTCTGTGGGCGGGAAATATACAGCATATTAGTTTGGAGAAATCGTGACGTGAGAATTTTTGGGGGAAGAGAAGTAGCTTTTTTTGGGCTGGGAAGTTACTAGTGGTTCCGGATTTTGGGGTGGGATCGCGGGGCCGACGAGGGTTTTTTTTTTCGGGTTGGGTGGTGGGATTTTGGAAGGAGAAGGAAGGGAAGAGGGGAAGGAAGTATAGCGTTCGTTTTGAGGAGGTGCCGGCGCTAGTTGGGGACATGAACAGTCACTTATGTAGGTACAGATGAAGTTGGTTTAGTATTTCTCGACCAATTAGTGAGGGGAAAGAATGGGTAGGTATGTACGTGTGTATGTTATGTTTCCGGAGTTTCTTTTGAAGAAAAGAAGGATATCCTCCGATTAAAAAACCTCCGTGACACGAGACGAGAAAACGACAGCAAGGAAGGTGGCTTAAATGGGCGTGGTTTGTCAGACGCCACTGCCACTGCCGCTATATCAACATTGATGGGACTAAACCGTTAAATGTGGATGGTAAAATGCCGATGAACGCGTTTCACGAGACAATTACATATATATTTACGCGGTACGGAGACCGTGTTACATGATGATTGTGGATACATACATACGTATGTATATACATATATACTACAAAAAGATGGGATGGGACGAAAAGAGAAGGGACGAGGTACAAGTGTCACCTTCCAATACTTGGTTAATTCAAACAAGAAAGAGGGGCAACAAAATTCCAACAACTACCATATTTTCCCCAAACTCCGACACCCAAGAAAACAGCCACAGCAGCCACACATCCAGCCAGTCAACTCGGTAGAGAGCCATGCCCACCCGTCCATCGCCACGTCCTCACCACGTCTTCTCTTTCTTTCTTACCTCTCTCCCAAACCCACCCCCGGCCTATATCAAACCCGCGGTATTACAGGCCGGATCCTCAAGAAAAAAAGCCCAGACCACTGAGATGTGCATGTCGAAGGAGACAAAAGGAATATAGGCTTGTCGTGAGAAGAGGAAAAAAAGTTGACGAGGGCTGTTGTATTTGCGCACGGTCAGTGGCGGCGTGGGGGCGTATGTGGAAGGAACTTGGGAAGAGAGGGAAAGTGTATGGACATGATGAGGACGAGTATGTGTATCAACTGAAAGAAGGAGATTCAAATAGAGAAGGTAGATACATATATGCATGCGTAGACGACTTTAGAGGCTTCTGTTTTTCAAAAGCCGATTCAAGCGACCAACGTAAACACTTACCCCATGAAACATCCAGTCATCTACTTTGTAGATCTACGGTACTTCTGTCGCATCCATCAACGTCTCAACCCACCCACTCAACCAACTAACAGAAAAAGCACCCGTCCAGTAAGAAAACCATTCAGACACCAATCCACACATACAAACCACCACAAAATCTTACCCCCGGATCTCCATCTGGTAACTACCTACCCACCCAACCAACCAACCAAGCAAAAAAAAGAATCAACTCAAAAAAACCAGCCTACCAAATTCCTCACCTGCAACTACGCCAATCCCCAAACCCAAGCAAAAAAATCTACCTCTCTCTCGCAACAGCCCACTCTGCAACCCATGACGCTAACACCTTCTCCCGCCTTCTAGCCCACCAATACAGTCTTCTAGCGCCAGCGTTCCAACACACTGTAACAAAAATCGCGTGCGTGTGCCTTGGACCTAACGGCAGAAAAGGAAAAACGAAAAAAAAAAAAGAAATATGCTGTGTATTTTCAATCCATGGGTCAATGTAACATGGTGGCTTGCTACCGTTTGTGGATATCATTCACTGACCGACTGTTGGTTGGATTGAATCGTATGTATTGTACATATGTACAGCCTGCGCCTGCTGTGTACATGCATGGCTACAGCAGCTGAATACTTATCGGTGTACATATATACCCGGAAATATGGTGAGTAATCACCACGAGATCATGCACAACTGACTTGGGATAGTTACCGGCCAAAATCCAGCCCGGTCTTTTCCTACAGTTCCACATATAAAAAAAAGCGAATCCACCCAAAAAGAAAACTCGGATACCTTGACGTCATGGCCCACTTTATTACTATCCGACCGACGACCCGCTTGACCAACCACCCATTCACAATACAACGCTGCATCAGAAAAAAAAGAGAACAAGAAAGTCACCTAAAATCAACAATTCATTATTTTGAGACAAAAAAAGACTTCCTGTTCTGACACAGGTGTCCAGTACCGGACGAATATCTATGTATGAAAAAACCACCTCTTGTTGAGGAGCCGTAAAAAGAACAACGAATAAGGTGCATGACAGAACAAGCTGTAAAAACAAGCCAAACGAAGAAAATGTAGCAAAACGCCAAAAACGAGAAAAGAAAAACAAAATACTCAAAACGCCTACCAACGGCGTCTACCCATGGGAGCATAGTTGGAGCCTGTAAAAATCACATCGAGGTTAGACACTAGTTTGCTTTCACAAAAAAATGCCAAGAGCCAAGTCGTGGGTTCTTAGCGACGTCTGTGGTACGTACTGCGACCACCACGGCCGCGGTAGCCGCCGAAGCGACCGCCACCGCCGCCACCGTAGCGGACCATCTCGGCGAGACGGGGATCAATCTGCTGGTTAGCCTCCTTGAGGACGTTGACAAGATCGCGAGCCTGCTTGGAGTCTAAAGGAAAACAGTGTTAGTACATATCACGGCAAAAGGACAAAGACCAGACAAAACTTACTATCAGTGGTGAAGAAGGTAATGGCGGTACCCATGGCACCGGCACGACCAGTACGACCGATACGGTGAATGTAGTCCTCCAGGTTGTTGGAGTAGTCGTAGTTCAGAACGTGAGTAATGTTACGGACATCTTGGTTGGGTTAGCATGACAAAACAACAAAGACCTAATTTCGAGGTCGGATAGGATAAGACGAGAGCCCAGTCTGCCGGGCCAAGTATAGCAACACCAGCAAGACTAGTAAGGAATCATCATCAAGGATAAGATTTTGAGCCATAATAGACTGCACCATCAAATCACCACCTGAGAAGGTGTACATGGTCTGGAGCCTGTGTTCCGAGAACAACAGTCTAGCTCGTAACTCCCGAAGCATATCATGAATATTGCATTGGTGGCTGTGAACAACAACCACCCGTCTTACACAGCCTCGTACTGATCAATACAGGCTACAAACAAGCAAAATACAACTTCACCAGTGGTTGACAACACAACCACCCATAGCGAGTGCTTCAATTCAGACTTCATCCAACGACCAAACTGTGGTGAAGCCGACTTCCGATTGCGGACAACGGGTAGGGGAGTACATCAACAACGTCGCTACTACTGTTCGCCTTCAACATGCACAAAACACTTTCAAGAGCATTAGCCAGACAGATGTGACAGAAGCCCCGATAGTGGAACTCGTCTGCACATCCGGGAGGACTGACCAACTACACCTGAAACAACAAGCCGAAAAAAAATCTTGTCAAATCAAAAAGCTTGCGTTTTGTGACCACCAGAAGAGGCGTCATAAAGGACGTCGAAGAGAAGGCTAGAGGCTCTTTAGATACTAACGGCGTGGAACCATCTCTAAACGAGGTCCACGACGTCGTTTCTCAATCTCAGGATGGAAAAAGGAAATACTCAGGGCTGACGATATGCACCGATACAGCTCGTTACAACTTCTCAAGCCCCAAAGGCCGTCAACGAAAACGAGCTACACGTCTCAACAGACAAACAACTTTCCTGGGAACATATCAAAATGATGGCTAGAGATGCCATGTTCGAAGTAGACGTCATCATCATGTATCGAACGGTCATCGAAAAAGACCGTCCGGATACACTACTAATCCACTCAAAACAAACCTGTTCTATAATACGCCCATATAACACACTGGCTGCTGTATGTACAGAGCGAGAACCAAAGTGTCAGGCGCACCGGCTAATGCTTGCTGGAAAGCGTCAAGCACGGCGCGTAACATACGTAAAAAAGAACTGGCGCATTAATGATATCTTTGCGTACCGTATCAACGGCGAAGATGCAGAAAACAAGCATCAACACCACAATAGGCTAAACGAATCGTACACAAAGTAGTTCCAAGGAGATCAACGACAGTGAACAAGCCAAGGCGGATCAAAACAACGAATGAACATTGTTTGTTTGTTGCGCAAACAGAAAGCCCCTAGATTTGACGGTACTGTTCCGACAGACAAAGCCTGCCAGAACCGAAACCATAACTTGATGAGTAAAGGGCAAAAAGGGAATATAAACTTACCGATACCACGCGAGGCAACGTCAGTGGCGACCATGATGGGAGACTTGCCAGTCTTGAACTGGTCCAGAACCCAATCACGCTCGTTCTGCTGCTTGTCACCGTGGATGGACAGAGCTGGCCAGCCATCGTGACGAAGGAATGAAGTGATGTCGTCGGCGACACGCTTGGTACCAACGAAGATGAGGCACTTGTTGGACTTATCGTCCATAATCTTCTCGAGGTGCTTGATCATACGGTCACGCTTCTCGCTCTCGTTAACAACCTCGACAATCTGGGTGATACGGTGGTTGGCAGCAAGGTCAAGAGAACCAATGTTGACCTGGATGAAGTCTGTAAGGAAATCAGTGGCCAGGGCGCGAACCTCCTTGGGCCAGGTAGCAGACCACATCAGAGTCTGACGGTCGGGGCGAATCTGGCCAATGATCTTGCGAATCTGGGGCTCGAAACCCATGTCAAGCATACGATCAGCCTCATCAAGAACAAGGTAGGTAACACGGCGAAGGTTGGTCTTGCCAGCCTCGAGCATGTCAATCAGACGACCGGGAGTGGCAATGCAAACCTCGACACCACGGTTGAGGTCACGGATCTGGGGACCCTTGGGGACACCACCGTAGACGCAAGTGTTGCGAATGTGAGAGCTACGACCAAACTTGGAGATCTCCTGCTGAATCTGGACAGCCAGCTCACGAGTGGGAGCAAGAACCAGAACAATAGGGCCATCACCCTGAGCCAGAAGGGGCTGGGCGTTGATGTGGACAATGGCGGGAAGGCAGTAAGACAGAGTCTTACCGGAACCAGTCTCGGCAATACCGACGACATCACGACCAGACAGGGCCATGGGCCAACCCTGAGACTGAATGGCAGTAGGAGCGGGGAAGCCCTGAGCCTTGACCTCGTCAATCACGTAACGCGGGAAGCCGGCCTCGTCGAAGGTCTCAATAGGTCTGGGGACCTCGTTACCAATGACGGCCATGGAGTGCTTGTCGCGGAAAGCCTTGATGTCCTCCTCAGAGCGAGCGGTGACATCGGGGTGCTCCTTGTAGAAGTGCTTCTCGAACTTGGGGAGGGTAGAAAGGTCTGTAAGAGATTTATTGTTAGCATGATTGAACGGATTGATGTCTTGGTTGGTTGAAACATACCCCACTCCTGGGTTCTGAGGCCAGCGCCCATACCGCCCATACGGTCACCGCCGCCGTTGAAGCCACGGTCACCGCCACCGCCGTAACCGCCACGACCACCACGGCTAGTTAATGTTAGTACAAATTGTTTATCTTGAGAGTGCGATCGTGATGAACTTACCCGCCGTAACCGCCACCACCGTAGCCACCGCGACGGTCGTTGTCGTAACCGCGATCGCGGCCACCACCACCGTGACGCTCGTAGCCGCGGTCACCACCGCCGTAACCACCACGGCCACCTCCGTAGCCACCACCGCCGTAGCCGCCACCGTTCTCGTTGTTGTTGTTGTAGGACATATTGATAAGGTCGAGTGAATCGGGGAAACAAGGACGAAAACTTGAATGAAGAAGATACAATCTCACACGTTAAGCAGGGACAAATGTCGGTAAAGAAAGACTGCGAAATCAAAATGCTCACGATGATGAAGTCGCGATGAGATGGATGAAAAGGAAAAGAAAAAAGGGCAAATTGGGTAGGAAAAAGATTTCCTTATGAACCAGAAATTGCGCAAGAAAAAAAAAACTTTCAATGCCCAATCTCAAGGAGCATGTCTCACAGGCCTCTGTAGTTAGTGCTACAGCCTCTATCAATTTTTTTTCTACCCGCCTGAAAACACGTCTGATAGGCTGGCACGCGTGCGACGATTAGACTGATAAGACTTTAAAATGGGGCTGACAGGGATCACATTTCTACAACCTTGCACAATTTCCACTAGCGGATGCGCCGTTTGCCTTGACAAAACTTATGGCGGACAGCGCGAGGATTTACTGGAGACCACAGCTTTCTAGAGCCGCAAAAGTAAAGTTTATGCAGAAGAACAGAGTTTTCTGTAAGGTTAGAGCCAGATGAGATTTGGTGGGCACCGATTGGTTAATTATTCTGAGCCAAGATTTTTGAGTGTCGATTGAAATTTGTTTCACATAAAGATGAGGTTTGTCTTAGGGTATACGGGTTTTTGTATAGTGGGCGACTGGCATTGTCTATTTGGAGGGGAACATACCCCAGAACTGTGTTTCCATCTATTGAAATGTTAGCAAATGCCTTCTTTTAGAAAAAGTACAAACTTACTCTTGTAGCATGGATGAAAATCTTGACCAACTCCTCAATGCGTTCGGGAGTCTGTTTGGCCATCTCTTCTTCCAACACTTTGCTGCCGAATCTGACAGCCTCCCGGAACCGTTCCGACTTGTAAGTCGAGATCCAGGGCCAGTAGGCATTGCCTTCTTCGACAGTGTCAGGGTGCACTTCCAGCATATCACCCACAGCACCATAACCCAATAGACACGGGGCTTGGGCAACCTGGAGTGCCAGCCAGTCCTCAGACATACCAATGTCGAGAATGTATCTAGTGTAAGCGGTGCATTGCGGTAGCTCGGGCGTGGACATGACTTCCTCCTCAGTAAGGCCAAAAGTGGCGCAGTAGTTTTTGTGTAGTTGCATCTCGGTAGCCACCTTGGCGGCAGTTTCGGCGCCGTCGCGAACCTGCGCGGCGGTCCGACCCTTGTAGGAACTGAGGGCATAGGCACGAGTGTAGTGGATCAAGTAAATATAGTCCTGGATGATGTAGCCCTTGAAAGACTCCAGCGGGAGAGTTCCATTGCCCATGGCCATGACGAAGGGGTGGTCGCGGAATTCAACCCAGGCTTCTTGGACATCGGGGCGTTGAAGAAGCCATTCCACAAAGTGACCACTGTAGAGTGTTAGCTGAGGACATAGTGACTATCTAAGGAAGACCTACGGAGCAAAAGGAAGGATGTGAATCGAGTGGAAGTGGTTAAGGGGACCATGGCCGTTACCATATCCTGGCGCTGTGCGAATACCAGCTTCGATGTAGTTGCAGGCTGAGCGGACAGCCTCTGGGACGGACTTTCCGCGGGCCATGTTAGAGGCAACGGCGGCTATTATTGTTAGCTGTGATGTAAACCCACTCAAACTTAGTCACGACTTACACGCAAGAGTGCACCCTGTGCCATGGGTGTTGGCCGATTTCTGGTATGGGCTCTTGACAGTCAAGCTCTGTCCGTCTGGACCAACAAGCACATCAACAACAGTCTTGTAGTCCTCCTCCTTCTCAGCAACAGTCAAATCATCCTTGAGCGGAAGATGACCACCCTTGATCAAAACCCATTTGGGTCCCAACTTCTGAATTTCAGTCGCAATAGCTGACATGTCAGAGACGTCCTTGATCTCCAAAGGCGTCTTGCCAGAGTGTTCCAAGATGACCTTTGCCTCAGGCATGTTAGGCGTGATAACAGTAGCCAACGGGAGAAGTTCCGAGCAGAGGGCCGAGACGGCATCGTTTTTAAGGAGACTATGGCCGCTAGTAGAAATCATGACCTTGATATCATGTTAGCTTGTACCCATACCAATTGGAGAATTAACTTACAGGATCCAGAACCAGCTGGGTGAGATTGTGTTTCTTTACACGTCCAGCAACAAGCTGAACGGTCTCCTTGGAGCTCAACATGCCTGTCTTGACAACATCGACGCCGATATCCTCAACACAAAGGTCAATCTGGCGACCGACAAACTCGGGGGGAGTAGGGAGAACGTCGTAGACACCCTTGGTATCCTGGGCTGTCAAAGCCGTGGTGGCGGTCATGGCGTACACTCCATGAACGGCAGCCGTTTTTTGATCAGCCTCGAGACCACTGGTGAGTGTTAGTACACGACAAGCGAATCAATCAGTAGTTAAAACTTGCGCTCCGCCAGAGCAATCACTGCCCGCAATAATCAATATTTTTCCGTTAGACATTGTGTATAGTTCCAAAGACTAAACTTGTACAATGAACACTAAAAAAGCGGCCGAAAGTGAGGCTCAAATACTCCAGTTTCAGTCATAAGAATACGTCCCCAACAAGCTGCGGAACTCCACTAATGACACCGCGGAACGAGCTCCCCCGACACGTCAAAATCCGCTTAGTTTAGGGTATCCAAGGATATCAAGGGCCGTGGCAAGGCATCAGTCCACTAATCGAGGGGTAGAAGGAATGTAACTGCGGGGTTGTAGCAAAATGGTGAATATCATGACATGACTTTTGTTGTATACGCCTTTTGAAAAGAGGGATATAGACGGAGATACCATCTTTGCGTTATAAAAAGACATGAAGTGAGAATATTACGGATATAAGCGGACGAATGTGTCATAAGTAGTGGAGCAAAGGGGGAGGATGTACCGAGACAAAGCCCGGAGCTACATTAGGTTACCCGAGCAGGATTTATACACAACACACAACAAGCAGGAATAAATAACATGCACTCCGATAAACCGGAGATTTTACAAAGCTGGACTGACGTCAGATTTCTCAGAGAATGCATAACTTGCATCGCTTGTTGATAGAAGACCCCAACCCTAACATATAGGTAACCCCACTATGTTTGCACCTTCCTTATCCGATCTCCCGTTCGGTTATCAAAGCAGTTGCCCTGTCTGTGCCAGACCCAAACTGCATATGTACATATAGTAAGAATAACAGACAGTCATTTAGAAACACATCTCACTCTCCCTTTGAATCTCTTGCTCTCTTTTTATGTCCTTCAAGTTGGTTCGGTTACCAGTACCACTGCCGTACAAAAGTTCCTACAGGACCACCGTATTCCGCCGGCTATCCACTTTGCAAGCCCCGCCTAACATCTGTGTACCTGTGCTTAATCGAGTGGCAGTAACCAGACGTTCTCTTTCATACGCCCCGTCTCGACAAATGAGAATACCAATTGTTGGTACAACGACTTCTAGAATGGAGAACTACGAGGCGATTTTGGAGGGGAAGTATCCCGCGAAGAGCCATGCGAGACGTGTCGCGGCTTATATCAAGGAGCAAAGACCGGGGACTAACCCGATCCTCTACGTCGAGGGGCGTCAAACCAAGTTGTTGGAGGATAACGATGAGCCTGAGCCGTTCCGGTGAGTTATGAAGATTATGTATTGGGGATGTAAAGACTAACATGGTTTAGCCAACGTCGTGCCTTCTTCTACCTGACGGGCTGCAAGCTTGCTGATTGCTTCTATTTGTACAACACAGCGACTGATCACTCTACGCTCTTCATTCCTCCTATTGATCCTGATAGTGTCATTTGGAGTGGCCTGCCTATGTCGATAGATGAGGCTTCAGCCACCTACGATATTGACTCAGTTCGGTACTCATCTGAGCTTGATGCTGTACTTACCGAATATGCAGCCGCCGAAGCTTCTGTGTTGCATACCATGGCGCACACTGTTTCAACTCCTCTGATTCAGAAGGCCAACGTCACTCACAATGTCACCATTGATGAGGACATTCTTCACAAGGCCGTTGACACCACCCGTGTTGTCAAGGATGAATATGAAATCGCACTCATCAAGAAAGCCAACATGATCTCTACCGCTGGCCACCACGAAGTCATGAAGCGTGTCAAGGCTGCTACCAACGAGCAGCAACTTGAGGCTGTCTTCATTGAGCGTTCTATTGCCCATGGCGCCAAGGACCAGGCTTATCACTCTATCGTTGCTACTGGTCGTGCCGCCGCTACTCTTCACTACGTCAAGAACGATCAGCCTACCAAGGGAAAACTGAACCTTTTGCTCGATGCCGGTTGTGAATGGGACTGCTACGCTTCAGATATCACCCGGACATTCCCCGTGAATGGTTCCTTCTCCACCGAGTCCCGGGCTATCTACGATATTGTTCTCCGCATGCAGCTTGAATGCATTGACATGCTCAAGGAGGGTGTTGAGTGGGACAGTGTTCATCTGCACGCTCACAAGGTCGCCATTGACGGTCTTCATGGTCTCGGTATCCTGCGTGGCGACAAAGATGCTATTCTTGCAGCTCGCACATCCGTTGCTTTCTTCCCCCATGGTCTCGGTCACTACCTGGGTATGGACACCCACGACACTGGCGGTAACCCCAACTACAATGATACCGATACTATGTTCCGGTACCTTCGTGTCCGTGCAAAGCTCCCCGCTGGCTCGGTTATCACCGTTGAACCTGGTATCTACTTCTGCAGTTTCATCATTGAGCCTTACCTCAAGGATGCTAAGCATTCTCAGTTCATTGACGAAACTGTTCTTGCCAAGTACTGGGATGTTGGTGGTGTCCGTATTGAAGACAACTTGGTGATCACCAAGGAGGGAACCGTCAATCTGACTAACACTGTCAAGTCGGTTGACGATATGCTCAAGTTGATCAACGGCGCGTAATTACCCTCATATGTCGTACGATAACCAACCCCAACCCTAGTTACCATAATCACATGTAATATTAAGTTTTATAGGGCAGCTGCGTGTTGTAATCTTGCTTGATGAGTCTAACCAGTAGTCGCGTTTAATTTGACGTCACTTCTCGATGTGTGTAACAGCTTCCTTCCAGTAAACCTTCCATAATGACCTGTTGTGTACTCTTAGTATCATTTTGTCTCGTACTCTACTTGTTTTGTCCTGTGAACATGTATCGTCACCAAAGTCGCCGTCACATTCCATTGTAGCCGTAATATCCGCGCTTATCCCATTCTTATCAAACCCACGTGCGCAGATCCTAACAAATGACTGAATGTTGTCGATACACAAAGTCTCTTCTTTAACTCCTCTTTAAATCATGCGACGCTTGGTCCTCTTTACATCGTCATAGTCCTGATTAAGGGTTACTCTTCAAACAGCCATTTTACGCCCGCTGTGTCTCCAGTCTAGCTACCCCAACTTTAATAGACTACAGCTAACCGCCCTGGCCCGTAAATCTATACTGTTGCCTTCTGCTATTTCGTCATTTCTCTCCGTCGGTTACTCTTTTTTTTTCTTGTTCTGTATCCGCCAGCCACTTAAAGTGCTGCCTTATGCTTTATTGCCGCTTTGTTGTTACCAAGACCGGGTAGCACAGATACATTTACCACCTTATTTTGACGGGCTTTTTACTGGCCTATTTGTTGACTTTTTTTTTCTCTTTTTCTCTTCTTTTTCCCGTTTTAAATGGCGACTTAAATGCGCAACTTTCCGCTGCTTCGTCCGCCCCTCCTTTCCGCCACCTACCTGACATTTGCTACTACACTATACTTTGTGTGGCAATAACAGTAGCACCTCTGTGCCGTTCGTTTCTCGTGCTGTCGGGTAGAGGCTTCTTTGGTACATCCAAGAGATTGGAATCCTTCGACACGTCGCCCAGTTTTCTCGGCTTGTCCAGCTGCTCTTATTCTTTCGGCCCCTCCAATGAAAAAACGCTCTCTCGAGTCGTCTCGGGACTCTAATTACCCATCCGAGTTCGACGATTCATTGCGCAGACCTTCTTCGGCAACTTCAAATGTATTCAATTTAGACGGATCCTCGGCAAACTCGGGTTCTATTCCGTCTCCGCCCCCGCTGGCTAATGAAGTTTTACCGCCTCCGTCTACACCTATCGCTGGCGCGCTATCTTCCCGGTCCGGTCCTCGCAACAGTTCCAGCTTGAAGCGCAGTAACACGGACTATACCCCGGCTATTTCCAACAAGGCCCCAGCTGCATCTGCTTTGCGCCCCCGAGTTTCTACCAAGGACTCGACGGCCGATCGTCACTCTAATAATGCTAATGTGGATCATGGCCTGGTTCTTTCCAGCACGGGCAAGCACTCGCCCGCTCTGGCGCCTTTGTCCATGACGTCACCGGGGCTATCTCGGGACCAATCTCCGGGACGGAGGACAAGTTTATCGGAGAAGCAAAGCTTGCTTGCGCAAGCGGGACCTACATCGCCTACTAGTACAAGCACGAATACTCGGCCATTTAGATCCATGGGCCCGGCGGCAATCTCAAAATTGTTACTTCTAGTAGCAGCGATAGGATTGAGTCTATTAGCTACCATCCTTTACTCGGCAAATACGCGCCAAATGGACGTCAAGGGTGCTCGTATGTCGTACATGCGCCCTGGTTACATCCGACTCGATGATTTTGACACTGAATATTCCCGCTTTGCGTCTAAATACTCTCTGTACTTGTACCGTGAACACATGGTAGATGAACCTGCAAACAAGGTGGGTGGGATCACGAAAAAAAAAACCACGAGGCACAGTTCGGCCTCGATAATACACACGCTAACGCACAATCCTTTGTGTACAGATTGTTCTCAAGGGTATCCCGGTGCTCTTTATCCCCGGAAATGCCGGAAGTTACAAACAAGTACGGCCGATTGCAGCGGAGACGGCGAGTTATTTTGCGGGAACGTGGGGAACGGACGAGGAAGAGGCTCTGGCCCAAGGAATTCGGCCTTTGGACGTTTTTACTGCGGATTTCAATGAGGATTTCACAGCGTTTCATGGACAGGCGTTACATGACCAAGCGGACTATTTGAATGAGGCCATTCGGTATATTTTGTCGTTGTATACGGATCCCTCGCTGACTATACGAGATCGGAATCTGCCGGATCCGACGTCGGTGATCATCCTTGGTCATTCAATGGGTGGTGTAGTAGCGAGAACTATGCTTTTAAGGCCGGATTATCAGTATAACTCGATCAACACCATCATCACCATGGCGGCCCCCCATTCTCAGCCACCAGTAACGTTTGATCAGAACATTGTTGATACTTACAATGATATCAACGCCTACTGGAGATGGGCCTATTCGCAGGCCAACCCTCTGGAGAACCCTCTAAACGACGTAACACTGGTATCCATCGCGGGAGGAACCCTCGATACGGTAGTGCCTTCAGATTATTCGGCCGTAGACACTATTGTACCAGAGTCTCATGGGTTCACTGTATTTACCTCTGGGATTCCGACTGTTTGGACGAGTACCGATCATCAGGCCATCCTATGGTGTGACCAGTTCCGTAAGGTTATTGCCAAAACTTTGTATGATCTGGTGGATGTCAAGAGTGCCTCGCAGACTAAGTCTGCCCAGGAACGCATGCGCGTGTTCCGGAAATGGCTTTTGTCAGGCTTGGAGAGTCAGACTCAAAAAAGAGCTCCTTCTGGATCTCAATACACCCTTTTGACGTTGGAATCAAATCCACAGATGATTGCATCTGCCTCTGACCGACTCATTGTGCAAAATCTTGGGGTTTCATCTGATCAGAAGCGAACTTGGTTGTTACCTGTTCCGACGCATTTGTCTGCTCACGGGTCCAAGTTTACACTTTTGACGGATGCCAATTTGGATCAGCCGGGTTCGAATGGAAAGCTGGAGGTTCTCCTGTGCAGTGTATTTTCGTCTCAGGCTGGACATTCTAGTCCTAGTTTTACTTGGTTCATTGACAACTCGAATGGAGCAACTGGAAATACTAAGCTGGCTTGCAAGAGTGCTACTCCTGATGCTGTCATTATGCCAGCTTCGACTAAGGACAGTAAGCATCCATTTTGGATGGAGTATGACCGGGCTCAGCCTCTTTTGACGTACCTAGAATATGACGTTTCTGCTCTGCACGAGTATCAGTATATTGTTGTGGTGGACAAGGCTTCTTCGCCTAGTCACAACATGGTTATTGCTGAGTTTACGGATGACTCCAAGGCGGTCCGAGTTAATGATATCGGGTTGGGCCGGCTGTCCATGTTCGGAACCACTATTCACTTACCAGCTGTTCGTCCTTTGATGAGTGAAATCAAGATTCCGGCAATTTACTCTGGTCTCCTAGCCTTCAACGTTGACATTTCAGGGCCCAAGTGCGGCAAGGAAAAGCAAGCCATGTTTGCCCCGTTAGTCCGTCAACACTCCAGCCACCCTTACGAATCCAAGTTCTTTGTGAACGCCCGCCAGATCGACATCAACCTGCATGGCCAGTCTCCCTATGTCTCAGCGATGCCGATGAGGGGTTCGGAGCCAGGCGGGTTAACGTTACAGATTTGGACGGACCCTACCTGCTCCCAAGGCCCTGTGCGGATTCATGTACAGCTGGACGTCCTGGGCAGTCTTGGGAAGCTATATGTGAGATACCGCACTGTTGTTGCTGCTGTGCCCCTAGCTATCGTGGTTATTGTCATGATTTGCCAGTTTTCAGTATACAATAACACGGGTGTCTTCATTGGTTTCCTCGAGGCTTTGGATCGTTGCTTGGTTCGTCACTTGGTTGTCTTGTTGGCTACAAGTCTGGCTGTCATGGCCATGTTCAATTGGAAGGCTGTCCCTCCGGTTGTTGCTGAATCTGCACCGGCTACATGGAAGAGCTTAAACGGTACCTTGGCTCCTCTTCTCGGATCTTCGAACACCGGACTTCTTATCGGGACCTCGGACCTCTTCTTCTGGTACTTGATTCCCATGGTTGGAATTGTTTGCGTGGGTATCTGTGTTGCGTTACATTACATTGCGCTGCTTCTCACTCATATCTTTGCGGGTATTCACACATTCTTCGTCCCTTATTTGTCACCTACACCTAGCGAATCTTCTACTACACGCCGTATTAGTATTCTTGCCGTCTCACTGGGTTTGATTCTCACGGTTATTCCGTACGAACTTGCCTATGTCATTGCCTGTCTCATTCAACTAAGCACCACTACACGTGCACTTCGTCAAGCGCAAGAGAATACGTCTCCGATGACGATTAACTTTCATCATTATTCGCATTCAATCTTGCTTCTAATGCTCTGGGTTCTTCCTATCAATATCCCTGGGTTAATTGTTTGGTTTGCCAATCTTCTCGTTCACTGGATCATGCCATTTTCTTCAAAGACAAACTTCCTTTGTATCGCCGGCTTCATCTTGCTCGTGGAGAATCTGCATACTACGATGCGAATTACACCTCGGGTAACGAGCCCCCAAAGAGACTTTACAGCGCTACTTCTTGCGTGCACAGGACTCTTTGCAGTTGTGTATGGTGTATCATATGCCTACGCCCTACATCACCTTGTACACTTCATCATGTCATGGTTAGTAGGTATGCACTACTTTGCCACACCGGTAGTATCCGGGACAGGCAAGGGTAGAACCGGGGAGTCTCGGGTCCCATTTGAAGCAAGAGAGAGCCGTAAGAGAGGCAAGACTCCGTGATTAGTGTCTGTTATCCCTAATTAATGTCGTAATGTATATTTATAGTGTGAAGGGGAGCGGGGTATCTACATACACATATTACAAGTCATGTACAAAAAACATCAATAAACATACCCAATCTACAAACTCACTCGTCTATCTGACCAGAACATCTTTCATGAGACCACCTTCTGCCCGTCTTCTAGCCTGGTCTTTCATGACGAAGCCTGTCAGGACTAGGCCAGCAATACAAGCACCCAGAGTAACTTTGTATGCACTAGCATAGCAACCACGTCCCTCAACACATTCTCTCGTCCCGTCATCCTCAACAATAGAGTGGCCATCATAAACAGCCCCGTAGTACATATTGAACACATTCCCCGACACAACCGGAGCAAGCGTCATAAACCCCCAGTTCTGCGAAAGTCCGTGAATCCCAAACGCCTCAGCTACAATAGACGGGTAAACGCCGAATAAGAAGCCATATGCCAGACCTGAAAGACCAGAGACTAGGAAGAGGTAGTGCGGTGTGGAAACTAAGAGAGCGAATGATTGGGCGAGGAGGAATACGATGCTGGCGACGATGAGACACCAGAGACGACTTGATGAGAGACGTTTAACGAGGAGGTCGGAGCCTGCGCCGGAGAGGAGACGGCCGCTGAATGAGCCGACGGAGAGGATGGAAACGTGGAATTGTTGACGGGTTACGAGGAAGGAATGGGTTACCGATGGGTCGTAGGCGCGCCAAAGGGAAATGACATCGTTGCCGATGTTGCTGGCGATGTTAACTACTAAACGACATATAAAAGAAGGAAAACTTACTTGATCGTCATTAAGCCGACTCCGGATAATATACCCATGACAGAAAATAACTGCCAAAACTCCAACCGACGTAGCAAGGCCATGCCACGGATGTCTATACGGTGAATTTGTCCGAGGTCAACGCTGTCCGAGATAAGGATTTCGCCGGGAAGTGACGATGTAACCGAGTCGACATCTGAGTCTTCTTCTGAATCTGATAAAGGTTGGGCGTCGACTAACGAGAGTCCAACAGTTGCTTCTTCATCGTGGTTGTTCCCATAGGGCTCCGCATCAGAATACGGTTGTAAGAAACCCAATGCACCACTCGTCGATGGGACGGCAGACGCAATGGGGCTTTTTTGTTTATTTCGATGGGGGTGCGAGGTAGAGTCCAAGTCTAGACTCCCCCGGGTGCGACCATCTTCCACGGATCCTTCTTCATCTTCATTTCCATGTTCCTCCTCTTGAGTTAACGTACCAGGCAAATTCGAGTCTTCGACAAATTGCAAATCGCCCTCTGAGCCTGGAGGGGCCCGTGTAGGGCCAAAGTTGACGCGGCGGGAGTTTCCAGGGCGGTGACTACTTCCGGGGCGCAGGCTCTCATCGGCCTCGTCTTCTTCTTCGTCTAATTCCATGCCGGCGTCGGGAGCGACGGGTTGGTAGGTTGGAGTAGTCGAGTGTGGAAGGACCCGGAGGAAGAAGAAGCCTACGAAGGTCAAAGTGAAAGTTCCTAGCGCGAGTAGCTTTAAGAAGCCGCTGGGGTCGCCGGGAGATAAGATGTGGCTGACGGTAGAGAAGAAAAAGGCGGAAAGTCCAAAGGCTGATAATGGGAAGGCAGTCGCCGTTCCTCTATGGTGGGGCCAGTTCAAAGCGGAGGCTTTGACGGCGGCTGCAAAGGCCATACATCCACCCATTCCACTCAAGAACGAGTAGAAACATAGTAATGCAACGCTAGCAGAGGATATCCCGCCAGTACTGTTGGTGTATGGGCCGTGGTCATATGCGAGATGGAGCGGGTAGTATCCCAATAACATACAAACCGATCCAAAGAGAACGGCTAGTCGTGGTCCCCGGTTATCAATAAAAACTCCGATCGGTACCCCGATAAGGTACATTCCCAGGTTCCCAGAGGTGCCGACAAGATTACTCTGGGTGACCGACAGATTGAGCCGAGCGGCGAATTGTGGGGCCCATCCGGAATAGACATACTACTAGTGGTTAGTCGAGTCTATAGACTATAGCAAGACAACTAACGTTTGTGCCGCATGCCAAGGAGATTATAGTGGCGGCCACACTGGCTGTTATGCGGGCGCGATGAATAGCGGGGTCGCGCATGTTGGCGGTTGTGGGTTATAGATGTCAACGTTGTGACGAGTCGGGATGCGCCGGCGCCTAGTGGCGAAAAGAACGATAGTGTATATTGGCGATAAACGAAAGTATTGTCGAGATGTCCAAAACCAAGCGACGCGATCCGCAACGTCTAGCTATGGGGCTCAATATCTTTACCTGTATAAGATGAAATCACACTTCACTGATTCGTTCATTCAGTCGTCACCCTCCAAATCGAGCACCTCCCAAATGAATGCGATAAGTCACTCCTGCAGGAACACGCACTGTCCTTGCCGACAACCTGCTATCAAAGTACCGTGTCCGCTCGTACTGTCCTGTAATACGTAGCCGACAACTACTCTGCGACTTCCAATAGGTCCAATCACGCACTTTTCTGGTCAAAATCATCCATACACCAATGGCCTCGTCACTCCCCAGATAAGCCCCAATCAGCCAAAATAGCCAGAACTCGGAATGTGCATGTTCCACTAATGCAGGTACTGCTTAGTCAGCTAGGGTTTGAATAGGGTGGCCGGGGGTTAAACTGGCGCCTGGTAGACCTGCGTCATTGCGTCACGGAGGCTTTGCGCATATCTCGGAGTTGTATCGTGATTTTTGAAGATTATTTTATTTGAAGAAGTACCCGACCGATTGAGATTACCTATACAAGAGCTGCGCTCTGTCTTAGAGATACCGACGACTTTCTACTTGAAAATACGCTACGAGCGATAGTCAGGTACCCAGATCTATCGACTACACCAATTACGTCATTACAATGGGCGTTGTCGCGTCCCTCCCATTTCTAGCCGTTCCCGGCATCGGCTCCGTAAGTATTTAGGCTCCGGGATGTTCCTGTTCTTATACTGACTCCGACGGCTTCTAAGATGCTCTCATGTGTGGGCAGCTGCTGCGGTGCGGCAACCTGTTCCATGGTATGCAACACCTTTGGCAAATGCGCCAACAGTATCGCCACCCGTATCGGCTACGCGATTTTACTCCTAGTCAATTCCATTCTCGCCTGGATAATGTTGACGCCGTGGGCCATTGAGAAACTACAGCATCTCACCTTTAACTATGTCAAGATCCGCTGTCCAAATGGCCAGTGTCACGGATGGTTGGCGGCGCATCGGGTTTCCTTCGCTTTGGGTGTTTTCCATTTGTTGTTGGCGGGGTTATTGGTTGATGTGCATAACTCTAAGCACCCGAGAGCGATTCTGCAGAATGCGCTTTGGGGACCAAAGATTGCTCTTTGGTTACTCTTCATTGTTCTTTCCTTCTTGATTCCGGATTCCTTCTTCATGTTCTATGGCAACTATATCGCTCTAATTGGCGGTACTGTCTTCCTTATTCTCGGTCTCATTCTCCTCATTGACCTTGCCCACCGCTGGGCCGAATTCTGCCTTGAGAAGATTGACGAAAGTGACTCGCCTACGTGGCGTGTCATTCTCGTTGGCTCGACCCTCGGCATGTACATTGCCTCCTTAGTGATGACCATTGTCCAGTACGTCTTCTTCGCTGGGCCCGGCTGCTCCATGAACCAGGCCGCAATCACCATCAACCTCCTCATGTGGCTCGCCGTCTCCGTCTGCTCCGTCCACCCCGCCGTCCAGAGCGTCAATCCCCGTGCTGGTCTCGCTCAATCCGCTCTTGTCGCCGTATACTGCAGCTATCTCACCATGTCGGCAGTCAGCATGGAGCCCGATGACAAGCACTGCAACCCTCTGATTCGCGCCCAAGGAACCCGCACCACCTCGGTCGTCATCGGTGCTATTGTCACCATGTTGACCGTCGCCTATACGACTACCAACGCGGCTACCCGCTCACTAGGCTGGGGTGCCGCCGAGGGCTCCATCAGACTATCCGACGACGAGAACAGCAACCTTGTTACTTCACAGCCATCTGCTCGCCGGGAAATGCGCGCTGAGGCTCTCCGCCGGGCTGTTGCTGAGGGTTCCCTCCCCGCTCATGCCCTTCTTGAGTCAGACTCTGATTACTCGGATGATGATGAGTATTCCGGCGGTGACGATGAGCGTTCTGTGACGCAATATGACTATGCCAAGTTCCATATTACCTTCTTCTTGGCGACTTGCTGGGTAGCTACGTTGCTTACCATGAACTGGAAGGATGCCACTGCCGATGGGGACTTTGCCAGTGTAGGCAGAACTTATGCAGCCAGTTGGTTCAAGATTGTTAGTGCTTGGGCTTGTTACGGGTTGTACACTTGGACTTTAGTTGGTCCGATTGTCAAGCCGGAGTGGTTTTCGTAGTCTATGTGGTTTAATATTATTTATTTTTGTGTTTTATATACAGGCCGCGCGAAAGTGAGTGTTCTGTAGCTCGCCTGTAGATACCATTGGTATCTTGCGATGGCACTGTCTAGTAAGAACAAATTAAACGAAACAGATGTAGGCTTGTGTTGGAACAGCCTACTATGGTATAAAATACAGATGTCACATAAAAAAGGGGCATGATAGAGCCCATGCATGGCCCAAGAGAGTTGAACTCGTTGGCCAGTCCAGAATGGTTATTTTAAGCCTCGAATGGGGTTTCCTTGGTCAACGGAGTTGAAGCCTCGAAACCACCCACTGAGACCTTGACAGCGCCAGCTTGAACCAGCTATCACATAGTTAGTAAACTTTCTTAATGTCGATATCCAGAGATACTTACAGCTCTCGACAAATCCTCAATCAAATCGTTCACATTCTCAATACCCACACACAAGCGGATAATATCCTCGGGCATCTTCCGCTCCTCTCTAGTCTTCTTATCGATGCTAGCATGGCTCATCTGACACGGCATGCTAATCAAACTGTTCACACAGCCAAAAGATACACTAATTCCCCAAATCTTGGCCGCCTCGACAATTCTCTCGGACACAGCAACATCACCAGTCTCAAAGGAAAGAACAGCGCCAGCGCCACGGGCCATGCTCCAGTGCAGATCGTATTGAGGGTGGCTCTTAAGACCGGGGTAGCGCACACGGAAACCGCGAGACTCAAGGAACTCGGCGATGGCCTGGGCGTTAGACTGTTGGCGTTCCATGCGGAGAGCCAAGGTCTTGAGACCGCGCATGAGAAGGAAGCAGTCGTTGGGGGCAAGACCGCAACCGGTTGAGTTGATGGTGAAGTACATCTTGTCGCCCAGGGACTTGTCGTTGACGGCAATTACACCGGCCATGATATCGTGGTGGCCGGAGAGGTACTTGGTTCCAGATTCGTAGACGATGTCGGCGCCAATGTCGAGGGGGTTCATGAGCATGGGTGACATCATGGTGTTGTCTACTACCACGAGAGCCTTGGGGTTCGCCTTGTGAACGAGGGCAGCGATGGAAGGGATGTCGACAATCTTGATGAGAGGGTTGGTGGGTGTTTCGAGAAGAACCATGGCAGTCTTGTCGTTGATCAGACCCTTTACTGAGTCAACGGTAGTTGTGTCAACGTGGTGAACGATGATCCCCTGGTTTTGCTTCATGTAAGTCAACAACCGGTGTGTTCCTCCGTACAAGTCATCACCAGTAACAACCTCATCACCAGGTTTCAAAACCCGCGTGATAACATCCAAAGCACCCATACCGGAGCCAACAGCCAGAACTCTCTGCGCATTCATAATCTTGGCCAGATGTCTCTCGAGGTGTGTCCGCGTAGGGTTTCCAGAACGTGTGTAGTCGTATTCCTGCTGGCCGCCGGCAGCCGTGGTCTGCTTGAAGGTCGCAGACTGGTAAATCGGGATACTGGAAGCTCCATATTGATCGCCACTGTCGGAGTAAACGAGTTCAGTCTCAATGTTGTATCTAAGACGTCCGGAGAGAGGAGTCGACGGAGTAGGAGACGGCGGCAGACCGTCGACCTTGGGGGCTTTTTCGGGAACAGACATTTTGGTGCTATGTATATAAGAGGTTGAGCTCTGAAGAGAAAAAAAGAATCTTGAAAGATGGAATTGAAGATACAATATGTATCAAAGTTACTTTTTGACAAGAACCAATCAAAATGGCTCAATAGGTCGGGGTGGACGAGCTAACTAGGGATCGGTGGACTTCCTTCGGTTTATGACTCCCGCCGCGGTCGCTTCGCTTGTTAGTGCGTAGTGGGGCTCTTGCGGGGAGACAAATGACGAGCGCGATAGCAGGGTATATGTGTAGCGAGTGTTGAACAAACTACTTTGTTTGTCACAATTGTTGATAACAAGAAATGTAGAACAAAATCCAAGAAGAACAAGACTATTTATACACCCATCAATGTATGTACGGATAATTCCCTAGCCTTTCTTCCGGTCACCGGGAAAAAAGCAGAAAATTCACATAATCTCGCAATCCACGTTGGCTGCTTCCTAATCCCGTCTGTCGGATCCATGTAACCATCAATAGCGGTAGTCTCCCGAGATTCACGCTGTAAGTGGCCCTACACTGCGGTACCACCTAATACACCGTAGTATCCGATTTCTTTCTCCACAACCTTCCCAGTTGGAGTTGGTCATTGATGTCTACTAGCTGGTGTTACTTTATCGGCTTTACTTGCGTGGCGATTATGTAAAACTGTCCCCGCGGGAAAACTGATTGTTGGGTTTCTTTATCCAGTGGGTGGCACACATTGTACATGAAGATATCAGATGACCGCGGTACATCTTCAATTGTGAAGAATCTCCCTTACTTTCGAAATTCCTCACTTAATTCCGAAACCGGCTGCTACACTGTCATTCTCAAACACGCACGCAGGTCCCTCCCCTGTATTCAGACATGACGTGCTCATGTGGGGATCCACGCTTCATGTTATGTTCACCGCCTTGGCAAAATCATCATGGCATCCCTGAGAAGCACGTGATTATATTGAATGTTGCCGGATTGGTTCATTCAGAGTGTGTAAGTGATATTGATTGTCGTGAAGTTGTGGGATACTTGTGCTGTTTAATCCCATGGAAAGCTGTTACATACACTACATGTATACATGTACCACCCTAGTGGATACTCTTCAATTATCTTACATACAACACTTGCAACTAAAGACTCAGAGTCAATAGTCAAACCTTCGACACTAGAATGATTCGGTATAAAGTACACTCTCAATTCCCAGTTTGGGACCATGCAAAACACCGGATCTCTTGATGCTTACATGTAACACCAAATCAACCTACTCCAACGTCCCCAATCCAATGACAAATCGCAGGACCAAAGCTTCTTAACGTCCAAATTATTCATATGTACGTATGTAAACCACGTGTATTTATACCAAGCCAGCTACCTAGATAACATGTCATCAAACATTATAAAAATCCCCCGGTCCGGACCCGGTACTCTACATTCAACCACCATCTATTCAAACTCATGAAACTGGCTCAGCCTCCAGCTCCTCCATGTTCTCATACTCCTCCGAGTTGTCACTTGGTTCCTCGACAACCTCCTCAACAACAGACTTAGCCGCCTTCTTAGCAGCACGATGCGCCTTGCGCAGCTTCTCCAGCTCAACCAAGTGGTTCTTCATGAGAATCTGACCACCACCTCTCCGTCCGAAGAAGTCCTCTGTTCTCAAACCACGGATCTTTTCCGCATCAATCTTTGCGTTGCTACCCATGTTCTCGCGGTTCTCTTTCAAGAACTCGCGCACAGGAATCATCACGGCATCACGGCAGGCTTCCTTGATGTCACTACCCGACATCCCGTTGGTCACAGTAACCATGTACTCCATGCTGAACTCGGCCTCGTCAATCTTGGCGCCCTTGAGAATGAGTTCCAAGATGCGTCTGCGCTGGTCGGGACCCGGTAAAGGAACAGGGAACTTCTTAGGCATACGACGCAGAATGGCCTCGTCAATATCGTGCATCCGGTTGGTAGCACCAAGGACGACAATACGCGCAGGCTGTCCAGTGGCACTAGCCGTGACAAGACCGTCCCACAAAGCCATGAACCTAAAACACAATTAGCATATATATGTAGTACAAGCAGATCTTGATATGCTTACTCAGCCTTGACCATACCACTGGCCTCGTGGTCGCTAGAAGAGCGAGTACGCAAAACAGCGTCAATCTCGTCAATGAAGATAATAGCCGGCTGCATCTTGCGCGCCAGTGTGAAAACAGCGCGCACCATCTTGTTAGAGTCACCATACCACTTCTCGGTAAGGGTCGAGATGTGTAGATTGATGAAGGAGGCACCAGATTCCTTGGCCAGTGCCTTGGCAAGCATCGTCTTACCACATCCTGGGGGACCGTAGAGAAGAACACCAGATGGTGCTGACAAAAGAGGACCTGCTTGGTAGTATAATTCAGGCATGGTGAGGGGGTAAATCACAGATTCCTTGAGCTCCTCGATGATGTCATCGAGACCACCGATGTCTAGGGGATATTTGTTAGTCAAGGTCAGAGGTTCCCTGTAACATCAAACATACCTTTGAATCCGACTGGAATATCTGATGGCGATACGATGTCCCGTACAATAATCGATTCGTATTCATTCAGTTCCAAGGTTTCCGCAGACAATCCTGCCTTCTCCCCACCCTCTTCAATAGCACGCCCTGATTGCGCATTATTCCGTTGAATCCGCTCAAGGTGTTTTTTCGCATCGTTTAAATTCTTCTGTTGTTTTTCCTTTTCAGGATCTGTCAAGGCTGTCGAGAGAATATGTCTAAAGGCATACGCGCCAGTTGCAACCTATTACCCATATCCAGTCAGTACCATGAACGCGGTTATTCGTCTCGCTTGCGCTAATCCACGCAGAACACCCGGCAAAACTTACCAACCCGGCTATCAATAATACATCGACAAAGATGTGCTCCAACTTGCGCCGTTCAGACATAATGACGGCGACAATTTCTGGTAATTGTGAAGAGAGGGATGAGAAGGACTCGATGTTGTTTGACTTAAGCGACAAAGCTGGCTGCAACTTTGCGACGTGACGGGGCGGCTCGACTAGGGTTATTGGGTTGATGCGGAGGATAGGCGGTCGGACACAGACACAGGCACAATGCACGCTAGGTTTACAGCGGCCGTTCAGCTGGCTTGAGACCAGTTGTGCTTGCAAGGATGGCAAGAAAATCTCGATATGGTTCACAGAAGTAAACGTTTTCGAGTTGACGGATAAGAGATGGCCGGTATCTTAGTGTGGACTATTAAAGAGACTTTCAAGTGTGTAGCTACATATGGGTCTTGTGGGTAGTTAACAGCGATTTCTAATAGCAAAAGAAGGATGCAGGGCGAGTTCAAGGCGTAGGATGGACGGGCTTTCACTGGCTAATTCGGCGGTGGGATCGGATCATCTCAAAGGCAAACAAAGTTCGAGGCTGAAGCTTGTTTGTGCTTGGTTCCGTGAACTTTGGCTATAGCATATGGGATGAATATCTGTGAGACAAGAAAGTAGGTAATAGTCTATTAGATGTTCGGATGGTGGTTTTGTGTCAATTCGGAAGTATTCATGTGGTTTGGGTCATGTTTAAAGTAGTCACGTGATTGACAGATAACCCTTTAGGTGACCGCTCCGCTATTATGCAGGTCCCTGAATCCTTTGTCCCTTGGAACCCGCCATCTTTAGCTACACATTGAATCCCATTGTTCATATTTGTCCACAACAGAAAAAACATTAAACATTATCAAGTGAAACTTCAAACAAGACTTTCAAACCATCAGAGGCCGATCCTGAAAGCCAAGCCCGTGTTTCTTAACTCCGTCTTGGCTGGTACCCGTACTAACTCGCCAATTACAGTAACGTCATCTCTTTGCCTCAGCCAAGTTATCGTGCCCCTGGCTGGTCCTGAAACATCACACAAAGCATGCTTGCCCACAATCCGCTTTTGACTGGCCGTAACAGGGCCTGAGCCTGTATGAGGTTGGCCAGTTGTGTGGCTATGTAGTCAGTGGTACGACGCCGTTCTAGGATTCTGTCCTTGTTCATCGTGATAGCGTCATAGATGGCATGGGTCATTCGCACCTTGGGCTGATCATTCATGGCTGTCGTTTTTTCGTTTGCACGCACCACACCGGTCACTTGCCGGATAGTTTATTTGTCGAACTTGGTGAACTTGGTGCTTGGAGCGCGCGAAAACTTACCAGCGTGTTCAGTTGAGTTGAAGCTTCATGGCGGGCAGGGTCTGAGCTTTTGAACAATGCTTCGGCGGGGTGGTTCTTGAAGTTCCCTGGTTGAGATAGTCTTTGACAAGCACGTAGAAACAAGTCAATTTACCTTCACATTCCTAGTCTGGCTTGTTAGCGATAAAGGGTATCTACTCTCACCAATATCTACAAACGTATCTACATACGTATATAATGTAATCAATCTTAAAGGTAACCCGATATATACCCGTCACGTTAGCTCCGTCCGTCGTTGTCCGCATCACCAAATATCTTCGGACTCCGGAAAAACCCTACCCGACTTCAAAATAACGTCCCTTCACGAGCAAACAATCTTATCCCAAAGCCTAAGACGACACCAAAAGCTTCTTCCGTCCCATGATACGAAAATAAGCAACTCCTTCTATTCCGTGCTTCTTTCTGATTTCCCTTTCCGTCAACACATCAATTGTGGTTCCTGGTTTCAAGTTTGGAAACTGCCAACTTGCCTGTTGCACATCTATACCTTGACTTCCATAGCTCCTGCACGCACTGAACATGCTGTTTCGTTTCTCCGTCTCCTCATTCCCGATTCGCTTCTCCCCACTGCCACTGCCTTGCTAGCCCGCCTTCTGTGTTTGTCGTCAGTCACTTAGTGAAATTCCTTCCTTTTTCCTCTTTTTTGTCTTTTCGTTGTTTGTCAATTTCCCTTTTTCTTCTTCTTGCTCTTTTGGCATCGCCACTTGTTCTATTTTGCTTCATTTCTAGCTATCATTGCTATTCTTTTTCATTGTCTGTTGGACTTTTTTTCTTCCTTTTTTCATCATCAGACAATCCTCCTTCTTCTCACGCTCCCTCTAACGCCAACTTATTTATTTTTGCCTATTTTTGAACCTTTTTTTGTTCCCTTCAGGAACCGACTCTCGCTCAACGAACCATCGAACCACTATATAGAGCTTTTAGCACTTCATCGCCTGCACCGAATCGACCCCGCAGCTATATTTTCCTATCGGCCGTCTATTTCAGTCAACGAACGTCACTCTTTTGCCTTTGTGCTCTCTACGTATCTACGTCCACAATACAATACAACTGTACAACCAAAATCTACTGTCGGTCCGGACCGTCACTGCCGAAATCATCGTCTCCCTGTCGTCATCAAGCTCCCCTTGAAGTCCTCAATTCTAGCCCTTGCGCCTCGCCCGGAGCGAGCATTGCTTCGTACACCATTCCGAACTTGAATTGCGGTTTAACTTCTCCTCGCGCATACGAAAACCTCCATTTTAGTCTGCTCTAGTAGCTTTAGTTGGTCCTTTCTTCCGTCCGCGCTATCCGCCACCACAATAATTTGGTGTATTGTCTCAGCCTGTCAAGTTTACTCTTCAAAAGTTTGCCGCTCTTCTTTTTTGTCTACACTTAATTGTCATCGTTGTTTTCCTTTTCCCTGCCAAAACGACGTCGCTTAAAAGTGACAAGACAAGGAACGAACAAAAAAAGAAAGACTTCCAAAAAGAACTGCCGCTGGACCTATTGTCTGAGTATCCCCCCGCTGTCTTATTGACGACAATTGGAATTTCTCACGACCCACGATTTCACTTCTTTGTCCTTGCCCTCGGCTCCAATTTCCAACAAAGTCGATACTCGCGACAGTTTCTTTCGGAGAGCTAAGCTTTTGGGTCAACATCAGCGAATATCCACCCTTGAATCCGCTGAGCCACAAATACAAACACGCGCTGTTTGTATTCCCTACTTGGCCTTTTACTTCCCCAATAACAACTTTCTCCAGAGACTGTCAATTATCGCCTTAACAGTCACTCTCTACTAAATTCACTACCCCCCCACATTTCACCCACAATGGATATCGAACAAAAGTCAGTACTTGAACTGCTACATCGTCAATTGCTCGAATCTGACTAACCGCCTTCATCCGATCTGTAGATACATCGGCCTGGGCCTTGCCGTTTGCTCTTCCCTCGCAATTGGTGCCAGTTTTGTTATTACCAAGAAGGGCCTGATACAGGCTGAACAGCGCCATGGTTTCGAGGGTGACGGATTTGTCTACCTCCGGAGTCCAATCTGGTGGGCCGGTATTATCCTGAGTAAGTCTGCTCCGGCTGTCCACCCCCGACCTATGATGTCACACACTGTTTGCCTTGCTGCAGTCTACTAACCAATCTCGTTCCTCTACTGTAGTGATTGTTGGTGAAATATGCAACTTCGCCGCCTACGCCTTTGCCCCCGCCATTCTTGTTACCCCTCTCGGAGCGCTTTCCGTCCTTATCGGCGCTGTCCTCGGCTCGTACTTCCTGCATGAAGAACTTGGTATTCTAGGAAAACTCGGAAGTGCCAACTGCCTACTCGGTGCCGTTATCATTGTTCTCCACGCCCCCGCCGATGAAGAAATCGAAACAATCGACCAGATTCTCGAATATGCGATCCAACCCGGCTTCTTGTTCTACACTCTTATTGTCACCATTTTTGCGATTGTCATGATTTACAAGGTGGCGCCAATCTACGGCAAGATGAACGCACTCATTTACCTTTCAATTTGCTCGACTGTCGGGTCTATCAGTGTCATGTCAGTCAAGGCTTTCGGTATCGCCCTTCGTTTGACTCTGAGCGGCAACAATCAGTTCAGTCACCCGTCAACTTACGTATTCATGATTACCACCACGGTCTGCATTTTGGTTCAAATGAACTACTTCAACAAGGCACTGGCCCAGTTCCCCACAAACATGTATGTTTGTTCCTGATTTACGCCCCCACATTGTTGTATATCGTTTGCATTGCTAACATACGTCACTTCGCTTGTCTAGTGTCAACCCTCTTTACTACGTCACGTTCACCACGGCCACTCTAGTTGCCTCGTTTATTCTCTTCCGCGGCTTCAACACTACCGATGTGGCTAACACCCTGTCGTTGCTGTGTGGCTTCTTGATTACTTTCACTGGTGTCTACTTGCTCAACATTTCCAACTCAGACCCCAACGGCCAGACCCACCGCAATGGCGCCTATGACATCACTGGCACCGACATGATTTCTAGCATCCAAACCCGCCTGAGCATGCAGTCTCGTCGCAGTTCTATTCATCGCATGAGCATCGGTAGTCAACATGGTGATCGCCGGGGCCTCATGCGTGCCTTTGACGAAGAGGCCGGTTTTGACATTGCCGATGATAGCGACGAAGACATTGCTGAGACCAGACCAATCAACCCGGCTGCTCGCAAGTCACACTCACGGAAAAGTAGCCGTGCCACCAGTTCCAAGGTTGCCGAACAAGATATAGAGCTCCAGGAGCAGAAGGGCCCCATCAGATAGTCCACCGCCTGTTCGAGGTTAAGCTGTCTGTAGGGTGACAATACCCTACTGTGTTTTATTTGTTACAATCATGCCTGTGTTCTTTTATACTGTTGTTTCCCTTTTTCATCTGGTGTTTTGGGGTTTTCTTAGCCTGTCTGTTTTCTGCTTTACTTGTTGACGTGTTCATGTCTACGGAGGTCTATGCACGTAACGACGCCATATATTAATCTATCCCGTTATAGATTGATGGCTACGATCTAGCTTACGTATACCTTTTCATTTCTGGGTTGTCTTTATTTTCGTTTTCTTTGTTGGGATTTTGATTCTTGGGAAGGCCTGGCTGGCTATTGCATTTCTCTTTCTTTTTGGGGGGCTGGTCTTGGTCTTGTGAATTGTGCTTTCTTTCTCTTTGTTGTCCGAATTTGGGAGGTTTCTGGTGTCTACAGGTTAGATCTGTTTGTGATTATTTCAAATCTATTTTCTTTCTCACAGTTTGTTGGATTTCCGGCCGGTAAAACGTGGCTGTGGTTAGGGTCTTGTTGTGACTCCATTCATGTATTATACGGCATCGATATTTGTATTATAACTCGATTATTCACAGATATTGCTCACAAAACGACACACAATGTGTTTTTCAAGGGTCATTAATTATTTTTTCTTTTGCTTTTCTCTTTTTTTATCTTTGGCGGCTTCTCTGAGAACTGCGTTGGAACAAGGATTCCATCGTCATCTATCAACAAGGGCAATATAAAACCAGAAAAGAAAAGAAACGAAAAGTATGGATACCCTGTGGCCGTGTCTTCCAACGGTAGACCTTCACAGGCGAGAGAGAGAGAGAGCTGCTTCTCTTATTTCAAGAACAACCCATACACATGGAGCATCAAAACGTAGTAGAATCCATTTTTTGATCAACATATCCTTCTTCCCATTCCCTTTTTTTCAAAGGCCCAAGTCAACAAGCAACAATAGAACACGAGCAAAAACAAAAACAAAACGTACACAAAATCATCATGGCCTTCACCCTGTACCAAAAAGCGCAGTTCCCTCAAAACAAACATTCCATCATCGTCCTGGGCGCCCTTCCTGTTTTTAATTCCTTGGTAGAGCCGGTTCGAGTACCCCAGCAAAGCCAAAATTCACCGGATCATGATTGAAATAATCTGTTTTGACGTCTTTTTTCTTTTTTTAGATATTACCAACACTAACATGGCCGGATAGTACCTAGACGCAGAGAACCCTCGGAGCTAGAGCCAGTCTATTGCTCCTCGGCAGCAACCTCCTCAGCGGCGACCTCCTCCTCAGCGGGGGCGGCAGCAGCGGCAGCGGCAGCAGCAGCGGCAGCCTTGGCACCGTAGTCCTGGCTAGAGGGCTCAGCGACGGGCTGCTCCTCCTTGGGCTCAATGATGGTGACGGCATCGGGGAGAGCCTTCTGGGGACCAGACTTGGCATCGGGGTCAGAGCCACGCATGATCTTGACCTTGATACCCAGGACACCCTGGCGGAGCAGGACGTGGCGGGTGGCGGTGTCAATGAACTCGCGGGCGGGCTGACCAGAGTGGATCATGAAACCATCGGTGAACTTCATGGACTTGGCACGGGCGGCACGGAGCTTGCCGGAAACGACAACCTCGCAACCCTTGGCACCAGACTCCATGATGAAGCGGAGGACACCGTAGCAGGCACGGCGAACGGCCAGACCGTTGAGAAGCTTGTAGCGGAGAGACTCGCACTGAGCAACGGCAGACAGACCACGGTTCTGGACCTTGGCGGCGTACAGGGAGACCGAGTTCTCGGGAAACTTGAAACGCTTCTGGATGAGCGAAGTCAGCTCGCGGATGCGGCGACCCTGCTCACCGAGAACCTCCTGGGTGTGGGTGGCGCGGATGATGATGTCGGTGACGGTGGGGGTCACGCGGACCTCGACACCGGAGTAACCCTCCTCGGCCAGCTCGCGCTGGAAGAACTCGTTCAGCTCGGCGTAGAAAACACCGTCAGCGACGAACTTTCTCCGCTTGGAGCTGTGATGAAGGAAATATTGGTTAGTTATTTGGACTTTGTAGATGAACTTGCTGGGCCGTTCTGAGGCGGGGTTGTGTTGTCCGTTTCCATTGGCCGTGATTTTGAGAGAGATATAGCGGTCTTTGACGAGTTTGGTAATAAATGTTGGTGGGGGTCTAAGTCGTGGTTTCAAGCGTGCAGGGTCGAAAGTGGTTGTGGGCGCAAATTCAAAATTCCAAAGTTGACTGTTTGATGGCGGACCGGTAGCAATATTCCCTTCCAACTAGACTCCAACATCAATTCCTCCTAAACTCTCCATGTCCGTATCATTGGTTTATTTCTCCTCCCATTATCGATTATACATTGATGTTTCGTGGCGGCGTGCATCGGCTTCGGTATATCTTCTCTCGAAATTTTGTGAACGGCGGCGTGGAAAAAGGTCGGCCCAGAGGGGTTGGATAAAAACTCACATCTGGACACCAGCAATAGAAGCCATTTTGTTTGTGATGATTTATCGATCGACGAGACTGACGAGGGACGAATTGGCGGTTAACGTGGGAGAGGAAATCTTAGACTGGCAAAACAACACACTCTACCCTCTGGCCGACTATCCAGGCTAGCTCCACTTTCCGTCAACTAATTCGGGTTGTGTGCTGAAAATTGGAAGCCCTAAGTCGATAATCCTGCGTGGGGCCTCGCCACAGATGAAATTTCACTGTGGCTGGGATATTTTTTTCGTCAAAATAAATGTGGCGTCGCCTCGACAGCCCTAGATCAGTAACCCATGAATCCTACTTGCGATAAGATAGATCCCCAAACCTTCCAAATGCTTGACGTTGTAGCCCCACATGACGTTGTTCCTTGGAGCCAACACTTTGCGGAGACCGTGGGGACGTCATCTGGCCTTGGACACCCATGGTTTAAGAAGTCATGACCCACGTCATCGGCTTCCTTGAGAAAGAAGGGAAATACCCGATTTACAATGCATTTATAGCAGAAGGCTTATGCTGTCGTAGCCCTAAGCCGAAAAGCCAACACTGTAATTGGCTGCCTAAAGGGACGTCAAAGATAGTGGCACATGGCATTCGTGACATCCATTTTATAGAGGGTGCAGGGCTGTCAGAAACTCGGGAAACATCGTGACGCTGCCCAATTTGTAGATGACTTTCAGGAATGCATAATACCAGCTTGATTCAACCCTGTACATACATTGTGAACTCCTTTTACGTTCAAATTATCCCTTCTCTTTTCTACACCGACGGCCTTTTGTCTACACCAATTCAATTTCCTACATCAGTATCGCTATAGAAATCCACCAACCCAGAGACCTTTCAATCCTTCTGACCCGCTTACTCCCCTGGCTCCTGACAACTCCGTTCCACGTTCAACATAGCCATAAGCAACGAGTGATAGCATCGACAAATCAATCGCTGTATTCGCACAATCGCCCACCTTCAAGTCTATTAAATAGTTGTAGGGACCCACCATATAAGGCCCTCCGATCTTGTTTACATTTTCGAAATCTGATAGCGTATCCGTTATCGCCCTCTAAAAGAGGTTACTATCCACTATGGAAGTTCGCAAGGTACCGCAAACCCCGCCGAGTTCAATAGCCCCGTCTTTCGGGCGTCTTTTACTTCAATGACGCTGACGCTTTGCTGTCGCATTGCCATTACAGGTCTATGAAAATGTTGAAGGAATTAGTGGAGGCCGTACCTCCACCGGAACCCTGCGGTTGACCGATTTCCATCTTTTCTTCAGTGCGCCTGCGCCGCAACCTGTAAAGCCACCCACCGATAAGGATAATGACAATGCCCCGGTTGTTACGGCTCGGAGACGAGAGTCCTGGATTACGTATCCAATGATCTCGCACTGCACCTTTCGCCCTACTCCCCCCAGATCTAAGATACATTCATCCATCCGCCTGCGCTGCAGAGACTTTACATACGTCACCTTTACCTTTCCCGATGATGTCTCGGCCAAGGAAACCTTCGAGTTCATCAAGCAGCGTTCATGCAAGTTGAACTCTGTTCGCAGTCTATACGCCTTCCACCATAAGCCACAGAAGCCGGAGCGCGGTATGAACGGATGGGGTGTATATGATGTCCGCGCGGAGTTTCTGCGCCAGGGTATCAATGAAAAGGCGACAGACAAAGGCTGGAGATTGACCACCATCAACAAGGACTACACTTTTTGCGACACATACCCGGCAATTCTGGCAGTTCCTTCGTCAATATCTGATAATACCCTCAAATATGCCAAGGAGTTCCGCTCCCGGAACCGCATCCCGGCTCTTACTTACTTACACCCGGTCAACATGTGTACTATTCTCCGTAGCTCGCAGCCAAGATCGGGAATTCTCCGGAAAACCAACATTCAGGACGAAAGACTTGTCTCCGCCGCATTCAATTCCAACGCACCCAAGAATGCCGAACCTGAAGCAGCGGGCGATTCAATGGAGCAAAGCGGATTCCTAGAAATCACGCCGTCTCAAGCTGATATTACCAAAGAGGGGCTTAACGGCGCCGAGGATGCTTATAGTAGCGATAGTGCCGACCCCGAGCGCCAGAATATGTACGATGAAAAGACCGGCAAAAGACTCATCTACGGCGCTCAACAAAAGAATCTCATTGTCGATGCTCGCCCAACCATCAACGCCATAATGAATCAAGTTCAGGGATATGGATCAGAGACCATGGATAACTACAAGCACACGGAGAAGGTCTTTTTGTACATTGGCAATATCCACGTGATGCGCAATTCGTTAAACAAAGTAGTGGATGCTATCAAGGATGCCGATATGGTCGCACAGCCCCCGGACCCAGTTGCCCTGCACAACAGCCAGTGGCTAAAGCATACGGAAGCAGTTCTTGTGGGTGCTTGCACTATTGCTCGTCGGGTTGGTATCCACCATTCGCATGCTCTTATTCATTGCTCGGATGGATGGGATCGCACCAGTCAGCTTTGTGCCTTGTCTGAGATGATGCTGGATCCATACTACCGCACTATCAAGGGCTTCATGGTCCTTGTAGAAAAGGACTGGCTGTCATTTGGGCACATGTTCCGTCTCCGTTCGGGTCACCTCAACCACGAGAGCTGGTTTGTGACTCAGAAGGATGCCCTGGCTGGCACCACTGTCCAGCCTGGTGAGTCTGACAATGGCATGCCAGATGCCTTCATGAATATTGTTCGGAGACTCCAAAAAGGAGGTGAGGAGGATGACAAACAGTCGGAAACAGTATCTGCATCAGCGCCTGCTGAGGAAGCCACTGATTTGAAGATGGTCAGTCCTGTGTTCCACCAGTTCTTGGACTGTGTGTACCAAATCCTACGGCAGTTCCCGAACCGGTTCGAGTTCAACGAACGATTCCTACGTCGTCTTCTGTATCATCTCTACTCTTGTCAATACGGTACCTTCTTATATAACTCAGAGAAGCAACGAGTAGAGAACAAGGTTAATGAACGGACAGCTTCAGTGTGGGATTACTTCCTAGCCCGACTACCTGAGTTCACCAACCCCGACTACGACGGCACAATTGATGACCGTGAACCAGGCAAAGAGCGTCTTATTTTCCCTAACACCAAGGCGATTCGCTGGTGGCACCAGTGCTTCAACCGGTCGTATGACGAGATGAACTCGTACCTTGATTCGGGACGTGAGGCAGTCTATGATGCGACTGCTTTGGCTGCCGCTGCTGCCGAACCCATTGCTGAAGGCACTGCCCAGCAGACTTCATCTTTAGGTAACTCAGTGTCTAGTTTTCCACCTGCGCTGCAGCATTCGGCCAGCGATCCCGGGGCCCAACCGGCCAACGAGGCCCAACCGGAAAGTGCTAGCGTGCCTGTTTCTACGGCGGCTAATCTTCAGAGTAGCAAAACACTCGAATCAGCACACTCTATGCTTACCCCAGAGACACCGTCGGCCTCGGCTCCTCCTAGCACGGTTACAACTGCGCAAACGACTGCCGAAGCTTACGTGAATCAAATTCGGGACGGATTTGTCAACATGAACCTCGGTAACGCCGTCCCAACATTTCTGCAAAGAACGAATGTCCCCGCACCACCAGCAAAGCAACGGGCAGACCAAGAGATGGAAGAGATTATGTAGAGCATTTTTGAGGAGTCACACCGAAGACCTTATTCATGGGTCATAACTGATACGACGGAGGCGTGTGGTATGCGTCACATGCAAATGCTAAGTTTTGACGGGGCTGAAATGGTTGAAACTACGGGAGAAACTGCGTGGAACGGCCTCGGGCCCAAGTTGTCGAATAGCAAGTCTTGGAGTCCCGGATTTCTCAAAAAACGAACATCCAACGATGACGAACCATCAAGTCGACGATTGAGTCAACGATTTCAAGAAGGTATTTCACGGGTGTTTTCCGTAGATCGCGTTCCACGCGATTATCAACCAAGGCATTTCATCCCCGAGTTCTTCGAAGGCAAACCTGTCTGGGATGCGCCACCCAGTTGGTCACATCACGAGTACCAAGAAGAGGATGAAGACGTGTTGGTTGCAGAAGAGCAGTCGGCTTCTCCCGATGGAAATAGTGCGGGGCGTATTCGGGGGGCTTTTCATTCAGCTGTACAATCAGTGGCCGGAGGGTTACAACGGATCCGGAAAAGAACGGCATCGCCTTGATTAGTGGAGTAGGTGGTTGTACATAATTTATGAGCGTCCTAGCTTAATGATAACACGAGCATTGTTTTTTCTGTTGTTTACTATTTTTTATTAATCCTTTTATTTCCTCATTTTGTTCATTTTACACGTGACTATCACGAACTCGCCCTCGCCGCCTACAGGAAGGCCTCGAGGTTAATCTCAAGAGTACTCGTGGGATACTTGAGCTCGAACTTCTCCAGCACAGTAGGATGCAGGATACCAAACTCGCCAATGCGGGACTCCTTGCCCTCGAAACGAGCGTGAATGGCAGCAGCACGACCCTTCAAGAAGGTAGGATGCTCAATCTCCTCCAACCAGTAACCATCACCCTTGACACTAGCACTAGCAATGAAGGGCACCCGGAGCATGTGCAGCAACCGGTCCAGAAGACCGTGAACCTGCTCGAAACCGGAAGTCCGGCCGTACCACGCCGCAGAGAAGTGACGCTCGTTGCGAGCCTTACGCTCGGCAGTCATGTCCTTGAAGACAACGTCACCACCCTCGAAGACCTTGATAGGAAGAGCGTGGCCCTTGTTCTCGCGGATGGTCTTAAGGATACCGGGGACCAGGGAAGTACGGACGACCTGGAACTCGGCGGACTTGGGGTTGGCAATGCGGACAGCGGTGGTGCCATCGTCCTTGCGGTTCAGCCAGGAGAAGTTCTCGTCGTGGCTGCACAGGGTCAGAGGAAGAACCTCGTTCCAACCGGCAAAGGCGGCGTCTTGGCGGACAATGTCGGTCAGCTTGTTAATAGGCTGGGGGGCACCGATGGTACCAGACTTGTTGGGGTCCATGCGGGGAAGGTTGTTGTAGCCGTAGCCGATGGCAAGATCCTCCATGACGTCGCACTGGTGAAGAATATCGGCACGAGTGATTGGCACGTTCACGTCGAGAAGGTTGGCGTCTTCAGGAGCCTGGGAAGCGGACAGAGACATCTTGCCGAGCATCTTGGTGATCTCTGGGACGGGGAGATCAAGACCGGTAAGAGTGCGGAGGTAGTCAATCTCGACCTTGAGGCTGCGCTGCTTGAGCGAAGGAGTGATGCGAGACTGGTTGTTGTGCTCTGAGACAATACGGACAGGCTCGACAGTGAAGGGCTCGGCGCAGTACTCGGAGAACATGGCGATCATGGTGTTGCAGACAATGTCCAGCTTGGTGGCATCAGTGGCGGTCATCTCAATGAGAACGTTCTTGGTGTCCTTGCTCATCTTGCTGTGGTTGCTGTTGATGATGGGAGGCATGGAGCAGACAGTGCGCTTAGAGTCGAAGATGACGGGGTAGGCCGGGGCGTCGCGGATGATGGGAAGGTAGCGACGAAGGTGAAGGTCAGTCTCGTAGAACTTCATCATTTCCTCACCGTTCATGACGGTAGTCTGGTTGAGAGGCGCAAACTTGAAGTCCTTGGGAGCAACAGCCTCATAAGAGAAAGGACCCGAGATGGTGTCCAGGTCGTGGGTACCAATGGCAACCAGCGAACGCTGGCGCGCAAGGTTCTGGTGAAGCTTATCCTGAAGGGCAATGAAGGAGTCGTACGCGGCCTGGGTGAAGGTGACGTTGCGGAGAATGGCGGCAGCGGCAAGAGGACGGATGGCGGCAGTGGACTCCTTGATGTGAAGCTCAACGAGCTTACCGTCGGCAGGCTCGACAATCTTGTAGGTGGGAGGGGTGGCGCGACCGAGGAAGATGTTCAGGTTGCGGGCGATACCCTCGAAGCACAGCAGATCGTAACGGTTGGCGGGCATCTCAATCTTGAGCTCGGGCGGCGCCGGCTTGCCGTTGACAAGCGGCCGGTTGGCGTCATCTTCCGTATCCTCGTCCAACTCAATACCAAAGTCGAAGCAAAGAGTCTCAAACTCTTCCTTTGTGAACCTGTTGGCGCCGGGGCGGGGCAGGTGGTCAGTATGTGGGGGTCTGTTCTGGGGCCATCGGCGGAGCCGGGGCAAGAGCGGGCGGCGCGGGGGGGAGGGGTACGGCGGAGTGTACAAACGTACTTGCGGCCCAAAGCCTCGAAGAGCTGGTACTTGTCGACGGTGATGGTGGGCATTGTGGGTGGATGTTGCTTCTAGCACGAGTTTAAGAGAAACGCGGCAGGATCGGGGGATACGGGAAGAGAGGGGAGGAGGACGACGATAGTGATGCAGTCATTCACTTAGGCGCTCTTGACCCAGATTCACGATCCTGGAACCGCTGTGTTTTTTATGGTTATAGTGGATTGGCCCCTGTACTAAAGTGTTTCTAGTGCCTTGAGGCTTATTCAAGTGGTTGCAGCAAACCCGCTATTGAGTCACAAGTGACGGAAAGCGCTATATCCCATCTATGGCCTATTTGGGTTGACCAGGGAAGTCGCTGTTAGTGGGGTCGGGATTGACAAGAGCCGCCACATAATGCGGGGTGTTTTTTTTTTTTTTTTTTTTTAATCATTACTCTCATGCCGGGCGAACCCTATGGAGAGACTTTCTGTATTTTTGGACATCTAAGTTCAACCTATGCTAGTACCAATCTAATCTGCAGACACCTCATATCCTCCAACCCAGTATATAGAAACCCGAATCCTAGCACCCCGACCCGACCCCAAGTTAGAAGACCCTCCACAGACCGGACAGTTAGTTCCAGCTTACAGCAAGTTACAAAGGTGCAGTTCCCAGGTGCAGCCTTGAACTTGGTGTTCACTGGTTTGACCCGAGCAGGAATCGAACCTGCTACCTCTTCCGTGAGGAAGAAGTACACCCAGCGCTTAACCACTGCGCCATCGGGGCAATGCGGGGTGTTGTTGTGGCGTTCATGATATTGAGGGTTTGGTCGATTTTGTTAACCCTACATATGACCAGTACCATCATCATGAACCGGTCCCTGGACACAGCAAACGCTTCAACCCCTTTTTGGGAAGTTAAACTTGGGCACCATCATAGGCATGGGACATAAAAATTGGTCGATAGAAACTAGGCACATGTAGTATTCACAAATATCGTTTACATTTTCTGCTCATCTTCATCCCATGATATCTGGAACATATCACATTATTCAAAATCATAACCAGATATACCCCTCTGTAAAGATTTACACCCAAAACATGTTATAGATTTCATTTGTCCACTAACTCTGGGGGCTGGCAAAGCTCAACCGAGCACCAGCCAAAGCTTATAGAAGCTCCCCAGCTGCTTGTTTATGCGCCATTTCAGTGCTGCTTCCCAGAAATCTACAGGCCCTTCTATCAGGCCGACCAGCCCAAAGGCTCTCTCTTTCCCTCTTCTTTTCCTTCTTCCTTCCACATCAATCATTCTGTTGACGATACTTTTTTTTCCTGCCCCTTGCGTTCCTACACTGTAGCTTTTTTCTTGGCTGTTTATCGCCTTGTAATTGATGTCCATCTGGATCTGTCGATACGCCTAAATCTCGTCAGCGATAAATCCGGCTATCCTGCCACCATAGTGCTATTGATACATGCTAGCTTTGCCGCCCCAAGCTTTCTCCTTGGCTTTACTCCCTTAGTTGGTCTGAGACGCGCCCCTCTTTGCTTTGGTCCATCACCCTACGGCCCTGCAGCCTCGACCAATTGGCAAACGAGTCAACCTTAAACATCACCAACAAAAGAAAAACGTCAAAACCGGAAAGTTCTACAGCGGCCGCTTTTGTTTATTATAGCGACTACTAGCCTTTTTCGATATCAACTACAGCTCAGTAACTCCGCCCAGATTCACCAGGCCGGCTCGACCCTGCCAGTTACCGACTTGTACTCTCCGCAGAACCCCACACAATTCACGACATCTCTCGTCTACTCTTCATTGCTTAAATTACTTCATAATGGCCGATAACCAAGGCTCGGATGAGCTTTACCCCATTGCCGTCTTGATTGACGAGCTCAAGGTAGGCTACCTTTGGGATTCGACTTGGAGATGCTCGCTCTTGCCACGCCACCCAGAAACATGAATATGTACACGCGCAACCACACCGGAAGCTTGTCATTGCCAGAGTTCGCCGTAGAAAGCACACTCGAATGGCAGTCGGAGTTCAGATTTGGTGAATTGGATGTAATTGTCACATGCCACTAAATTACACCAGCTTCTGGCTGGTACACGAGCATCTCCGCTACAGTCTTTCCCCACGTCCAACCAATATTTATCGAGTTCCACAAGACTAACATCTGATGGGTTATTTCTCCAGCATGACGACGTTGTTCTTCGTCTCAACGCCGTTCGTCGTCTTTCTACCATTGCTCTCGCCCTTGGCCCCGAAAGAACTCGCGAAGAGCTCATTCCTTTTCTCGATGGTGCGTTATATCCACAATGAACATACACAGGCTTCGCAACAACAACGACATAGCCAACAACGACGCAGCCAATGCAGCCACTAACACCACACCATATGTACAGAGTCGGTTGAGGATGAGGATGAGGTTCTAGTTGCCCTTAGTGAGGAACTGGGCCGCTTTGTCGAGTATGTCGGTGGCCCAGAATGGGCTCACGTGCTCCTTTCGCCTCTGGAGAACCTGGCCTCTATTGAAGAACCAGTTGTCCGCGACAAGGCTGTCGAGTCGCTGAACAAGATTTGCGCCGAGCTTTCAGTCGCTCAGGTTGAGAAGTTCTTTGTGCCTCTCACAACCCGTTTATCCAAGGCCGACTGGTTCACTGCCAAGGTTTCGGCCTGCTCTCTTCACACCGCGCCCTACAAGAAGGTGTCGCCCCCAGTTCAGAAGCAGTTGCGTAAGCAGTTCTCTGGCCTGGTACACGATGATACCCCCATGGTGCGCCGTCCGGCCGCCAGCAACCTGGCCAAGTTCATTAGAGAAATGCCAGCGTCTATTGTCATCTCTGAGATGATATCAATGTTTGAGCACCTGGCTGTCGACGAGCAGGACAGTGTGAGATTATTGACAGTGGAGGTTCTGGTGGCCATTGCCGAAGTCGTCCCCAAGGAGCAACAGTCGGGCGATGGTGTTTTGCTTACTACCCTGCGGAAGCTCATTGAGGACCGGAGTTGGCGTGTGCGGTACATGATTGCCGACAACTACGAAGCCGTAAGTTTGCTGATTCTACCTTGACGGTCTAACAAAACTAACCCTATATCCCCATAAATGTAGATTGCGAAGGCTGTGGATGACGAGACCCTGTCTAGAGATCTTATTCGTGCGTTTAGCAAACTTCTTCAAGATCACGAAGCCGAGGTTCGGGCAGCCATTGCTGGCCAGATTCCCGGTTTCTGCGCGTTGGTCGACCCCGAGGTCGTTCTTGACAACATTGTGCCGACGGTGGAGACTTTGGTGCAGGATGCCTCGCAGCATGTCAGAGTTAACGTGGCACGTGAAATCAGTGGCCTTGCGCCTATTCTTGGCAAGGATGAGACTGTCAACAACCTGCTCCCAATTTTCAACATTCTGCTCAAGGACGAGTTCCCTGATGTTCGTCTGCAAATCATTTCCAAGCTGGACGTGGTCAACCAGGTTATTGGCATCAACCAGCTGGCAGAGTCACTTCTTCCTGCTATTACGACGCTGGCTGAGGACAAGCAATGGCGTGTCCGTCTCGCTATCATTGAGTACATTCCATTGCTCGCTAGCCAGCTTGGTGTCGAATACTTCAACGAGAAGCTCAGTGACCTTTGCATGGCCTGGTTGGGTGACACCGTCTTCTCTATTCGTGAGGCAGCTACCCTCAACCTCCAGAAGCTTACTGAGGTGTTTGGAGTTGAGTGGGCGAACGAGATCATTATCCCCAAGGTCATGACCATGGGCAAGCATTCTAACTACCTTTACCGTATGACTACGTGCTTTGCTACCAGCGTAAGTTTCTTCTTTATTGCTTTAATCTGATAATCTACTAACATGGAGTTTAGACTCTTTCATCGGTCGTCTCATATGATGTCATCTCTATTTCAATTCTGCCAATGCTGGATCTGTTGGCCCGGGATGATATCCCCAACATTCGCTTCAATGTGGCCAAGACTTACAATGCTCTTGTGTCGGTATTGAAGAAGCTCCCTAGAGAAGGCACCGTCTACTCGCTGGAGAAGGCCGGTCAAACGCTGGGTCCCTCTGCAGTAGGCATTGACCTGATCAACGAGCGTATCATGCCGAATCTGGAAAAGTTGCAACAGGATGATGATGTTGATGTCAGATACTTTGCCACTATGGCGATGCTCAACGCGACAGGCCAGTCCGCAGAGGGCGAGCCCATGAATACCGACCAATAAATGTGGGGCCTGTTGTTTTGACGGGGATTATGATGTCGGGGAGAGGAAGAGAATACCTAGACTGAGTAAAGAAACAGACTGCGTGGAAGTCAATTTAATTTGTTACCAATATCTAAGGGCTTTTTTGACGTGATTATACTCTGCGGAAACACAGAGTGCTGATGGTGGATCCTGTGACACCACCGAATGAGAAGACCTTGTATTTGACCCGACCAGCAACCTCCCAACTACCAGCTTCAGAAGTGCCTCTTTCCACAAACCAAGTTTTAAGTTCCTCCTCAGTCCAGTTACAACTAGTAATAACTAACAATCCCCCCTTCTTCACCAAAGGTAACACCCGTTTAGGATAACTTTCAAAAACCCTCTTTCCATGCTCATCAACCTCCTCACACAAACTAATAGCATCAAAAGTCCCCTTATCCAAAACAACATCAAACCCAGCAACCTCCCCACCAACAAGCACATCAGCATAGTCACCGCGAAGGATATCCCACGCGATAAAGCGAATGCGCGGGTCCATTGGAAGCTGAGCGGCAAGTTGTTGGGCGAGCGCAATGGAGGTAGGCGCGTAGTCGAGGCCGGTCATGGGGCCGGCGAAGCCGGATTGGCGGAGGGAGAGGAGGAGGGAGGCGTTGCCGCAGCCGAGATCGAGGAGGGAGGATGTGGCGTGGGTTAGGTCCTTGGGGGGGTCTTCTGGTGAGGGGTCTTCGGAGTCGGAGTCGGAGTCATCTTCGGAGTCAGAGTCGGAGGGAGATCCAAAGGGGACTTTCTCATCGGCACATCGAGAATGTAAATAGGCAATCACCTTCTCTTCCGCATTAGAATCATCGAACCATACAGTCCCCTTATCCTCCGGGTTGGTCTCGTTGTTTTCCCGTTCTCGGATATACAGAGTCTCCCAGCTATCTACGTCAGTCTATAGTCTTTACTTTTTTGGGGAGGGAAGATGCCGGTACATACTACTCCTGGGTGCCCAACTTGGACGGAGCCAAGGTATCGGGTTTTGTTTCCTCGGGCATGGTGATTTGTGTGTATGACGTTATATCATGGTGAGTATGTTAATACTCATTCCCCGCGAAAATCATGTGTAGGTAGGGTCTTGTACTACCGAAACCCATCACGTTTGGGAATCCTCGATCCTCCAGATCCTTCCAAAAGTCCAGGATCATGCATTCATTGGAGACTTTACACCGGCTGACATTGGAGAGTATGAATGAAAAAAAGAGGGGAAGAATCCCGTCAATCGAACAAAGAAATGACAGAATAGAGACAAAGAACGGTACTGAAAAGTGTGTGGGTATATTTATATACAGTAGACAAAGAGGGGTAGTAACCCCCTAAAAACAAAGCAACATCAAAGACAAATACAAAGAAAATGCATCATTTAATCAGAACAGGCGTCGAATAACAGCAAAGAAAAGAAAACGCATATGCAATCTCAAATAACAAAACAAAAACAAACAACACTAGGCCGAACCACCAATAGTGTAGACAGAAGCCTTCGTCAGTCCCTGTCTCCCAGTGACATAAGCACCCAAAGAAACAGCATATCTGATACTGTTTGGATCCACAGCACCTAAATTGAATTTTGTTAGCACAGCCCCAGGAATACGTCTCCCTTCAGAATTGTACGAAAACTCACTCTTCTTTTCCTTGTCATCTCCTTCCAACTCAATCTTGATAGCAGGAAGAGTACCCTGGTCAACTTCGCATTGATCGGGGATTACAGCCTGTAGAGGCTCCGGGTATATTACTTTGACATCTCGGCTCTCCATTGGAAGGTTCTGTGCAATGCCTACAGCAAGCTCAATGATACTCTGCACTGGCCCATCAATAGCAGGTGCAGTTTTGGTATCGAGACAACTAGTTAGAAGGTCCACCAACTCCTTGTGCTTGCTAGCTTCAAACGCCTTCTTGTGCTTTTCAGCATCGGGAGAAGAAAGCTTGCGTGAAAGTCCTTCAAGTGTTGACATGCGCCACGCCAAGAGCTTTGCAGTCAACTCGTTGTATTCCTCTTCATTGGTGAAAGTGTAGGAAGGAATGCGAATGGCCGAGTCAATCTCTTTTAGGTGCGCTGATAACACTGGGTCCAATGCAGGATGGAAGCACTTTTCAAACAAGTTGGTGTACACCCATCTAGTAATGACAGCGCGGCCGGCCGCCGTCATTTCTTGCTTGCCAGTCTTAACGGCATCAGCGCTCACGAATGGAATGATCCAATCGGGCAGCTTAGTCCAAAACTTGCGAATCAAGAAGGACAAGTTGTTGATAGAGCCGGCCAGGCGAGTGAAACGGTTCGAATATTCGTTATCATCTAGCGCAGTGCGTGACTGTGAGATGCGCTGGTTGGCAAGAGCATTCTGGAGGTGAACAACTTGTCCCTCCAGACGAGTAATATCCTTTTGGCCGGCAAAATAGAGCCGCTTGACGTGTTTGTACTTGTTGGCTACGAGAAGAAGAAAATGTTAGAAAGATGAAAAGAAGTTTAACATACAGACACCAAAAAAAGAACTTACTAAGATCCTTAAACTTCTCTTCAGTGACTTCACCGTCAGGCTGAGGCGTGGCCCGATCCATCTCTGCCGAATCTGTGCTGGCGTTGTCCAAGTCGTTACGATACGCAGGTGATGGAGTAGGTTGTTGCAATTGCGACGTAGGTTGTTGCTGCTGTTGCGATTGCGGCGGTGGCTGTTGCTGTTGTTGCTGCTGTTGTTGCTGCTGCTGTTGCTGTTGCTGTTTTTGTGACTGCTGTGACCCGGACGTCAATGGCATAGCGGGGCGATACGCTAAATTGCTAGGGGACGGTGCGTTCAGCGGTGCTGTGATCGGCACACCAATTGCGGGACTAGCAACAGGGACGTTATTTTTAACAGAAGTTGAACCCGGAGGAGGTTGCGGCTGTTGCAAAGATGGCGGTGGATGGATGGAGGAGTCGGCAGTGGAGCGGGTCGAGGCGTTTCTATCCAAGGATTGGCGCGAAAGCGTCGGCGACATAGACGAGGGGTTCTGCTGTGGCTGTAGGGGCTGGGGCAGTTGCTGAATGTTCTGCTGGTGAACGTTGTATCCGGCAGGCGGGTGAGCGCCACTGATGTTAACAGAAGGCGTGGACGAAGCCAGGGGAAAATCAGCAGACGAGTCGCGCGATATATGAGAATGGGAGTCCAACGAGTTTTTGTGGTAGACCTGCTGCTGTTGGGCTTGTTGGACTTGCTGCTGTTGCTGTTGCTGCAACAGTGGGGCGGCAGTGCCAGCGATGGTGCCCTGTTTGTATTGTTCTTGGTACTGATCCTGGTATTGCTGCTGTTGGGTGTAAGCAGCATTGGGAGCCGAGGAGGCGGCGGTGAAATTACCAGCAACGGGGGTCGAAGAAGAGATGTCGTCTTCAGAATATCTCTGGGACATAGACTGCCGAGGTTGCGGCGAAAGAGATTGAGGATGCTGGAGTTGCTGTTGTTGCTGCTGCTGAGCCTTTTGCTGTTGCTGCTGGAACTGGTCCAGCGGTGCTTGCTGTTGCTGCTGCACAGAAGGGTGACCGGCAGTCAAAGCTGGCGGCGAGTTAAACGACGAAAGGGCTGAAACCGCACCAGAGGTTCCAGGAGGTCCCGAAATAGCAACACCAATAGTACCTGGAACGCCATTGTGCTCGGTGGCAACACTAGCTGACGAACGACTAGCCCCGTGTTGCATCTGCTGTTGGTGCTGGGCCTGATAAGCCATTGAAGCTTGTGACTGGCCCTGTTGAGACTGCATGCTTACAGTGGAGTCGCCCCTGTAGTGATGGGGCATTGACTGTTCTGGATAATCGCTATTTTGAGCTTGGGCATGAGCTTGTGCTTGGGCCTGTTGCTGCATATACAATTGTTGCTGCTGTTGTTGTTGCTGTTGCTGCCAAATTGCTACAGCATCACCATCGTTGCCTCCCTCAGCACCCAATTGTGAGCGTCTTTGGATGGCCCGCGGATTCGGCGAGGTAGCAGCAGAGGCCGAGTTGCTATAGCGCTTACTGGGCATTCTAGAAAGCCCAACCGCATTGCTGTACGACGACGATCCAGGTGGGCCCTGCCCCGGATATCCCGGTCCTGACGGCGCCATTGGGCTCGGTGCCGCATTCTGACCGGCATTCGGGTTGGTCGATTGGGCGGTAGATAGGTTCGGAGGCGGGCTACTTAGCGATCCGCTAGCTGACGGAGAATGGCCCTTACCGGAGGAGTTTGGCGATGGCAGCGGGTTCTCGGTATGGCGTTGGCTGCCCGAAGACCGGGTAAAGAAGTTCTTGAACTTTTTCGCCTTGGACTTTTCCGGAGTGGTCGGTGGCTTGCCTGCCGCTTCGTTGGTCTGTTGGGTCATATTAGGTGAAGCAGGTAGTCCAAGATGCTGGTTCGAGGCCTGGCTGGCATTAGAAGAGTAAAGCGCATGCTGTTGTTGCTGGTTGTTCGTATTTCCAAACTGATCTTCGCTCAAAGACTCCGAGAACGAGTGGCTATCGCCATGGTCTTGCTGGTACCCATCGTTATATACTAACTGCTGCGGCGGGACAGAAAACCTCGCAGACGGCGCATTCGATGGCATTTGGTCGTCGGATTGTTGTTGTTGTTGATGTTGCTGTTGCGGTTGAGGATGCAATTGCTGAATGTACTGTTGTTGTTGTCGTTGTTGCGGATCCATATATTGCGGCGCAAGCTGATTGTTTACGCCCGCATTATATTGCTGTTGAGCCTGAAGCCCGCTGACCATTCCGGCCGCTGCTGCAGGTCCCTGTAAACTAGTCTTGTGGTGGTGGTGATGTTCTGCAATCATGAAATTTGGGGCATCCGGTTAGACAAGTATAGCACTACTAATGGCGGGGCAATCCGAGGGAGACCCTGTAAGCCTGTCCTTCCACCAAAGCTTCTAGTAACTAAAAGATAAAAAGAGACACACCTGCGCTGTTTTGTTGCATCTGGGCTGGTATAGACGGCACATTGATGGGATTTTCATGTGTGAATCCCGCCGGTAGTTGCGTTTGAGAGGCCGCAAGTGAGACCGCAGACGGAGACGAAAGATTGGTCTTGTCGGCCACAGACGAGACCTCGGAGGGTTCAGTGGATGGCTGGGCTTTGTGGCCCTTGAGGCGATTCATAAACTTGCTAGCCATATTGTCGACTAAAACTGGAGTAAGAAGAAGGAGGAAACAAGCCGAAGAATCAAAATACAAAGAAATGCGCCGGAGGTGTGATTGGGATTATGCCCCCCGCGCAAAGTGCTTGTTGGGATCTGTGGGGGCCGTGAGATTGACTGAGTGGCAGAAAAGACGGGATTTTGATTTCAGTGTTCTAGGCGGAGAAGGACCAGGTATAAAAAGAACAGTGGCAATAAACGAATATGTGAGGGTGGCCAAACGAGGGACCTGTATGTATGAACGGAGTACACCGTTTCGAGTAATCGAGGCGACCGAGGTAGGAGAATTAGACGAAGAGAAAGATTGTTGGTCGACTAGGAACGAGCTTGCTACGGTAGTCAGATATGAAATCGAGAACTGGGGGCCTTCTCAGCGGCGGGTCAACGTAAAGACGATTGCTGACGATTGTAAATGGCGATGGTGGCACGGCTACTGTCAGCCAAGGGAATAAAACGAGGAAAACGAGGCTGAGGAGACCAGGCTGGCCTAGTTTGCGTATTGAATAACCAACTATTAAACGGGTGAAACTCAAGAAAAGAAAGAGAAGAGCAAGCCGGTGATGGCAGAATGTTGGCTCGCGCGTCCTGTCATAACTTTCTCGCGGGGGGATGGGCCTACGTATGTTTGTATGGTTGTGTCCACGAGTCGGCAGGATCAATCTTGGCCTAGACGAATGGACTAACTAACTACGCAAAACTACCACTGACAAAACAGGGGACTAAGGAAGAAACGAGATTCTCGCTCAGTAATAAACTAGTAGACTCGGTTGCACTGATTGACCGGCTGAAATGCTGCCTTGGTTACGATGGGCAATATTGTTGTAACCGGACGGGCAAACACTTACGGACAGTATCCTCATCCCGAGAACTAGCTGTCGGGTCCCGAAATCCGTATCGTCCGTATTAGGGTTACAGGACTAGCGGCCTGCACGCCCGCAATCCAGGCTGCAAAGTCCGCTGTAATGATGCGGCAAAGACATAAGCGAATTTCGGCAATCCACAGACTTGCTACGTGAGTTTAACTAACGTCGGACACTTGTTGCCTTTGGTTCCATCTTGGCGTCTTTAACTTGTCTCCTATCGGCCATTATGCTGCCAAAGAGTGTCACACGCTTCCTTTTGTGTGTCCATTGAGGCTGTGCTGACTGGCTGACCGACTGGTCTTTTGACTGAAAGATATAGACAGGGAACACCATAGTTTGGACAAAGTGGATTTGTTATCAATTGTATTAACAGGGCGAAGAGGACTACGTATGTATGTAACTTACAATATAAAAGCCATGAATACAAATTGGCAAGCCGGTGAGAAATACGAATCGACCTGTAATAGCTGCATAATGGTCCTAATCCTCCTTCAGGCCTCCGTCCCATGGTCGTTCCACTTCCTTGGCCTAGAAAGCAGTCAAACAAGCAAATAAACAGCAGTTTGCTAATTTTAGAAATATGACTCTCCAGTCTTTGTCCCACAGAATCCTTCTCTTTACACATGGCTTTTCTTGGGAAACATTGCCAGGAAACATTGGCTTCTCATGGGAAACTGTGATACCACGGTCAGCCCGACTCAGGCGGAATTATAAGTAATTTCGATAGGGTTCCTAGGGTTCACTTTTACTTTGCGGGTTTCGTCATACAAGAGACCAGACACCTATTACCACGTTGATGAATAGAGACAATAGGAACTTGAACTTTGTGGTAACTAGTGGCGAGACATGACGGCAGTGAGGGCGGAAGAAGAGGGAAGGAGTCTAGAACATGAGGTGACACCTTCGGAAGCTAATAAATGGTGTCGTGAAATCACTTTGTAAGTCAGCCATCTATGGGGTGAGTGACCCTTTCAAGTGTCATCGTGGAAGCTCGACGTTTGTGAAACATTGTTGTTAATGGTTACGACGACTTGGATATCAAGACAACCCTAAGTGGAGTCAGTCCTCCTCGACTCTGTCATGAGTTACATGTATACATATAAAGTGACTAAGCTAGCACAGCTGAAGCTTGACATCTTGGATTAATTAATTGGCCACAAATACTCGAGTTCCACAGTCGTCATATACCCAGACTGACGCCTCACTCTTGGCTTTTACTAAAGGATACTTACATATTTGTGTTCACGTAAATGGATGTGGCGTCATGGCTCTACGTCGTTATCTGATGAGTGTCTTGGGAATAAATGTCTTGGTCCCAGCCTCTTTTATAGACTTTGGCCATGTGCGAAGCATGCGAGTAGACGGCACTTTGTGTTTTGGAGGCGTCATGGAAGATGTCAGATGCCATTTGAACGACAATGATAGTAGTACTATGGCTGTAAATAGATATCGGACCATAGAAAGACGTTGCCACACGTCTACATACTTTCAGCTTCCCGTGGTTGAACCTCACAGTTTAAGCTCTACTAGTTGAATAAATGACAGTCTTTCTTTAATCCTCCGTAACCTTCTTCGAGAACAACGAATGATACCCAATGCCCTCAGAACTGCAGATCATTACCAAAAGCACCAAGCGGTGTAGAACCAGCCATGAACTAACCCCACACCAAGCGGCCCTTTCCACTCGGACACTAGCCGTAGTCCGCTAGGATCCCCACTACTTGTGCTACTATATCCTGCGGGAAGACAAAATGCACCTGTGGTCATTTTTACGGCGGAATTGGCTTTGAAGGTTAGAAAATACGATGGCTGACGGGAAGTTTGGGGTGTCATGTCACTTTGGCGAATAGTGCCAGTTGTCTTAGAATCCTCTTAGATGGATGCTTGGCAAGACTTTGGATGCTTTCATATCGTCGAGATACAAAAGAACCTTTGACATTTTCGTTGCCTATAAGAAGCATCCGATTAGAACCCGTTCTGCCGTCACTTTTTGCCTCTCCAGATGCATAGCAATCCTCCTGAAAATCATTGTCCATATCTCAGCAAATAGTTCATCACCGTGCACTCAATTGACATCTAGAGTTGCATTTCCTAGCTTGTCGAGCTCCTACAACACGTCATTGGTTTATAAACTTCTCGCTAGCTGTCACTCCCAGTCTGTCTAGATTCTAGACCCATCATCTTTATATCTTTAAATATCTTGCCTTGTCGTCGTCGTCGTTGTTTCGAAACGCAGTTCTTTCCTTGTCTCTTTGGCTTTTCCAGATTCGGCAACTTATTGTGTTCAACGTCACGAAGTTTTTCTCCACAGTATTCTCACTTTTGTCTCTTGTTTCACCCATAAATCCTTCAAAATGGTTCGTCTGTCAATTGTAGGCACTTTCATGGCGTTAGCTATGTCTGTTATGGCGGCCCCCGCCAATATCCAGGACCTTCAAGTTTCCGATACTTCTCTGTCGTGCCACAGTGCTAACGGCACTAATGGCATGTTCAACTGCAAGTTGGAATGTGAGTATCTTCATTTAATTCTTATATACAACAATATACTAACGAGCGATAGACTTCCTCTCTGACCCCAACGCCGGTGGTAAGAACTTCACTGCCAGTGCTATCTGCTCTCACCAGTGGCAATGGGATGGCAAGACCGTCACCAAGGGTTCAAGTAACAACTATGATTCTTCATACAAAGCCTGCATCCGTGATACCGGTAGAACCCTTCAGAGTGCCCTGTCACTCTTCGAGGGCCCGGATAAGGTGTCACTCAAGGTTATTTCGTCCTACATGTCCAACTCGTATGTTTCCTGGTGTCGCCCCAAAGTAAACTAGCTACTAACTGATTCTAGAAACACATATCTGAGTCTCTTTGCTGATGCCAACCTCGAGCCGCTGAACGCCGAGACAGTTACCGACACAGAACTTAGTTACTGGAACGAAGATATGCAGACGTTTGGTGTCACGGGTATGACGGCTTGAGAGGTGATTGGTAATCTTCATAGTATTAATATTTCCGCGTGATCCCTTTTGAGGGATATCTTAGAGTTGTAGTCCAGTACATTTTAATAGTATTCTTTAAAGTTTAACTTCCTTCGCCTGCTCCAACTTCACCTGAAAGTTGTACTACACTCGGTCCGGACTGTAACAACCACGTTCCGGTCTGAACACTAACCTCCCGTCTCCTGCTTTGTGCGCCCCACTATCCCCAACGAAATATCGACCCAAGCGGCCCGGATTTAAGCTCTCACTAAACCCTAGTTCCCAGATTTCCCAATCAGGTGATGTCGCATTTCGTTCCTGAAGCCAAGTCCAAAAGCTTCGTCAAGAGGATTCTACTGGGCGGTACAGGGCTATACAGGGGATGCACCTGGAAATCCTATAAGGACGGAAACGGAAAGTCGAGACGCCTTCAGATGTAACTTGCTGATTACAAAGCGACGGAGTAAAGTACTGACAAGTGCGTTTTAAAACAGTATGTGGCCAGCCGTGTCGATCAGTCAGCAAAGATAACTGCGTAGTATTCAACGTCGGAGTTTTAGGCAACGGGTAGATATACAAGTGTGCTTATAGATACTGTATGTATAAGAGCTGTATTCTGGCGACCGAAATTTTATATCCGACTTTGAAGACCCAAGTCACTGACGCCGGTGCTTCCCAAAATTCAACGACACCGTAAGAGACTACTTAAATCAGTTTCATAGACAAAAGTTACAGTTACAATACACAACCTTCTTCATCGTTTTTCATTTTGCTCTTTTACTTTTAACCCCTCAACAGCGGGACACGAGACACTGTCGTCATTGTATATCCAACAATCTTTCGCTTGATCTGCAATCGTTACTACCCGATCGTCGAACTTCACCGAACCTAATCTGCCGTTTCCATCATCTCAGCAGTAAAACCAGTCCTTCCTGGATTCTAAGCCTCAAATCGACTTCCAATGTTCGTTTGCCGGCCGACATCAAACTAAACTCCATTTAGTACAATTTATTACGCACTCGGGCGTTAGCTGCTAGGGTGTTGTGGAACGCGCCAGGTGCTGTGGCGATTTTTTTCCTTCTTTTCCCCGTGGCAGCGTGGGTTGCTTATAGATACATACAAATTATTACCACGACTTTATCGCATCAGTCGCTATCGACGACGTGCTTTACTTTTCTTGTCAACTTCGGAGTACCCAAGATTTCTCCATCTAGACCGGCCCATCATTTCGCGCCATCAAACTCGATAATCTGGTTGTGTTTGCTCAACTACTCGTCCAATAATTCGTACTAGAAGCCTAGTCAGCTTCTCTATCCATCGCGACCAGGCGTTACTTCCGCCACCGCGTGACACTCTTCGTACCCGAATAAACTATCGCCCGCTTCCGGCCCGGAAGACACTGTTACCGGCATGACTCGCTACAGTGATTCTTTCCTGGCCTGGACCCAGCGGAGCCCCGAGTCGCAACGCTTACTTGCTTCTGGGTCTTTTTCCGGCTTGCGCCCGATTGAGCCGTTGGGTCATGGCTACTTGACTTCATCGCCAATGCTGGCTTCTGAAGCCATCTTTGCGCGCCCTTACTGCGGAAACGCTGAAGGTTGGGGTCCTTTGAGTCCTTTTCGCTATGATTTGACGCCATGTTTCTTAGACTCCATCTTTATGGGTATTGCTACCTTTGGAGTCTTTGCCGGTGTTCTGGCAATCGCATGGCTGATGCGCCGTCGCGAGAGCGAAGTTCCAAAAGACTGGCACTTCTGGATGAAACAAGTCCGTATTTTCAATGTCCACTAGGCGTACCTTTGCTAACGTTGTTTTTGTTTTAGTCCTTGTTAATTGCCATCATTGGTGTTTCTATTGCCCAATTTGCTGTCCAGGCCGTTTCTTACGGCGCTTCGTGGGCTATTGATTTCCGGTCTTGGGCCGCTGCCGCCAACATCATCGCATTGGGAGTTGTCTTTTCAATCCAATGGCTGGAGCACTCAAGAATGCGCAACCCCAACGGTGTTGTCTTGTTCTACTGGTTGTTCCTCATCATTGCTTCGGTTGTCAAGTTCCGCTCGCTTCTTTCTCAACAGGTCTACGTCGACTCGCCTGCCTATTTTGCGCTTTTCTGCGTCAACACCGCGCTGTGCACCACTGAATTCCTTTTTGAGTGGTTATGGCCTCGCAAGAACAGCTCATATGAGGCGCTAATTGATGAGGAAGAATGCCCTATGGAGTATGCCAATGTCTTCTCCATTCTTACCTTCGACTGGATGACCCCACTTATGCGCTATGGATACACCGAGTATCTTACTGAGAATGATCTGTGGGCTCTTGCCAAGTCGGATAACACCAAGACAACTGGTGATTTGTTCGACCGTGCGTGGAAGAAACAGCTTGCCAAGGGCGGACGTCCTAATCTTTGGATCGTCCTTTGGAATGCCTACGGTTGGCCTTACGCTTTGGGTGCTGTATTCAAGGCCTTTAACGATATTTCTCAATACATTCAACCCCAGCTGCTCCGTATCTTGATTGACTTTGTCGAGTCTCACACCGACCCTGCCCGCGAGCCTGAGCCCATTATCAAAGGTTTCTCGGTCGCTTTGGGTATGTTCATGGTTGGTATCATTCAAACCACCATGGTTCACCAGTACTTCCAGCGCGCTTTCGTGTCTGGTATGCGTATCAAGGGTGGTCTCACTTCTGCCATTTACAAGAAGTCGCTGAAGCTTAGCAACGCCGGACGCTCATCCAAGTCTACCGGTGACATTGTCAACTACATGTCCGTAGATGCCCAGCGTCTTCAGGACCTTACTCAGTTCGGTCAGATGCTCTGGTCTGCACCCCTCCAGATCACTCTGTGCATGTTGTCGCTGTACGACCTTGTGGGTTACTCCATGTTCTCTGGTATCGCTGTCATGATTGTCATGCTTCCGATCAACGGTTACATCTCCCGCATGATGCGCAACCTCCAAAAGGAGCAGATGAAGGTTAAGGATGCTCGCTCGCGTCTGATTACCGAAATCATCAACAACATGAAGAGCATCAAGCTTTATGCTTGGGGCACTGCCTTCATGAACAAACTTAACCATGTTCGTAACGACCAAGAGCTCAAGAACCTTCGCAGAATCGGTGCCACTCAGGCTGTTGCCAACTTCACTTGGTCTACTGCTCCCTTCTTTGTGTCGTGCGCTACCTTTGCCACCTATGTCTTTACCAAGGACACTCCTCTGACTACTGACATTGTGTTCCCTGCTCTGGCCTTGTTCAACCTGCTCAACTTCCCTCTGGCGGTGCTCCCCATGGTGATTACCGCTATTGTTGAGGCTTCCGTTGCCGTGCAGCGTATCACTGATTTCCTTACTGCGGACGAGCTTCAAGACGATGCCGTCATCCATGGCCCTGCTCCCACCGAGATGGGCGAGGAGACTGTCCTTATTCGTGATGCTTCTTTCTCTTGGGAGCACAATGATGACGAGGAAAAGGCCGTCCTCCGTGATATTGACTTCACTGCTTACAAGGGTGAGCTCTCGTGCATTGTCGGTCGTGTTGGTACGGGCAAATCTTCCTTCCTGTCTGCTATCCTGGGTGACTTGTACAAGTCTAAGGGATCTGTTGAAGTTCGCGGTAGCATTGCCTATGTTGCCCAACAGCCATGGATTCTGAGTGCCACTGTCAAGGAAAACATTATCTTTGGTCACCGCCTCGATCCCGAGTTTTATGAGCAGACCGTTCATGCCTGTGCTCTGCTTTCTGACTTTGACCAGTTGCCTGACGGTGACCAGACTTTTGTTGGTGAGCGTGGTATCTCTCTATCCGGTGGTCAGAAGGCTCGTGTTGCTCTTGCCCGTGCCGTCTATGCTCGTGCTGATATCTACCTGTTTGACGATGTTCTTTCCGCTGTCGACTCTCACGTTGGTAAGCACATCATCGACAATGTCCTGGGTCCCCGTGGTCTTCTTAACACCAAGACTCGTATCCTGGCTACCAACTCCGTTCCTGTCTTGTCCGAGGCCTCCTACATCACTCTTCTCAAGGATAACAAGATTTCTGAGCGCGGAACTTTCAAGCAGCTTGTTGCTATGAAGGGTTTCGTCTTTGATCTCTTGAAGACAGCTGGCCATGACTCCAACAACGCTTCTGTAAATGCTAGTGAGACTTCCACCATTGTTGATGCTCCTGTCATCACTTCCGAGGATGAGGATGAGGTTACTTCGCTATCTGGTGTTCCTGGTGGTAAGGCTGCTGCTGGTAAGGGCAAGGCCCGGTCTGACAGTATGCAAACCTTGCGTCGTGCTAGTGCTGCTAGCTTCCACGGCCGTCGCGGTAAGGCTTCGTATGCCACCGAAGAAGGTGGTGGTGCCAAGAAGTCGGAACAAACCAAGGAGAATAGTGAAAAGGGTAACGTTAAGATGGCTGTCTATATGGAATATGCTCGCAGTAGCAACTGGATTGCAGTCACTTTCTATCTTTTCTGCGTTATCCTTGCCCAGGTGGTTCAGATTGGTGGTTCCGTGTGGTTGAAGAAATGGGCCGAGAGCAACGCGGACAATGGTTACAACGCTGCTGTCGGTCGTTTCATTACGATTTACTTCCTTTTCGGTATCGGTTCCTCGCTTCTTACCATGCTTCAGACCATCGTACTTTGGATCTTCTGCTCTATTGAGGCCTCCCGCAAGCTGCACGAAAAGATGGCGATTGCCATTTTCCGTGCGCCTATGAGCTTCTTTGATGTTACACCCGCTGGTAGAATTCTTAACCGCTTTTCTTCGGATATCTACAAGATTGACGAGCTGTTGGCCCGTACTTTCAACATGTTGATTGTCAACGGCGCGCGGTCTACATTTACCCTTGTGCTGATTTCTATCACTTCTCCTTTGTTCGCCTTGTTGATTATTCCTCTGGCGTATCTTTACGCCTTCATTCAAAAGTACTACCTCCGTACTTCTCGCGAGCTGAAGCGTCTCAACTCTGTCTCTCGTTCGCCCGTCTATGCTCACTTCCAGGAGACTCTTGGTGGTACTTCTACTATCCGTGCCTACGGTCAGCAGGAGCGCTTTGAGGTTGAGAACGAGTGGCGTGTGGATGCCAACCTCCGTGCCTTTTTCCCTTCTATTTCGGCTAACAGATGGTTGGCTCTGAGACTGGAGGTTATTGGTGCCTTGGTCGTGTTTTCTGCTGCCGGTTTCCCCGTTCTTACTATCGCCCAAGGCAAGTACATTTCTTCGGGTATGGTCGGTCTGGCTATGTCTTATGCTCTGCAGATTGTGGCCTCTCTCAACTGGATTGTTAGACAGTCTGTTGAGGTTGAGACCAACATTGTTTCTGTCGAGCGTGTCATGGAGTATGCTGCGCTGAAGTCGGAGGCTCCTGAAATCATCCCCGAGAACCGTCCTCCTGCTGCCTGGCCCACCAAGGCTGCTCTGGAGTTCAACAACTACTCTACTCGCTACCGTGAGGGTCTTGACCTTGTCCTCAAGAACATTACTCTTGATGTTAAGCCCCATGAGAAGATTGGTGTTGTTGGTCGTACCGGTGCTGGAAAGTCTTCTCTGACTCTTGCTTTGTTCCGTATCATTGAGGCGGCGGAGGGTAACATCACCATGGACGGCATTAACACGTCGGAGATTGGTCTCCTGGATCTCCGTCGTCGTCTAGCTATTATCCCTCAAGACGCTGCATTGTTTGAGGGTTCGGTCAGAGACAACCTTGATCCCGGTCACGTTCACGGTGACGCTGAGCTGTGGAGTGTCTTGGAGCACGCACGTCTTAAGGAGCATGTTCTGACAATGGACGGCAAGCTCGATGCCAAGATTGCTGAGGGTGGTTCGAACCTGTCTCAGGGTCAACGACAACTTATTTCGCTTGCCCGTGCCATGTTAACTCCATCCAACATTCTGGTTCTGGATGAAGCTACTGCTGCAGTTGATGTTCAGACGGATGCGCTCCTTCAGGAGACCCTACGGTCGCCGCTCTTCTCACACAAGACGATCATTACGGTGGCTCACCGTATCAACACCATCATTGATTCAGACCGGGTTGTTGTTTTGGACAAGGGTCAGGTGGTTGAGTTCGGCACACCGGAACAGCTACTCAAGTATACTGACGGTGTGTTCTACGGACTGGTGAAGCAAAGTGGTCTTTTAGACGAGCAGAAGAATGGCGAATCTTCGTCATCTGCGGCTGCTACTGAGTAAAGAAAGTGGAGGCCTCACAATGTAGTGTTGCATATAATCATCTAAATACAATATAGAGGTATATTTTTTCCAAGTTGCCATGAACAAGGAAGGGACAAACGGAGGTTTCCGTGCTGTGTGACTTTGATATCAAGTATGTGTGACGAGATGGGGCGTGAAGGATTCCGAGACAAGTCCAAAAAGGGCAAGAGACGGGAGCCGGGTAAAGCCAGTAAGGGTTTGGAATTCGGGTCACAGATGATGGGATGAAGGTCAGGTCAATCAGTAGGCTGTATTCCAGTGAAGATATTGTTTACAGAATACAGAAGCAAGATGTGTATGTACCTAAGAAGGCAATATGACAGGAGAAGCGAAGGCTGTGTATGATCAATTGTTGTATGTATGAAGACGCACTAGGAAATGATATTGTGACTGTGATGAGTTGGTTTGAACATGGGATCGACAAGGCCAGTTCAATAAGAGCAGCGGTGGACGGTGAAATGGAAAGAGGGGGTGTTGGTAGCGATGTGGGGGACAGGCGATAAGCGATGCGCAGTGCGGAAGGAGAGTCATGAAAATGAGGGGAACAAGAATAGATTGATAGACGGTCTGACACCTTAGCGGTTCAACGGTTGGACGGAGTGACCTCTTTTTTTGTTTGGTTGGGAAGGTAGGGAGGAAGCCGAGGTGGTCTAGATTTGGAAGGGGATAGAATGAGATATGCACGTACATACGTATGCACTTACTTGCATACATCCATAGATGGTATGTACATACATGTGTGCATGTGTATGTTCATATGGACATGTGTAGTTCATGATTTGAGAGTCTGTTGGTCTGTGTGTTTTTGTCTTGTCTCCTGTCATTCCAAAAAGAGAATAGTTTGGTGGGTTGGGCACAGGCTGCGGAAGGAGAGAAAACATGTTGCTTATTGCTGGGTTTTTGTTTGGTGGCAAGGATTGGTAATAGAATAGGCATTAGATGGGACGGGGAAGGGAAGGGGGGGGTCGTCACTAGAGACTGGTATCAAATAGGCGAATGTGACTGGTCGAGATACGGTCTATACCATGACGAATGGTGGAAGGGGCATACGTTAATGACGGCTTCATTTTCGACGTTTTATGTCCTGGTTTGGTAAAAGTAGAAGTAGGTCATTCGATTGGAAGGTAGTACATGGTGATAGCGACTTTGTAGGGTTTGTGGTGATACATGAAGGTGGTCATAGGGTTATATGGATTTCTTCCTGGTTTGGTGAAGCAAGAACGATTGGTACGTATCTTTTGGATAGAGGCGCAGTGCAGTATCTGTGCAGGGTAGGCTGACTGGATATAACGAGTGGTTGGCTATAGATCGGGTGGATGACTACGATTATCGCTGGATTGGGAGAGCATGCATGAGTTCAGTGGATCCTAAATGCAGCATGCATGTGAGGGAGTCGGAGAGGAATAAGAAGACTGGTTCTTTGTCGGACGCGAAAGAGGATTCCAATACGAAGGGTGGGTGCATCAGTGGCTTGCAAGACATTGGGGGTGGATATGGTGCTGTTTAGTGCATATTCTACGAATGTGTGTACATACATACATGTGTACATGTGTACAATACGTACTTACAAGAGACGACAAAACTGGCGGTTTCATGACGTTGTGGTCTCCATGGTGGGGGGAAACACGTCTAATTGGACGTCAGTGGTGTTCAGCCTAAGCATACCATGTCTGTCAACAAAGCTGAATCTGCTTCCTTCCCCTCATCACGATCCAATCTACACCCAGCGAGTGACAGGTTCTCTTGAACGCCAAAACACCCGTCCGTCTTGGTCCGTGTTTGGGGGTTCTCACGCCCCTGCTTTAAGTGGGTTGAATGAATGAGTATGTATGTATGTATGTACATAAGTGTCCGTTCCTCTTTCGGAGTCCGTGGCTTTGTTATCCTATCCCGGCCGCTACCATTTTTTTCGTTATGTCTGTGATGAGGAAAGGGAACCGCCGTCGTATTGTGGACATTGTCTATTTTCACGGATAAGGTAGTACAAAAGTCTGTCATTTCGGGTGGCCGGCTTATGGGTGGGTGGGTGCCGCGTTGGCGGTGTAGATTCGTTTGTTGATTTGTGTGTATGTACATATTTCTGTGGAGGTTTTTTTGCTTTTTCCTTTTGCAGCTGCAGCTGGACATCCTTGTGTTGGAAATGTTGCACATTGTGGGTTGGTCGGTTGACCTTGTACCTTGGAAGGGAAGTAATTGGTTTATTAAGTATGTATGTACACGTTCTCTAAGTATGGATGTCGTTACCCACCAAGATTGAACTCTTTTGGACTTGTCGGCGGCGTTTACCATGCATGGGATGATTGTATGTATGCATCTTTCCAAGACATGGCAAATATATTCATCATTGTACACGTGTTTACATACTTGGACCACTAATAATGGAGATCTCAGTACTTTTCGTCGGTTATAACTTCACTCTTTCCTGAAAAGCCCCAAAAACGGGACAACCCTGATATACACCAACATTAGGGTCCGTAACACATGATTTTCTTGTGTCGCCTTCTTCAAATAACCAAGGCTCGGCGCTAAGGGAAACTACGCAAGACTAACCCAACTTCAATGGGGGGATTGTTTTTCCAAAAGTAGTAGTTAGTAGTTCCAACTAGTATTTTTGCAACAACGACGATCAACAAAGTTGACAAGGCGGCCTCCTTGCCTTGTCTTTTCTTTTTTTTTTTTGCTTTATCGGCGATTTATAAGGAGATGGGCCCTCTGACAAGGCAACTTAGGGCTTTGTTGAGTGGAGAATGTGATGTGATGTGATATGATGTGACGGCATGTGACGGGCTATAAAGGTCTTGTCACAAGACTAGGGTTTGTCGGCTACCTTGGTTGGTGGAGGAAGAAGGAAGGAGCGAGGAATTGGGAAAGTTCGGACAGGACAGGGTGAGAGAAAAGTCCGGGCCAGTCAATGTTGAACATGGTATAACTGGAAGTTGTAGTTTTTTCGTTTTTTATTTGTTTCTTGGGGTAGATCGACAAAGACCAGTCAATTACGTGAAAAAACGGAAAACGGAAAACAAGAAAACAAGAAACACAAAATCAATGTACGGTCATTCTTGTTTTGGTTTTTGGCAGGTGGTTGGATCAAGCCTCGCTCTTTCTTGTTTTCCTTGCACGGACTCCGGGGAAAGTGTGTGTTAGTGACGAAAGCGGGAAGTTACTTGTGCTGGGATTTAGTGTTGTGCGAGGATAAGAGTAGTTGCTACTATTACTACTACTACGACTACTAATGTATAACGGATTTTGGGGGTTGAAAAACTTATTAACGGGAACAAGAAGACAATGAGACAAACGTTGAGAAAAAACAACAAGAAAAGAAACTGAGACATGTGTGAAAGTTAACCGTTGGCAGGGGCTTTCAATGGAATGCAAATGTGAAGCCTGTTGGATGCAAGTGGCTGATCCCCCTTCCGCTGGGGGCGCCGCCAGGCTATAGTAGCTCCTACTACTACACTGATTCTATCACATTTTCTTGTCCAACCTGAGAGGCAAAAAGATACCTGGTAAATAGCTAATTGTAGTATGTAGAGGAGGAGGTCTGTTCGTTTTGACTTGCTTGTGGACCGCCCTCTAGACTCTGTTTGTTTGTGTGTACATACATATGTACATGCATCTAGCTTATGTACATGTGTTTGAAGCGACAAGTCTACATGTATTGATGTACACATTCATATCCACTTTGTAGCTCTGGAACTGTCCGAGAATACCAGTGGGAGTATTGTTTAGTCCTTTTCTTTGCTTAATTTTGACCAGTTTTATCGTAGCGTTACATTGGGTGGAGTTGAAAGGGTCTGGCTGGCCTGGGCTGACAATTCCTATCCTCTGATGCGATATTTCGTGCTGGCAGAACGGTAGAATGGGGCGGATAGGATGCAACTATGGGGCAGAGTTTAGGTTCCTATATGTGTAGATACAATATAAATACATCAATACTTGTTATTTAAACATGTACATATGTACGTGTATGCATGTTCCATCCAGCTCATAGATATACATAGAAACTGTTATAGCCATTGTGTCATTGTTGTCTGTTTCCCCGCTCGTTGTCTGTATCTCTTACTGGTTACCCGTACTTCTAGCACTTATCACTTATGCGCTTTAGTCTTTCACTACATCAGCCATTCTGTAAGAATCCTCGTTCACCTTTAGTCTTTTCACTTTTTACTACAACTTTGTTTGAATGAATCAATACATGTACAAGATTGTAGATACACGCCCACTTCACCCCTCTTTAGGTGTACATTTATACTTGAATCCGTTTTATGACCCCGGTTGATTCACCAATCCTTTACCTGGTCTTCTACTGGATACTCCATTAAACACTGCACAATTTCTTACTACTTTAGGTATTTTCGACAGATCTTCCTAGGGCCTAGCTCCCATTTGTTCTCATGGATACCTGGGCTTGTCTTGTTCTTCTTTTTCCTTTGTTCGTTCGTTTGATACCCGTAGAATCCATTACTTGCTTTTTTTGCTCGGTTTTGTCCGTTAGACTGGTCATTACCGCTTGACTCGTAAAAGTCCACTGCTATAGACGTATAACTGAGTTTCGGTGCTTCCTATTAGTACATACATATCCTTTTTTTCCTACTATATGTATATCTAAAAGTACATGTGTTAGTATAGAATACATACTACCTTGGCGTCACTCACTATATGCAAGGTTTCTTGTCTTCTATGTACGTATGTACCTCATAGTTTCTCCAGTTTACCTTGCAGTCGGTTTTTACTACCACCACTGCCGCTGCTCGTCATCTGGACGCCATTCTATACGCCTGTGACGGCAGCCATGTTCTGCGCCGAACCACTCTTTTCAATAGCCAATCTTTAGCCTGACAAAGCCTCCGCATATTTCAGAGACACTTATCTATTTCCCCCTCCCCCTCTCTTATTCTTTTTCTTGATCTCCATTTCTTGCCTTTAAAAACTGTCAGTCAGTGCCTTAACTTACCCTGCTTCTTTCCTCCGTCACGCCCAACATACAACACAGACACTATCACGTCCGCGGAGTCCTGCCGTCTATATCTGGCTCTAAACGTCTTCCTGGAATACTACCCACCTGACGCTCAATTTCAGCGTCGTGTTCCTACTCTACTACCTCTTCCTTGTCTCTTCTCATTACACGGGCGAGTACATCGTTGTTCCTTTGGCAGCCCGGAAGCAAAGGACGGAGTTTCCGCAAGGCCTGGTTGGAACAAAAACGTCTCATATATCCACGCCCCATCACCACTTACATACACATATCCACTCCAGCTGGTCGGTCGGTCTTCCAGTTCGTCACTCACGGCCGAGATTGACAGCCGGACACCTGCCTTTTGCTCCTGGCCATTGCATCAGCTAGCCGAAGTAAGCCAAAAACATTCAAAACAGACCGGGGAAAAGAATACTCCGTTACGTTTGATGTATGCTACTTGCCCACGTCAACTACTTTTTTCCCATATATAAGTCCGTTCCCGCTCCATCGATATCAACCGCCATATCCGGAACCCCGTTACTCTTGCCTTTTACGTCCATTTCTGTCCTGTCGCAATTACTCTTCTTTAACCCAGGCTGGTATAACAACCGCTTTTTCTGTATTTTTTGTCAGCCCCTTCCTTCCTGTTGCCTTCTTACCGCATCTTGCATTTTGTTTTCTTATAAATAGCCGACACAAACAAAGACTCCTCCTGTCAGACATCGAGTTCCTTCCCCATCTGATCGCTCATCTCATCTAATTCAAGTCTCGTCTACATACATCTAATCCGCATCGCATTGTCGCACCTTCCTCTTCTCCTTCTTCTTCTTCTCTTGTCCGCCCTGGTCCTTCTGTGTACGCTACCTTCTCCACTTTTGACGCCTCTTATTTCCTTCTGCGTCCAACTACCGCCACGCCTCTGTCTCGTATTATCTTACGTCACCCATCAACGTGCTCTTGCCTGAATCAAGGCCTTCTTCTCTATTTTATTTAGTAGTCACTTTGTCTGTCCCTTCTCTTTTTGTCTCGAAAAAATGGCTCGGCCGTGGGGTACCCAGAAAGAGCCATCATTTGACTATGCCTCTAATTCGTCACTGTCTACGGTTTCGTCTTCAAATAGGATGTCTTTGAATCGTCCTAGAGATTCACCACCATTCAGACGTCCTCTTGGTACTCATGTCACTCCAAACCCTGGATTTCCAGCTCAGTCTAGTTCTGGATATCCGCCACATATATCATCGCCTGTATTGGGCTACACTCCTAGAGCTCCTAAACGTGCCTTGGATGCAGACAACACCCGGGCTGCTCCAATAACTCACATTGATAATGACGCTCGGCCATTAATGGTAAGTTTTAGTGACTTTATGAGTGTCTTGGCTTCGTCTCGACTAACAATGACATAGAGAGTTGCTGATGCTCTTCGGACAGAATGTGGTATTCCTGTCAAAGACTGCTTTGTCGCTGCCATCCTGGAAGATGGATCACTTGCCATGTTTGCCGGTCCTACCACCCTACCAAAATCAATCACTGGTCGTTTCTTCAACGCCGAAAGCTATGGCTTTACCATGGAAAAGATTCGAAACCGTAAGTAAAGACTCTGTCTACAACTATGTCTATTACTAACAATCATCCCCAGATGGAGTAGCCGCTGTGGCTAACGATAACCAAGATGATGAAGATGTTCCGGGTTTCTGGGACCATGGTAAGTCTGCAACTCATCCACATCGCAAAAAGCAACGAACGTCAACTTCACGTTCTTCTGGCGATAGTGGTGGTGAGAAGTTCAAGACTATCATCGCTTCAAACTCCCGGGGTATGCGTATAGGCGATAAAGATGCCCTCTGGGATTACTTCCAACAACGCCTCATCAGCTGTCAACAAAATACTTGCAAGATTCTCGCCAAGGCCTGGGTGAAGGCTGTCGAACTAAAAAAGCAGACCCACCATCCATATACCGGCAAAGAAGCCAAGGCTCCAGATTGGTGGCCAAGGTCCGACGTCAAAGAAAACAAAGTACGACACAAGGAGCCAGATCATCTGTACAAACGGGAACGTGTACATCTCCTCGCCCATATTCTCACTTTAGTCACTGAACACCCCAATAAACGCCTTCCAAGTCTCAAGGCATCAAAACTTGACGTCGCTAAACTGCAAGAAATCACTTTTGATGCTCTGACTTCTTTCTTCTCTGACAAAGATAAGACGTCCGTTGCAAAGAAAAAGATGTATCTCACTGAATTGTTTTCTGTTGCAAAGCAACAAGAGCGGTATCGCGCTAACGAAATCGGTAAGTCTCTTGGCTGGTTCACTGTCCGCTTAGTACTAACATATCTACAGATTCGGATACCACTGTCTGGGTCATATCAGACGATAAAACCGCCGCGGTGGTGCCTGCCGACAACTATGATGGCTATGATGATTATGACTCTAACATAGACACTGCGGACTATCTTAACGATACGGACTATCCCGATATGGAGCCGATGCACCAACCCATCGAGTCTGAATTTGTACCAACTCCCGCTCATCCTGCTATAAACCCAACTGGTATGCAAGGACAACCAGCACCCAAGATCGACAGAGGCTACGGCTCACCGTATAATGTTCCTCCCCAAGAACAGATGCCCCACGATATACCACAATCCCTACACATGCATGTTGAGAACTCAAATGCTGTGGACCAAACTCAATCTAACATGGTGTATCATCGCGTAGAGGTGATGCAGTCTGATTTCACTCCAAAACACGCCTCTCAATTTTCTTCGCCCTCTAATTCCGGTACAAGTTCTGCATATGCCGATTCAACAGGTGTCATGCACAATGGGGTCTCTGCTCAACGTCGGTCAAGTCTACTATCCCCCAACTACTCGACACATTCTACTGAGTTTCCGCCACAAGAACCAGCGTACCTACATACCCAATCATTGCCAACTGCGTCAAATTGGCCGCAAGCTCAAGCTACCTCGAATGTGGTCACATATCCTTTTACGAATCCAGTAACAGGACATTCACCACAAAATCAATTCATCCCAGAAGACTATAGAACGACGTTTAACGGCCCATTGTATTGCGAGCAAGGATATCCACAGCTCAATGTTTCTAAGACCATTCGAGACGGCTGATAATTACACAGATGATGGTGTGTTTTGTTTGTCAAGTACTCTTATTGAGACTTCTGTATATGGAGAGACTGTTTTAGTGTTAGATTGTATAGAGAGATACCAGATTTCTTTTTTCCTTGTTTTCCACTTAGTATTGCACATACAGTAGCGTATAGTTGATATGTCACTTGCAGGAGTCATGACATGTCGTCAAATCAACTCCCAGCTTCCTTCCCCCTTGGTTTGAATGATGAACCCCTTCTCTGAGCTAGGGACCCCTAGCCTGTCGGAATCACATGGTTGACCGGGAATAGCCACACATACAGATATACGTGCGTATACAGGATCATGTTGGTTCCTTACTGTCTCCGGTACTGCGTCAACTACCTACGGAATTTGTTTCTTGGTTGGTTTTTGTTGGTTTCTATGTGCTGGGGATGTGATACCCTGGTAATGTGACATAGTCTTGGATGTGCCTTGTCGTGATCTGGCCTGTCTATGGGTAGTCGGCGACCATTCCTTTTGGTTGTTGTGGTTGTTCTATTGATCGTCTACCTGGACAGCGATAACTATCAATACGATCACTTCACCCGGCGCGGCGGATCACAGGTGTCGTCCTTTGGGCCAGGCCCGAAAGATCCCCCGCTCGGCCGCTCATTGTGATTGCAATATAGGACATTCTTATATCCAATCAGTATATACAAATGGGGCAATGGCGCAGTTGGGAGCGCGTTAGACTGAAGCGCAACTTCAGTGGTTCTGTTATCTAAAGGTCACCGGTTCAATCCCGGTTTGCCCCATTCCTTTTGCCGGTGGTCCGGACTGTCACGTGATTTGTTACTACCTAACCCTACTGTTCGCATCGAACTGCCATTATTTGATCATCGAGAAGTGATTGTCCGCAGATGACACGGCATTTTTTTTCTTGATCAGGATTCATAGTTTGCGAGTTATAGCTCCTGTATGTCTTGAACCTTTGTCAGGTTCTGGCGGATGTAGTAGTCTGGAATCTTAATGGAGCAAGTACTACCTACCTAGGTTCTGGGGCCACCAACTTCTGGAAGCGGTGTATTGGATTTGGGGTTTGTGGGAGATTTAGACGGCAGCTCGCTGGAGGTGGACTGTCATTTTTTTCTTTCCCTTCTTTCATTCATTTCTTTTCTGTGAGTTCTTCTTGCTGATTTGTTGTTTGGTATTCCATATGTTCTTCGGGTAGCTTTTCATGAGAAGTGGGTTTCTCAGTTCCAAGATTTTTATATTGTTTGTTCTATAATGGGTTGAGGCAGATATACCGAGATAGCGGAGTTTCTCATTTGAGACGGGTGTTGTGATTCTCTTTTTTGCGGGGTCAAGTTCCCCGGATTCTGTCGACATCTGTCAGACTGGTGCCATGAGTCGACTCCCCGCATTTGACTTCTTCGTCCCCTTCATCACCAGCCTTCGTTCTTTGTGGTCGATAATGTCACGTGCTTTTCCGTTTGACGGTTAATCTTCGGGTTACTAAATTGGCACGTGCGTCATGCTCGTTTCCTGAATCCAGTGATCGGTTCTTATTGGTTGAAGATAAGTGGGTCTTGGTGTTTTGAATCAGGCCAAATCACTCATTGTCCCACGTTATCGTAGCCTTGCATTGAGATAGCTTCGTGCAGCTAAGCAACGCCGGTTAATTGGATAACGCCTTCGCTCCAAAGTCAGAAAAATCCCAAAGACGCTTACACTGGTACCAGTTTACACATCGATCCTAGTTGCCGATTTTGACACGGAAACGTCTTACACCTGCACCTCCGGAAGATCCATTAACGGACAGCCGATAAATCCATCACGTTGTAGCCGGACACCCTGCCTGTTTCTCCCTTGCCCTCTACAGAAGCCATAACTTTCCAGGCGCGCTCTGGCCTATTATTCCCTGGCAAGACGCGTTCTGACCCGCGCAACAGCATTGTTGCCACCAGAAACCAATTTCCCATTCCACTTCCGTTGCTGGCCCGTTGTCCCAGTTCGCTTTTCTCCAGTTGACCCTAAGATTCACTGTTGTGCTTCTTGAGATTTTATGAATTGTTGATTGAACAAGAGTCTTGTGTTGGGTTTGCTGGTGAAGCAATTTCGAACCAGTCATATCAAGAGATAAGTCTCACCCAAGATATTTAGCGGATTCTGCTACATTGAATCTCTATTTGTCTGCCATCTGCTGCCCGCCGCTTCCGCTTGTCAATGCTGTTGTGTTGCATGCACGCTCTCTTGCTCGCCGTATTCAATTTACCCTCTTTCATTCACGCGCACGCCTTGTCTCTTCGACCCCAGGCGTCTACTGTCTTGTCGTCCACACTTTGTTAGCTGTACTGCGTTTAAGCTGTATTCAGCCTCACGCTCCTGCCAGAGCTTACTAACTGCACCTTCAAAACTACAGGTAAGTTGATCTTCCATTTTTGTCGCAGCTGAGACGGGGGCCTAGTGCCACTGCATTCCCTTTTCCTTCAGGTCTCTCTGTCTTAATGACCCACTTGTCTTTGCATTTTTATTGGTCAGTTCTGCATTTGGTGGCCTCTGCTCTCGCGCTTTTTCCTAGCTTTTGTGAGGAGAGACATGCCTAGTTCTAGTGATTTAGCGCATCAATTTGTCTTTAGAGGCCACTAAAGCCAGACATGCACCCATTACAGGTAGAAAAAAAAAACGCATAGACCAACGGGGACTTTGCCATCGCCCACTCGCTGTTCTGTTAGACTGAAAATCTACCAAACCTACGCACACAACAACCCCCGGGCCAGTCGTACTCCAAACTCGAACCTTGCCCGGCTCTTCGACGATCGCGCATATTCCATCGCAAAAACGCGTTGACAGCCATTGAAAACTAACGAGAAGGGTCTTTGTGTCTATCGAATAGGTCTGCAAAGCATCACCAGTTTTGTTCTAGTTTGCATTTATTTACGCTGTTGACGATAATCAACACGCGGCTGAAGGCGTCTTGAGACTTACTTCATTTCGCTGTTTTTATTATTCTTTTTGGTGTTTTTTTATTTGCCTTTACTTTTTTTTTTCTCGTGCGTGACAAACCAACGGGTCGTGACGACTTTCCACCCAGGACGATAGAATTGATATCACGATCAACCTATCGTATCTCAAACAAGACCCGCTGTCGTCTTGCCTAATCTTACACGGCGGTTTTGATAACCCGGTCTTGTTGTATCGGTTCATCCTACGTCTCCTAGACGCGCATCGAGCCTTCCATTTCTAGCTCCACTCCGTCTAGAATCATTGAAGACATCAGCTTCGTGCTTTTGGCTCCTGCTTTCATTTCATCATCTAGACGCGCCAGTGACGATTTGCCATTGGTCTGCCCTGTCATTGCGACAATTGTCTCATCGCGCGACAGCTATATTGTTAGATAGCTTGACGGATTTAATCCGCCACAACCCATTGTCGCCATGAGCACTACGCCAGCGATGGCGACGATGCCTTCGCCTATGATGGCCCAGCCTCAGATGCCAACGTATGCTCCTATGCAATTTAGTAAGGTCGAAATAGAGTCTGCTGTCAAAGTAAGTTTCCTTTAACATACCAAGCGCGTCGATTGGCGTACACATTTTGGTTACGAATGCGCTAACAACCCCAAAGAAATTGAAGGACATGAGGGATAGAGGTGTTCCAGCATCTGACCCAGAATTTATGAAGACTCAAGCCTTCATTAAGAATGTTCAACATCAAATGAGCATCCGCGACCATCGGCGACAGCAGCAGCAGCAGCAGCAACATCAGCAACAGCAACAACAACAACATCAGGCACAACACATCCAACAACAGCAGCAACATCAACAGGCTCAGCAAATGTCTGGCCAACCTGCCGCTAATGGTTTCTCTAATGGTGCTGCCCCTGACAGATTTCCCGGTTCGCAACAGATTAACCAGTCTCCATCGGGCAGCGGCAACTTTCCGCAACCCCCTAATATGGTTTCGCAGTTTTCAAACCAACAACTGGTCATACTGCGCAACCAGATCAATGCCTTCCGGATGCTCACTAAGAATTCCGGCGTTCCGCTGCCGATCCAACAGTCTATCTTCACTCAGAGGATGCGTAGAAGAACTACCCCTGCTGATCCTGTGACTACTGAGCCTTCTCCCGCGCTCCCCCCATCGCAGCAGCCTCTCCCCGCTGTTGATGATGTCAAGTCTGCTGAGAATGTTGCTGCCACACCACGACCTGCTGGGTCGATGGCGCCACCAAAACCCAAGGTTCCATTGTACAAGAAGTTCAAGTCACCCGAGGAGGCTGGTCTTGTCAAGGCCGCCATCAGCTTCAACGATCATGCATCGCGCAAACACCGCCTTTTTGTTCCTGGAATGTTCCCTCTTGGTCTTGACTTTGAAGCTGTTCGTGTTGAGCGTGAGAGAACTATTGTCAATCGCATGCGTTCTCGTTATGCCGACCTCAAAGATACGCCTAGTAACTTGGGCCACTGGGATTCTACCACTGAGGAAGTTTCCGTCGACGAGAGCTACAAGATCAAGGCTCTCATCGAGAAAAAGTCTCTCGAGCAGTTCGGCCGCCAGCGTCTGCTTCGCGAGTCTATCGCCAGACAGATCCTTCACTACGAGAACCTGGCTATGACGACTAACAGATCAACCTACCGCCGCCTGAAGAAGCACAACGTTCGCGAAGCTCGCATCACAGAGAAGCTTGAGAAGCAACAACGTGACGCCAAAGAGAACCGTGAGCGCAAGAAGCACAACGACTTCCTCCGTGCTCTCCACAGCCATTCCAATGAAGTCAACAGCATTGGACATGCGACCAGACAGCGCGGCAGTCGCCTTGCCAAGATCATGTTCAGCCAGCACTTTAACATTGAGAAGGAGGAACAGAAGCGCATCGAGCGTACTGCTAAGCAGCGTCTCCAGGCTCTTAAGGCCAACGATGAGGAGGCTTACCTCAAGCTGCTAGACCAGGCCAAGGATACCCGTATTACCCATCTTCTGCGCCAGACCGATGGCTTCTTGCACCAGCTTGCTTCTTCCGTCAAGCAACAGCAGCGCCGTGCTGCTGAGAGATATGGCGATGAATTTGAAGAGAGCGAGGAGGAGGAAGCCCAAGAAGACGAGGATGGCGGTCGCAAGATTGATTACTATGCCGTTGCTCACCGCGTCAAGGAGGAGATTACCGAGCAGGCCGACATTCTCGTTGGAGGCAAGCTCAAGGAGTACCAGATCAAGGGTCTCCAGTGGATGGTGTCACTTTACAACAACAACCTCAACGGTATTCTTGCCGACGAAATGGGTCTGGGAAAGACCATTCAGACCATTTCACTCATCACCTACCTCATCGAGCGCAAGCGTCAACCCGGTCCTTACCTAGTTATCGTACCCCTTTCTGTCTTGACCAACTGGAACCTCGAGTTCGACAAGTGGGCCCCATCCGTTAGCAAGGTCGTCTACAAGGGTCCACCAAACGCTCGTCGCCAGCAACAGGATCGCATTCGCTCTGGTAACTTCCAGGTTCTTCTCACCACATACGAGTACATCATCAAGGATCGGCCATTACTTTCCAAGATCAAGTGGTTCCACATGATCATTGATGAAGGTCACCGTATGAAGAACACACAGTCGAAGCTGTCGGCCACCATCCAGAACTACTACTCGACTCGCTTCCGTCTTATTTTGACTGGTACTCCTCTTCAGAACAATCTTGGTGAACTGTGGGCTATGCTCAACTTTGTTCTTCCTAACATTTTCAAATCCGCCACCACTTTTGACGAGTGGTTCAACACGCCCTTTGCGAATACGGGTAGTCAAGACAAGATGGAGTTGACTGAAGAAGAACAGATCCTGGTCATTCGTCGTCTTCACAAGGTTCTTAGACCATTCCTGCTGCGTCGTCTGAAAAAGGATGTCGAGAAGGATCTGCCAGACAAGACCGAGAAGGTCATCAAGTGCAAGTTCTCGTCACTGCAGTCCAAGCTGTACAAACAAATGGTTACCCACAACAAGATTGCTGTCGGTGACAAGGGTGGTAAGACTGGCGCTCGCGGTCTTAGCAACATGATCATGCAGCTGCGTAAGCTCTGTAACCACCCCTTTGTATTCGATGAAGTTGAGAGCATTCTGAATCCTATGAGTGTTAGCAATGACATGTTGTGGCGTACGGCCGGAAAGTTCGAGTTGCTTGATCGTATTCTTCCGAAGTACAAAGCATCAGGTCATCGTGTCCTCATGTTCTTCCAGATGACTGCCATCATGGACATCATGGAAGACTACTTGAGATATCGGCAGTTTGAGTTTATGCGTCTGGATGGTACGACCAAATCAGACGAGCGCTCCGACTTGCTGAAGGAGTTCAATGCTCCTGACTCCAAGTACTTCATGTTCCTTCTGTCTACTCGTGCTGGTGGTCTTGGTCTCAATTTGCAGACTGCTGATACCGTCATCATTTACGACTCTGATTGGAATCCTCACCAGGATCTCCAAGCGCAGGATCGTGCCCATCGTATCGGTCAAAAGAACGAAGTCCGTATTCTCCGTCTTATCTCGTCCAACTCTGTTGAAGAGAAGATTTTGGAGCGTGCCCGGTACAAGCTGGACATGGACGGCAAGGTTATTCAGGCTGGTCGTTTCGACAACAAGTCTTCCGAGACCGATCGTGATGCTATGCTTCGTACACTGCTAGAGGCGGCTGACATGGGAGAAAGTGGCGATCCAGATGACATGGACGATGAGGAACTCAATGAAATCTTAGCCAGAAATGACGAAGAATTGGCTCTCTTCCAAGAGATCGATGTCAAGCGCCGTTCGGACCCTATATACGGTACCAACCCCGGCTGTAAGGGTGTGCCCCGTCTCATGGCAGATAACGAGCTTCCTGATATCTACCTCAACGAAGGCAACCCCGAGGTTGAAGAGGAAGAGGTGGTTCTTGGTCGTGGAGCTCGTGAACGCACGCGTGTCAAGTATGACGACGGTCTCACGGAAGAGCAGTGGCTGTTGGCTGTGGATGACGATGATGACACGCCAGAAGAGGCAGCTGCTCGTAAGCAGGCGCGTAAGGACAAGCGTGAGGCTAACCGCTTGCGCAAGACCGCGGCATCAAATTCTGCTTCCCAAGGCCCTGGTTCTCCGGGTATGGATCGCGAATCTAGTGAGGAAGTTGAGACACCAAAGAAGCGGGCGCGCAAACCTTCTTCCAAGAACGCAGAGAAGCGCAAGGCGGACGATGGCGATGAGGAGGCTCCTCCCAAGAAGCGGCGTGGTCCGATTGGTAGACCAAAGGGTACCACGAATGCTGCTGCTGAGGCCAACAAGCTTCCTCCCGCGCAGCGTGCTATTCTTGGCAAGGCACTCCGCGCTCTCTACGATGGGCTGATGAAGCTCGAGACTGATGATCTTGAGGTGCCACCAGATTCGGAGGATAATGAGCCCGGAAAGCGGTTGGTAATTGGACCTTTTGTCAAGCTTCCTCCCAAGCGTGACTTCCCTGATTACTACATGATCATTCCCAACCCAATTGCCATGGTGCAGATTGAGAAGAAGATCAAGAAGGATCAATACAAGAAGCTCGCTGACCTCAAGGCGGACATTGATCTGCTGTTGAGCAACTGCCGGACGTACAATGAGGACGGCAGTATTCTTTACCAAGACGCTCAACTCATGGAGGACTTTTTTGTGTCGGAGATGCAACGCCTGTTGGATGCCAGCCCCGAGCTTCAAGCTATTGAGGCTGGCAAGCCACTAGACGCCGGTGATGCGGCCAACGGTGACGATGGTTCTGCGCCAGTGACACCAGCTGCACCCCGGATTCGTCTCGTGTCCAATAAGGTCAAGAAGGACAAGAAGGAGGGCGATACAGGGGAAGATACGCCTGGAGCTGCTCCTAGCGAGACAGGCGAAGCACCAGCAGGAGCAGAATAGGCATTTCGCTTCTAGCTGTAATTATCGGTAGCTATGTTAGTTTGTCGGGTTTGTAAAATCATGTTTCTGGGTGGTTTGATGTTGTAGTTTTGTGGCGTCTGTCTTTTATCTTGTTTCTTTCCTTTTCTATTAGTTTTTTTTTGGGAATTGCGTAGGTTGTTTCATTGTTTGGTTATTGCGGTTTTTACTTGTCCCATGATTTTCAATCATTATTTCTTAGCTTGTCATTGATCATGGGATTGTGGTTTGGATGGATGGAGTTCTTGGGTTGTTGTTTAGATAAATACTATCTTGTGAATAAGTCTTGATTCAGAAACAAAACAACTTGATATGGGAATCTCAAACATTGCTCTAACTAACTGGTCTAATATCTAACAAGATACCTGCTGACTTAGAAGTCATATTTTGTGGTAGTCTCTTTCGCCGTCTTCAGTAATGGCCATATTCATCATAGCGGGAGTAGTCACCTTGTGGCATCCATTCATCACCACCACGCCCTCTTCTAGCTTCCATAGGCGACATAGTTAAACCGTGGTGACCTTGATGATAATCACGCTCTCTTTCTCTCTCTCCCATTCTCGCCCCAAAACTTCTTGTATGTGGACTAGCACTGACATTCTGTTCATAACCGGTATACGGACTAGGTGCCCCATGGAAAGACTGACTATGTCCATGTCCATGACTACCCGCATACACATCCCGTGGCGAAGCATAATGAGGAACCTGGGGAGGAATCTGCGTGTGCACATGCATAGGGGCAGGTGTCCAGGTACTCCTACGAGATGGTCCGTAGTCGGGAATAGGGTTATCCCAGTATGTCCTTTCTACGGAAGGTGAAGGCTGATGATAAGATGAGTTGCCGCCGGAGTCACGACGACGACTGGGTGTTACGGGGACGGGAGTCTCGTAGGATGGTGAGTATACGGATGGTGGGGGACCCTGGCCGAAGCGACTTGGTGGACGAATTAGAGGCGGTCTTATTTGACCGGGTCGAACGGTCATTGGACGGCGAGGAGGAGATTTAGGTGTTGGCGGGGCAGCGATGGGGGGCATTCCGTTCCAGGAGTCCCGTTTGCGAGAGGGTTGACCGGCGCGGATGGAGTGTGGAGGGGAAGCTTCTGGAGCGGGCCGAGGATGATGATTATGATGGGTTTGTGGAGGATATCTAGGCGGGACATTTGAAGGAGGGAGATACGGGGAGGCAGAGTGGTCTACGGACATGCTCCGGGAGATTCTTGGGCCGGAACGGGAAGAAACGGGGGGATATCCTGAGGCTGGAGGGGGGCCTGCATAGCGTTGGGGACGTGGCCGAGGTGGAGCTCCGGAGATTGTTGGTGGCGCTGTAGAGAAGGAAAGTGGTGTTTCGAGATGGGGAGCCCGGGGAAGACGATCGCCTGCGTTAAGGATTGACGAGCCGCGAATAGAAGAGGAGGTTGTTGCTGGGCAAGTAATTAGGATTTCAAAGGCGGATTCATGCCACTCTATTGAGTCACGGACTTCAGCGCGGATTTCTCGGGTTCCTTCGATACCGACGTCAAGAGGGGTCATGGAGGTTGAGCCACCGTCTGCAAGGGTTCGTTGGGTGACAAGATCTAGGTTTGGCATCTCATTGTTATACCCTTCTGCCTCGTCGATACGGAGGGCGCAGACCCAGCGGCCTTGTTCTTGGAGGAGACGGAGACAGGCTACGACGAGGAATTTGCCGTCGATTTTGGTGGCGTGGCTGGGGGTTTTTAACTCGAATTGCACGATGGAGATGTACATGTCTTCATGGGGAATGGGAGATATACATTCAGCTGAGGTATCGGAGATACACCAGGACGGCCGGTGAATGGGGGTATGTGGAACGATTCGCCGGATGCCGTGGTCCATGTTGAAGATGATATGGGGACGTGACTGGCTTGTTGACGTGGAGATACTAAGTCTTGTTGAGGGCGAAAGATTCGACCTTGGAGAGCCAGCGTAGACGTTCTCTGCGTCAGGGGAGATTTGTGGGACAATAATGGTATGTTGTTTGCGCATCTCGGCAAACGCTTGAATCTCAGTTGCAACGGGGATAATCGGGCCAACTCGTACATATTCATCTTCATCACCAATTTGTTGAATGAAGAAACACATGAATTGTTGAGAACCGCGGTTACACAGATTCAACCAGACACGACGAAAGTTACCGATGGTAGAGGGTGAAGCATGTGGTGTCATGAACAAGGAGGCTTGAAGACCGCGGTTTGTCATACTCCAGGCGGCTTTGGAAGGCATGATGAAGGATGGGGCGGTAGTGATACCGGTGGTGTCGAGGAAGAATTCAGGTCCATCGGCTAGAAGACCTGTACGAAGCTCTTTGGCTGTTCTCGGCGAGTCCCAGAGGAGGATACTTTCATCTGTGGAGATCTTGAGAATCTCATGTTGCAAACGGTGGAAAGCCCGTACAGCACCTTCTCCATAGCGTACCTTGAGGTGTACACCAAAAAGACCAGCTAGGGCATATGCTTGGTCCTCAGGTCTACTTCCCTTACGGCCGGCCATCCAGGTCATGCGGGCAGCGACGAGAGTACTTTCAAGGTGCACATGACGAGCAATGACTGATTCGGGAATGAAGGTTGCTTTGGAAAGAAGAGCGTGTAGGTCAGATTGGGACTTTACGGCTCCTGAAAGTGAGTCCCAATTACGGTCGTAGAATTTGAGACGGGGGGAGGCAAGAAGTTCGGGGAGTGTCCAGACACGGCTGTGCCATGCTGAAGCGAGGAATTGTTGACGCCACTAGGAAGGTTAGTATGTATTTTCGATAAGTGAAGAGGAGACTTACACTTTTCCGAGGGAAGGATCTGTTATCGAGACCAGCTCCTCCATCTTCGTCACTGTCTTCGTCGCTTTCTATCATGTCCATTTCAGAGAGATCCTTGGGTAACTCGAAGTCGTGTAGGTAAACATAGCAGATGGCAGCTTCAGAGTAGATACTCCAAGCGTTTTCGATGGCCTCTTCAACTTCACCCTTGGACTTGATATCTACACAGCAAGTATCCAGCCAAATCCAATCATATCCATCTCTATGAGCAGTTTCAAGAGCTCCTCTGATTTTCCAGAATGGTGGGGACGGACGAGGATCGTTTAGTGAGTTACTGCTGTCTCGAGGATCGGTCAACGGCGTGGCTGCCCCAGTACCACCAAAGTCACTATAAGCACTTGGCGCCCGTCTAAGATTCTGTCTCTGTTCATCCGTAGCTAGTCTTGCCTCGGGACTCCGGTCTCTACTCCACGCGCGCTCATGGGCATCCACGAAACTGGCTTTTCGCCGAGTATATCTTGACCCGGGACGACTGACGTCGGCATCTGAATCTGAATCGAGATCGGATTCGGAATCTGAAGGCGTGGAAGGAATAGGATGGCGATCGGAGGAAAGTGCCATGTCGGCGTAGCAGATTTCATCTGGGAAGTGCACGTGGGATAGGACGGCATAGCGGGGGATAGTGCGGCCGGAAAAATCCCGGAGCATCATGTTACCCGTGTTCAAGAGACGCATTTTGACGGCGGTGGAAGGTGTATGATGCTAGTTGGGAAAGTGCGCACGAAGTGCGGGAAAGTAACTGTAGCGGTGCTACAAAGTGCAGGTGGGTATCAAATAGATTAAGCCGAGTCTGTGGTGTGTGTTGGGAAGGAACAAATATGTATGTATGTGAAGAAACAAAGTAGATGGAACAAAAGCAATCCCAAAATGAAGAAGAAGAAAGAAGAAGAACAAGAAAAACCACACGGGCAAACCACGGTCGGGAGAACTACTATTCAAGAGAACCAGAAAGGAAAGTGTAGTGGAACCAACCGGTAAACTCACGGGGCCATTCGTCAAGCAACAGGTTCTCGTCGGGCAGGAACGACTGGCATGTATACGGCGAGCGGGCAAAGGATATGCAGCTGCAGCGTTGCAATGGGCTTGCAGGAAAGTGAAAAAGAAGGAGGAATGTGGTTTGTGGCTGCAGTTGCAGATGTGATGCAGATGTGGGATAAATGGAAGGAGGGTTAGGTGAGTTGGCTGGTAGTTGCGGTGGTGGTTCAACTATGTATAATTGAGATATCACCCACGCAAGACACGAGGGAGCTTTCCGTCTGGGGTAAGGCGGGGTTTGTATGGAGTCGGGTAGGTTTCTAGAAAGTAAGTGCGTAGCCTGGTGGGCGGGGGGGGGAGGGGTTTAAACAAGAGGTAAGAAAAGAGGGGTTTATGTTTCCGGCAATTGAGGTTACACGTTTAAATGAAGAGCCAGAGAGCTGAAGAAAGGTGGAAAGAATGACGAAAGAAAGTGGCGGCATAAGCAAGTAGCAATGAGAAAGGTGATGCAGCTGCGTACGTGGGATTTTCTGGTCGTGCGGTAAGAATGGGATTGGGTTGGGCTGCACGGGGAGGAAGGAAGGTGCGATGGAGGTGCTGCAGACGGATTAGGCTGGGAAGGAGGGAACGTAATGGAATGTGATGAGCATGAGGATGTGGATGAGGCCTGGTTGTTTCTTTTTTCTTTCTTGGTGGGCTATTGGAGAGATGGCTGATTTGGAAGGAAGGAAGGGGGAAAGTGCAGAAAGGAACGACTTGATTTTGGAAAGAATGTATCGGGCTGGTTAGCGTAGCTTAGCTAGGATAGGGATGAGGGATTGAAATACATCAGTAGTAACCCCTTTGCCAAAGGCAAGAGAAAGAACCCTGCGTATGTACATACATACATACGTGATCCTCTAACTTCCTTCATCTTCCACATCCGTGACAAAAGGCGAGAAAGAGGATAGGATCACTATCGCCAGAGCCGGTGTGACGGCAACTTTTCTCAAACAAGGCGGTGGAAACCCCGAGGTGGATTTGCCTAGCAGGTAGTGTCCTAGGGGAAACAAATCATCGTGGCCAGCTATCGGGGGCAAAAATGAGGCATATTGCACTACGCAAACCGATCAGCCGTTTGTATCTATAGAGTTTGACAAGCGGGGAAGGCACGCACGCACGGGGTTGGCGATTACGATGGGGAATGGATGGATGGTGGGGTTGTTTCCTGAGGGGAGGTAACTTCCTAGGTTACGGTCGGATTTCGTTCCGTGGAGGCGGGGGTTTTGTGGGTTAAGTCTTTTTGTTTATGGTGGCGTGAGATCGGTAGTGATTGTGGAGATGGGACGGTATGGGAAAGCTGGAGGTTATGCATTGACCATGGAGAGAATGTGGGGAGGATGGTGGTAAGTTTGGATGAAGATGAGGCTGACATTTAGGAATGAAGACGGGTTTATCTCGTGAGGTGAGGGGTGTATTTGGAAGGGAACCCTAAGAGGAAGAAGATTTATATATACATAACAAATGGGCCCCACGAATCGGGCAATGAGTAGCGAAATTTTCCGTGATAGCCCAATCAACCCAACGTCACCCTCCTTACCAAAGTTGATAACCCGCTATCCCGATTTGGAAGTTTGAGTTTCAATGGAATGAGCGGAGGGGTAACTGCCGTTGTTGAGATTTAGCAATAGGGATAATTACAATGGCATTTTGGACAATGAATGATAGATGTCAAAGACAAGACACTATAGACAATGAAGGCAGACTAGTAAAGTGAACAATGGTGCCAGAATGCAGAAGGATCAACTAACGTCACTTGAACCCTATATGTGATTATCACGAACTAACATGCTGATTGAACTTATACACTTTGTATTCTGTACACTTCAAGCTAATTTAATCCCACCAACTAAGAATCCACAACCATCCCAAGCAGTAGCCTCTACAAAGCCCCAGCCCATTCTGTAGAACACACCCTTCTCCTTCCGAACCCAAAGAACATTAACAACGTCAACCATACGGCCCGTCTTAACCGGGAAGTCCCGTACCAAGTGATGCTTTGTTGAGACCGACATCTCAGATAACGCAACAAACGTCAACTTCTCCATCGCATAGTCCTCATCATCCGAAAGATTAGGGTCCGAGTCATGGACCAGTTGCTGGTCATGCGAGTTGACTTGTCCGACTAATTCACCTCCGAGGTAGATAGAACCCAAGGCTGCCCGGTGGCCTGAAGGGGAGGTTATCCAGGATGCGAATTTCACACCGAGATCGACGATTTGAGCTTTGAAGCTTAGGATAGGGAGATTCGGTAACGGAGTGGCGAGGTGTCGAGCATTGGCTTCGTTATCGGTGAATAAGGGAACGGGACGCCGGAAGGTCACGTCGGTGTAGTTGACATGGCCGAATTCTGGTGGTGCTTTACTTCCGTCGCTGGGTTTAGGACGTCCTTTGATTTTGATACGGGACCAGCCTGGGGGTAATTGTGATGGATCGGTAGTGATAGGGTGTGATAAACCATTAGCTTCCAAGGCAATAGAGATAGACCCGTCTTTGTTCTCGAGATGGTACTTGACCAAGCTGCGGAACTTGGGAGTCAACTCTGGTCGACCTCTGAAGATCCAGTTACCCTCTGAGCACTCCGAGTATACAGTTTCGGCACATTCCCAAAGTCGAACGTCAACAGATGATCGAGAAAAGTCCCAAGACATCCAAGCCCAACTTGGTAAATCGGCACAAGCAGACCGCGGGATAATATAGCCCGTGTTTCCCCAAAGCATCATAATATCAAAGAACATAACCGGCATACCATAGACAAAGCCACCCGTAAACGACCTGGAAAGGAGGCTTGTAACTCCAGTAAAAGCCGAGATAAAGTGATCGGGTTTATCCTTCCGGACTCGTCGTACACTATAATCTGTGACCATGTTCCTGTAATCCTGAATATCTGGCCAGATGGTGTGTCGATGAGCTAGTGTGGGGTCACCAACGGCACTCAGGCATTTAAGAGACGAAACGGGGATACCACCTGGCGATCCAGCTTCAAATTTATCGCGGACGATACAGTGACAACGCCAAACATAATTTGTCGGGAAGATGTACAGAGCCCGGCGTGAGTATAACTTATCACCAAACGTCCATGCCCGTGTATTCCAATATGTCGTTGAAACCTTGTCCTGTAAGCCCGCCAACCCGACAGAATCTTCTGCATCCCTCGCCGCCTCCTTTCCGGCTCCGCGTGCGTCCTTCTCTGGATCTAGAGGCTCTAACCCTTTACCAAGACCGCGGATAGCGTAAATAACCGTAAAGACTGCATTGGCATATAGCTGTGGTTTATTCATCACGTACTCCGTCCTTGAAGCCTGGTTGTCATGGACGATGCAGAAATGGTCAATCCAGAGATATGGAACCCGGGTTTTCCGTGTAAGCCAAATGGCATCTGCATAGGCTGGCGGAATCAAATCCTGAGGAATACCCTCTGTCAAGAATAAATCCAGATTTTCACTCGTTGTCCGCTCATGCTTGCAACTCTTATCACCAATCGGGTCGCAATCGCCATATGACCAGATCGCATACCGACAACCCGGTGGCGCCTCAACAAGTTGGTAGGTTGTAGTATCAATAAGATAAGACGGACGCCATGTGTTCCGACCCTCATCTGAACAATGTAACCCGTGTTTCCGCTCGCAAAGAATAAGCCATATGTGGATACGCTGACAATGCGCCAAGTCAGCATTATTCGCAAGAGCAAGCAACTTCTGCGTAGACAAAGACTCAAGTGCCGTCTCATCCTGAAGAGCAGGCGAATAAGGCCTCTGATCACTCGCCGAAGAAGGTCTTATATGACCACCTCTATCATCATAGCCATGGTCAATCGGACGGTGACCCCGCGTAGGCGACCGTGGCAGTGTTTGCTCAACATCCGGGACCAAAACCGGCTTGGGATTCTTATTCCGCCTCAAACTAGGCGTCCGCAAAAACTTATCTCTCCAGCGTCTTGGCTTTGGCTCCTCATGTGCTGGCTCGGGAACACTTGGTGAAAGCGGCTGGGAATCCCTTCTCGATCTCAGCGACAAGGTCCGAGATGGGTGAGGTTGCTGTGAGATTGGCGCGGGTAGCGGTTTACTGACTGGCGGATTCCGTGGCTGGTCATATTCATAGTCGCCGTCTGGATTCGCGTTGTAATCGTACCTCGAGGTCTTTGTTTTGCTACCCCGAGACCGTGGCTCGTCAAATCGTACATCCCGAGGATTATGTGATTTGTTCCGGCTGCGTTCGCCCCGCCAATCTGACTCTTCACCGGTGTCTGAAAAGTCCACTTTATTCTTCCGTCGGTGGTGGCCGTCTGCGGCTACAGCTGCTGAAATTGTGGCTGCTGCTGCTGCGGTATCACGGGAGACTTTGTGGGCGTCATATTCGGCATCTTCAGTGCGGCGACGATGTGGCCGGACCGTCTCTTCTCTGTCGCGTGCCCGCGTGCTACTCCGGCGTTCCCTTCTGTGCCGGTCTCTGCGCTCTTCATCATCAGACCAGTCATTGGATTGTCCCCGATCTCTTGTCCTAGCACTGTCCGCACGCGACCGGTATCCTCGCCTTTCTCTGTCCCCATTGACTTCCTTCCCTCTATCATCCTCCGAAGTCCTCTCATCATTTGTCGAATCACGCTCTCTTTCTCTTTCCTTCTCTCTAGCCGCCGCTCTCGCCTTTTCCTTCTCTGCCGCTTTAGCCTTTCTCGCTTCTCTGTCTGCCTCCTTCTGTCTTATCCGGTCGCGCTCCTTCTGCTTCTCTCTTTCTGCTCGTTCTCGACCGCCGATACTACCGCGACGTTCTCTTGGGCGCTCGTGAGTGTCTTTTGCTGGGGAACTGGCTTTTTCGGGCTCTCGTTCGTGGTCGCGGCGGGACTTGGTTTTGCTGTATTTGTCGTCGCGGTGACTCACTGACATTCGGCGGCTGTGAGTGCCCGTTTGGGGGTCAGATGGTGGCGACGGTGGGTGTGCTTGGGCTATACTGCGTGATCGGGCCTTTTTCGCACGCCTTTCCTTGGCTGCCATTCGTTCAGCTTCGCTTAAAGACGCACCGTCGAGATCGCCAGAATCCCGACCGCCGCGGGCTTTGTATTCGTCATGGCGAGAGGGACTTGGTGGGCTGGGTGGTGGGAGTGGACCATGGGTACTGCGGTGATGCTTCTTGGGTGGTTCGTCGTGCCATTCTGGAGCCGGATCGTCGGTGGGTTTGGGCGGTTCTGGCACCGGTGGAAGCACTGGTGAACGAGACTCATTTGAAGGCTGGGGGCTGGCGCTAGGCACAGCGAGATTCTTGTGTGTACTCCCCGCCAAGCTAGGCCGGCGTGATGGACGAATATCATGTACATGTACTGTAGAACGAGCTTCTTCGATAGACGAAGCCCCCGAGGGCGGATCTAACGGCACACTTTCGTCTAGATCGGGAAAAGGCTCTTTGGCGGAGGTGTCATTGTCGAGCTCAGAAAGAACACTAGGTTCGCCTAATGGTGGTGGTGGTGGGGGAGTAACGGCCTTTCCGGTAGGTGGGGGTGAAGGAGAGCCGGAAACGGAAGAAACGGGCGATATTGAGTCGGGCATTGGGCCGAAAAAAGTGTGGTTGCGACGGACCCGTAAGCTCCGGTTGGCGCAGAGGTAGGGCGGCAAGGGTCTAAGCTATAGCGCGAAGGAGAACAAAGGTATAATAGAACGCGATGAGCTTTATTTAGCGTGATTGGGCGATTTCGTAGAAAACAAAAAGACTGTCGGGCGCAGCGGGCCTTTCGGGATTGTGATGATTAGGCTCCGTCGTTACAAATTAAGCAGGAAAAAATGAAAGCAGGGACTCCAAGAGATCATGGTGAACCTTGATGTTATAAGCAATTCACAGCAAGGGGGTTGGACGAACAGACGGGACTAATTAGGGTTTGAGGTTTCACCGGCGGCTAGCTTGGATGGAGGATTTGCTGACTGATAAGATAAGGATTTCTAGACTGGACTTTTTTTTGGTGAGGCTTGAGTGCGCAATGCGACTTGTGATAACGGGTATCACTAAATTTAAGTTTAAACGAATATAAAATGGCACAGTCCGCGAAAAGAAGAAAGGCCGAAAAGAAGGCGATTGAGGCGCTCCCAAAGGATGTCAGTTCGGTACAGGATATCTTCCGGAAACACTTTGAGGCTCAGTTCAAGCCATTGCCCGAACCCGTGAAGAAGGTCGAAGTTGTCGAAGAGGAAGAAGAAGAGGAAGAGGAGGAGGAAGAATGGGACGGGTTAGAGGATGATGAAGATGCGGTAGAGGTTGTCGATTACTCTGCGAACAAGTCTACTCCCACTATGGGGATGTCAAAACATGAACGGAAGGCTTTCATGGTGAGTTTACCCAGGCGCATTGAGAGTACATGGCTAACAGATTTCTTATAGGGTAACAAACCAATCGACCCAACAGCCTCTGCCAAATCAAAAATTTCAAAAGCCCCAGCAGACGACGCTGACTCCGATGCCGAAGACAGCGCAACCCTCCTCAAACAAGATCTCGAATTACAACGTCTCCTCAACGAATCACATCTTCTTTCCGAGCCCCACGCCCGTCTCCACGTAACAGCCAACACCAACAAGCCATTTGCCGCCGGCAAGCTCCGTCTCAAAACTACAGATCTCCGCATCCAATCCCTATACCACTCCGCCGGTTCCTCCCTTGCTCAAGACAACATCCCTATGAACATCCGCAAGGGCCGTGCCGCTGCACAGGAAGCTAGAGAACAAAAGAGACGGAAGGAGGCGAAGGAGAACGGTATTGTGCTGGAGAGATTAGGGAATGACAGAGGAGGCGTGAAAAAGAGGAAAAAGGGAGGTGCTTATGCCGGACCGAGAGTCGATATGCCGGGTGTGGGGAGAATGAGAGGGTCAGAATTGAGAATCTCGGAGAGAGAAGCCCGGAGTATGGAGGGGCCGAGAAGGGCAGGAAGAGGGAGAGGACGTGGTGGACGGAGATAAGATTGTCGTTTACTCGCTTAATTGTAAGATGACGGGACGTTTGATGATAAGCTTAGTGGTTGTAACACAACACTGTAAAACAAGGTAATAGACTTTAGATGAATTGTATACCTTTTAGAGTTAATGTAAGACGAATTGGCGCCATTTGAAATTCCGACTGGTATCTCTTCGGTAGAAATACGCCTTGTTAACAGATGCTTTGGTCTTGAAGGTTATAGTATCGCCGTCGCTACAGCCCCAGTCGATGAATAAGCGTGCAAGTGTTAAGATTTCAAGGGTCTTTTCTATCCTATTCTCTGGTTTATCCCATATAGAATGGAGCATTCGTTCCACTTTCTCAGAGCAAGACTCCCAGTAAGGTTGTACCTCAGGAGCATTCAACTCGAAGAATATTCGGTTCCTATGTCCCGTACGCATACAGAGTCTTCGCCTCTTAAGGCTATTCAGACTCTGCCAAGCGATAGGGCGACGCCAAGCCATTGTACACAACGAGTTCCACACATGGGGTCTGCATTTAGCGATACGCCGGGTACCCTTGATCTTGACGTTTTGTGTTACACATCCTAGACGTCGGACGTGAGTTACTGTTTGGCCGTACCTTCCGTTTGTTCTCCAGAGAGGTTGTACAAGAAGACCGTATACGGTAGTAGTGTTGCCTTCTTCTCGTGTGTAGAGGTTGATGACGAATGTTCGTGAGAGTAGAATTTGTGGGCCGTTGTGCCAAATGTCGGGGAAGATCTGCATGGACTCGGACCATAGGTGTCTGTTGAATGGTCGACAGCCGGATAAAGATCCTCTAGACAAGCGTTTAGATAGACCCGATATCGCTATTTGGTTATCTGGAAGCTGCGCAGGGTGGGCAGTTGACCCTCCGACATGCTTCGACTGTTCTTCAATGGAGCTCTTGCTATGAGCGATTGAACAAACTGATCTCATGCCGTCTGCTACTCCCCATTTGACCTTTTCAAATAGGAAAGCCCAAGACCACGTTGGAAACTTTGAGCAGATGACGACGTCTTTTGGTAATCCAGTCCGGTCCACGACAAAATAGAGATGGTAGGCTATGTCCTTGGTAATGATACCATAGACATGCTCTAGCTTATGTGTATTCAATAGACCAATGATGGCGTTCATACGGTCACCAAAATTTGTTAAATTCCGACCAACATAGTCTTCTAACACAGAGGTGGGATTTGCCATCATATCAGGACAGCAGATTGCCTCTTCAACTGACCATGTACTTCCCCATTCACTCTCTAGGTCTGAGTCTTGAGAGCACAGTGGAACAGAATCTAACAATGCGTTCAAGTAAGGCACCGTAGGACAGCCCACATGCCATAGAATGGTGTAATCCGTCATGTAAAGTCTCCTTTCTGAAAGATATTCCTCTTGCATAGTCCATCCTCTTGTCAGCCAAGACGCTTGTGTAGCCACATGTTCATTCCATCGTGTAGCAAAGCCGAGGAAGTCATTTTTGTGGCTAGATATCTCTCCTGTGTTGACAAATGGTTTTGAGTATCCAGGAAGCCCAGTATCGATATCTGAGATGGCGCAGATGATAGTCAAAAAGGAGGACGTGTAGATATACCCCATAGCCTGGATCTGCTCGGCTTGGTCCTGTTTATTCGTCTGGATGATACAATATCTGTCTATCCAGACGTACTGCATCCCGAGATCTGCCGCGAGATTCATACAATCTAACAAAGTTTGAGACATTGTAGCGGGAGAGAGATGACCTGGGGTGGTGTATAAACCCATGTTGTCATCGGTGAGTTTATGGGGATCTGTACCCCAACGATAACTTATTGCAGCATAGCGATCAGTGGTCTTTCCAACATGAACGACGCATTTTTTGTAGACGTCCACGAGCCGGAAGGAGTTTGGCAGGTCTGTGATTATGATTAGCAAGGTCTCTTTAGAGGGATGTAAGATATGTACCTGACGCTTGCGTCGTGCATATGAAGGCATCGCTCAGGGACCCCGCAAGTTGCTCCTTAAGAAAGCCTGGATTAAACCAATCAGGTTCAAAGTGCCAGAGGCCGGGAAATTCATCATCTCCTGACATTAGGTGAACACTGAAAACCAGAGAATGGGTCGTGTAGTCATCCGTGATGTACCGAAGCCTGATATTGATGTGTAAAATATTCCCATCCACAGTGATGGGGAACCTGCCGCATCGTTCTGGGGAGCTAACTATCTCGGTAAAGGAAAATTTGGTGCCAGAAGAATGTTTTGAGTTAAAGCGAAGAGCCTGTAGAGCACCCCGTAGAATAGAAAAGCAAAGGTGACAGTTCTTTTCAAAGCCGAGCTCATACAGAATGCCCCCCTTGATCTCCCAAGTAGGGAAATTCCACTTGTATATACTTTTTTCGTTTGGTGTCTTTGAAATGGCACATATTTTTTGAATGAAGTCGTCTTCAAATGACCACATGAAGGGTCCATCCAATGGGTCGTGGCACTTTTTAACGGACTCGCCCTCGTGGCTGTCAAAATGACAATTGACGCAGTTTTTCGTTACTGTGAAATTATTGAGTAGCATGGATGTACAACTCTTGCACCAGTTATACGCCGCTGCTGCTTCTTCAATCTTTATCGTCTTGACGTTGACACAACATTCTTCAGTCGGTTCACCTGTACTTTCATGTGCGATGGGTCTCGGGGACTACACGGGTTTTTAGATTAGAAGATACCTTACGATGTGAGTATCCATCGACTTGCCTTGGTAGGGTCACCGGAGAAAACAATCACACTACCCGATACACGTATGGGCGGTGGATGCAGCATTGTGGATGATGGCAGTTTGGTGTTGAAAATAGTTGTCCCTGTCGCATGTGTAGTCTGTAAAAAGCGTTCGTACAGATTCGATTGGGTTCGATGATAGGTTCATACGTAAAAGAGATGTAGCTTGTCACTGAATGCTTGGATCTTTATGTACATATGCATATAAACATAGCCCGTTGTTCCCCGTGGAGTTGTTCGCCGGTAAAAGAAGGCCGTTATGTGGAACAATGGGTTAATCAATAATCATGAGGTGGATAGAGACTAGAGAGCATGAAATGCTAAATAGTCGATGTATTAAGTTATGTTCATACATACATAGAGCTTTGATGAAATATCGCCTTGTTAAAATACCGGTTTGAGCGAACATTGACCCATTGTCGCTGTGTAGTTGTGTCACATTGTATCCTATCTGGAGATATCGGTTAGGGTTGGGGTCTCCGTATAGCAAACGTTATAACCTTATGATCACTGATATCACTACAACCAATAACAAAGACGGAAGAATCCATCTTTTTGGCGTGTCAGTACTCGCATATATCCCACACCTCGGCACTATACTCTTGCATTAGTCGACGATCTTGGTTGCTGTTAGTCTATCTATAAATTTCTATAGAGATGTTTCTTCCATTAGAGATGTTTAACTTCGTGGATTAGTTCTTATGTTAAAGCTATAGCGCACTTGAACAGTCTTTCCACTGATCAAATAAGCTTAGAGTGTTGACCAGCAAAAGTAAGAACATCATGTGCTCTAACGTATACATAGACTTGTCCCCTACAGAAAAACAACACACTCCGTGGAGAACACCTCAATGCATGCGAACAGCGCTCGGATTCGGCAAAACACACGAAAATAACTGAACGCCCGGGGCTGCGTATGTACTGGAATTAAGTAGCTTGTGTATGGCTATTCGATTTACCCGGACAGACAACTGATAGGGGCGACTCACATACTTACAAGTGCGAGGGCTCAGAAGGTGTGGCTGATTTACTGGAGGGAGGAGCACCGAGGTAGGAGAACAAATGTCTTCACCACACAAAAGCCCGCGAAGAACCAAATATGTTCTGGAGGTTTTTCTGACAACTATCTATCGCCATGGTGGTTTGACTGCTGAAACATCAACCAATTGTTTACCAGAACATGGTCAATGGACTGAACACGGGGTTGCTGATGACATGTTAGCGAAGATCATGCAAGGGAGATGGAAGGAATTCTCTGAGGCGAACGACAGTCTGGTTTGACAAGACAGTATTGTGGGGACAAGAAAGCAGGGCACTACAGATAGAACGTGGGAGGAAATGCCTGGAGCCGGGAGGTGACCAAGGAGGTCGAAGGTAGAAGACTGAAGGGGAGGTGGATAAGAAAGTAGAAGACAGTAAAGAAGGAATGAAGATGAACAAACGTGCTGGCCGGTGCGTGCCCCGCAGAGCCGGCATCACCACCGGCTCCACCTGGTAACCCACTCGAAGTCATCTAAGATGACATCGAACCCCAGCGGTCTAAGACCCCCACCACCGGCCAAGAAAGAAACAAAGAAGGAAGAAGAAAAGAAGTTGGCCGGTGCGTGCCCCGCAGAGCCGGCATCACCACCGACTCTACCTGGTAACCCACTCGAAGTCATCTAAGATGAAGTCGAACCCCAGCGGTCTAAGACCCCCACAACCGGCCAAACGAAAAGAAAAAAGAAACAAAGAAGTAAGAAGAAAGGAGGTTGGCCGGTGCATGCCCCGTAGAGCCGGCATCACCACCAGCTCTACCTGGTAACCCACTCGACGTCATCTAAGATGACACCGAACCCCAGCGGTCTAAGACCCCCACACCCGGCCAAGAGGAAGAAACAAAGAAGGAAGGAGAAAAGAAGTTGGCCGGACTGTGCCCCGTAGAGCCGGTATCACCACCGGCTCTACCTGGTAACCCACTCGAAATCATCTAAGATGACGTCGAACCCCAGCGGTCTAAGACCCCCACACCCGGCCAAGAGGAAGAAACAAAGAAGGAAGGAGAAAAGATGTTGGCCGGTGTGTGCCCCGTAGAGCCGGCATCACCGCCGGCTCTACCTGGTAACCCACTCGACGTCATCCAAGATGACATCGAACCCCAGCGGTCTAAGACCCCCACACCCGGCCAAGCGAAGAAAAACAAAGAAGAAGGAGAAAGAAAAAGAAGTTGGCCGGTGCGTGCCCCGCAGAGCCGGCATCACCACCGGCTCCACCTGGTAACCCACTCGAAGTCATCTAAGATGACATCGAACCCCAGCGGTCTAAGACCCCCACACCCGGCCAAGCAAAAAGAAACAAAGAAGGAAGAAGAAAAGGAGTTGGCCGGGTCGTGCCCCGTAGAGCCGGCATCACCACCGGCTCTACCTGGTAACCCACTCGAAGTCATCTAAGATGACATCGAACCCCAGCGGTCTAAGACCCCCACACCCGGCCAAGCGAAGAGAAACAAAGAAGAAGAAGAAAGAAAAGGAAGTTGGCCGGTGCGTGCCCCGTAGAGCCGGCATCACCACCGGCTCTACCTGGTAACCCACTCGACGTCATCTAAGATGAACTCGAACCCCAGCGGTCTAAGACCCCCACCACCGGCCAAGAAAGAAACAAAGAAGGAAGAAGAAAAGAAGTTGGCCGGTGCGTGCCCCGCAGAGCCGGCATCACCACCGGCCAAGAAAGAAACAAAGAAGGAAGAAGAAAAGAAGTTGGCCGGTGCGTGCCCCGCAGAGCCGGCATCACCACCGGCTCTACCTGGTAACCCACTCGACGTCATCTAAGATGAAGTCGAACCCCAGCGGTCTAAGACCCCCACACCCGGCCAAGCGAAGAGAAACAAAGAAGAAGAAGAAAGAAAAGGAAGTTGGCCGGTGCGTGCCCCGTAGAGCCGGCATCACCACCGGCTCTACCTGGTAACCCACTCGACGTCATCTAAGATGAACTCGAACCCCAGCGGTCTAAGACCCCCACCACCGGCCAAGAAAGAAACAAAGAAGGAAGAAGAAAAGAAGTTGGCCGGTGCGTGCCCCGCAGAGCCGGCATCACCACCGGCTCTACCTGGTAACCCACTCGACGTCATCTAAGATGAACTCGAACCCCAGCGGTCTAAGACCCCCACCACCGGCCAAGAAGAAAGAAACAAACAAAGAAGAAGAAAAGGAGTTGGCCGGTACGTGCCCCGTAGAGCCGGCATCACCACCGGCTCTACCTGGTAACCCACTCGACGTCATCTAAGATGAACTCGAACCCCAGCGGTCTAAGACCCCCACCACCGGCCAAGAAGAAAGAAACAAACAAAGAAGAAGAAAAGGAGTTGGCCGGTACGTGCCCCGTAGAGCCGGCATCACCACCGGCTCTACCTGGTAACCCACTCGACGTCATCCAAGATGACATCGAACCCCAGCGGTCTAAGACCCCCACAACCGGCCAAACGAAAAGAAAAAAGAAACAAAGAAGTAAGAAGAAAGGAGGTTGGCCGGTACGTGCCCCGTAGAGCCGGCATCACCACCGGCTCTACCTGGTAACCCACTCGACGTCATCTAAGATGAACTCGAACCCCAGCGGTCTAAGACCCCCACCACCGGCCAAGAAGAAAGAAACAAACAAAGAAGAAGAAAAGGAGTTGGCCGGTACGTGCCCCGTAGAGCCGGCATCACCACCGGCTCTACCTGGTAACCCACTCGACGTCATCCAAGATGACATCGAACCCCAGCGGTCTAAGACCCCCACAACCGGCCAAGCAAAAAGAAACAAAGTGGAAAGAAGAATAACTGACGTCGGGGCCTTCCGCCTCTTCCCCCGACGCTGACACCACACGCCACCGAGAGCCGCCAGTCCCTCACACAAACGACCGTTGAGGTGTTGGACACCCCCTCGGCGCCTGTGCTGGCCCCACCGTTAACCATGTGTTTGACAGAGTCAAACTGCTGGTTAAACCCCATAGCCCGTAGACCTGTAGCCCGAAAGCTCCAACTGATGGCTCTCGTTGTCATGTTGTGGTCGGTATTCGTGGTCGGTGTCCGTTGTTGGTGTTCGCTCGGAATTTCGGTCCTCGGGTTCGGTTGTCGGTGTTCATCGCCACTGCTACTTGTCGAGGGTGTAGCTGAACAAATTCCTGGCAAAAGATGGCAATCTGGTTAGCGAGCAAGTCAACTTTCGTCTCACAACGTCCGGCTGAACGACTCACCATATGTCTAAACTACCGACCATCACCATTACCGGGCGCCAAGGGTGTTTGAGCGCGTGGCCAACCGTTCCTACATATCCATTCTACCGACGAAGGTCCACGTTGACTCAAGCGAAGCCACAATGAACCAAGAAGAGCTAACCAGAACCAAAGCCAACACATGATATGATCATCGGAAGCTGTCGGCGGTCGTCAAAGTTCGTAAGGTAGCCGCGGGCAGTTAGTGTATTGTACATGGGCAAGGCTGTGTACGCCAATAGGCGGTACGGTCAATGGGTAATCTAGATAGCCGATTCAAATTAGAAAGCCAAACTAAATAAACCGTGATGAATTTTGTCAGTCATGTTGAGTGGAATATCGGAGTTGATGACTTACATAGGTTGAATTGATGCGTGATGGAGATTTGGTCGTTTTTGTATGAAGAAAAGTCAAAGAGGAAGATGAAGGAGAAAAAGATTGAAAAGGTCTGGAAGGGAAATGGGAAGCCTTCTTGTACCCACAAAACCCGACTGGCTGATTTGACGTTCTCGGCAGGAACCTTCCCCAACTCCATGATCTACTTCATAGTTGTGGGCCCCACCGCTTTTGAGACCGGCGAATTGTGGGCTCCGGAGCCCTAAGTATGAACATTGTGGGTCTGGCTCATTAGTTTGAAGTGCCGTGGCGGAAGGTATGCCAATTTCAGACTGTCGCAGATGCCTATTACCTATGGTTGAACCTTCTCTCTTTGCCAAGTTGATGCCACATCATTCTATAGTTTGACTTACTCGAGTTGGTCTCTGGTAGGGTTTACTGCATCTCACCATAAACCGGTCGGTTGCGGGGTCCGGCGTAGAGAGCAATTGGTTGAAGGGCTATTACAGCAAAAAAGGCAACGACTCTGTCGCAAAGGATTTGTGTGAGACTTGGCGATAAGATATGACGTCATTTCGCGACAAAATCCATTGCGACGACTTGCGAAAAAAATGCGCCCGTGTAGTTTTCAACTGCGACGAAGGTAGGAAAAAACGGAAAATCGAGATGCTCACATTGTTGGCCATCAACATTGTTTTGGCCTAAATCGTGTCTTCATCGGGGCCGAGTAAGTCTGCCTGCTGGCAGACGGATTTCCGAGAGTTGTTGTTCTGTGGAGAACTTGACTTGGCCGGGCATTCGCATCATCGTGAAAGGCGGCAGATGGGGGTTGGATCGGGTCGTTTTTGCTTGCGGTCGCCATAGCAAATTCATCTTCGAAAAACAAGAGAGAAAATCGAACTGGTCGGTTGCAACAATACCGAATGTAAATCAATGTGATGGTGCGATCTCCTTAGTAGCTTGTTGGGACAACCAAGTACTGACGAGGAATCAACTTTCCGTTGTTGAAAAAAAGAGAAGAACCTGAGCAAAGTTATGTTGGGGGCTATCGCTCTTTATATACTTTTTTTGGCGCTAATCATTCTGGAAACTACACTCACATTACCGCTGAATACGGCATTGGAGAATGCAATTATTTACACGCTTGTACGCGCCGCGGGGTTGTCTCGATAAAATTAAAAGACATCATTAGGTAATCTGAGTTGTACTATATCGAGCAGCTTCAAACACTTTTTCAATGTACGCTAAAGTGACACTTGTACGCCGGCTAATCTCGAACGGGCGGTAATTATGCTTCGGGACACTAAGAACCGGCACAACGCTACATGTGATCCCGTGTTACCCTTCAGTACTCTTCTTCAAGGTATGTAAACCCCATCAACCTCGATCTTCACCGAGGCTACGAAGGGTTACACCAGAACCTTGCAAGACATATCGACCGAACTGGCTGCTGGTCTCTGCTATTCCGTCTCCGGTCCGTCCATCCGTACTCGCATGCTCTGGATCAAGATGTAGGGTGAACTTATCGAGTCTATGCAATACAACTGTGTACACTTGGACTTTCTTGTTGAGAGTAAGCATCGACATAACAAGAAGAATACTATACATTCAGGCATATCAGGACCACTGAAAAGTTGTCAATGATCACTCTTGGCATCACAGCCCAACATGGCCACAAGCAAGCCTTCCCATACATGCGGAAGATGGAAGGTACACAAGTAATTTCGATGAATACTCGCCTCCTTCGTAACGCCGCTATTAGTGTACCGCGATGATTAGGACATGAGTGTTCTCTATTCACCGGTCACATCCAAACAATCGCCAGCAAACTGGTTTCATTGCTTTTTGACACTTGGACAGACGATGCAACTTTCGTTCATGGGTAACCCTCGGGGATAGTGAAACTAGACCTCCACTCTTTTAGTCATGACATGACGTCTGTCTCCTACTTCCAGGCCGATTTTTCTTCGACAATTGGTCTAGTTTCAAGGAACATACAGTGGGGAACCTTGTTGATATACCATCTGGCTTCTCACGACATTCATACAAGAACTGTCTGGTATGTCATTATATATATTCTGATGGGTCATATACGTTGAACCATGTCTATTCAGTCGTGCCTTGTGGACATATTACGAACTTCACAATGCGGCATCTCTTCAGTCTTATTGAACGTTAGATTACCAATGGTTGGGCTGTGCTAAGCTAATACATGAAGCCAGTGCATCATTCTTAGCCTGTCGTGAGACCGATACGTCAAGTATATTTGATTTCACCACTGCTGATAGTCTCTGAATGGGTGACAGATATAACTACCATGCGAGAGATCGGTTGTCGCCCAATTCGGCAGATGACAGCTACCAAACAATTTTAGGGGCAATGGCCGCGTTTTTCGTCATTGTCTCTTAGTAGTACAGTATGTGAATCTATCTCCCTAACCATCACACAAATGAAGAGTTCGATATCAAAAGGGTAATCCAGGACGGTTATGGGTAACACCAATTTCCAGACTAATGACACTTGTGTTTGTGGGCCCATGTCAGAACGTGATATCTCAAACCCAACAGAACTACGTAGAATATCATGACTACCTCAGGATACTCGTTGAACGCAATGGGCCTAGGGCCAAGTAGTGGACTAACCGGTGACTTCAATTGATTCCCACGTTCTTTCGGAGCCCGAACAAAGACCATATCGCATCCCGCAAATGGGAATCCGGGTACTATAGCCAATCCGTCGGGGTTCTAGATAAGCAGAACTTGTGTTCGTCTATCGTTACAAAGGGCGAGATCATGCACTGAATAATGCTCGATCAAAATCATATGCTGGTCTTTATTTAGCTGTGTTACAACGAGGTTGGAAGTGTGGCTGTTCGGTACCATATGCGGAATGACATGCTACCCTTGGACAGGCGATGTGCCACAGAGTTCGCACATTATTACAATAGTGGCGACGAGGAGAAATATACCATTCTTGCACTGCCCATCCACGTTCGCGCCACGTTCAGGTACGGTGTCTCAATTACGGGCTTTTGTTTGCGACACCTCAACATCCATTGGTTGCCAGTCCCTCTCAGTCCACGGGGAAGGGAAGTCTTCCGTGTAACTTGGGATTCCAAGGTTCATGTTATGTCAAGCAGCACATATAATTGGCGAGTGTAAGTTGGTGTAGATGTCGCCCATTCAGATGTGCGGGGTTTCGAGAAACTGGGCCATAGTCATGTAGCCATGTGGTGTTCTAGAAATCGTGTCTCCAGACACAGAACCATGCTGGGGAGGGTTGTTGTTAGCCTCCAACGTGAAAGAAATTCCCGTCTAAAAGGTTTTCCCTGTAACTGATCGCGAAGTACCTGACATGTTGGTTTTCTATATTCACAATAAATCTTTGGTTGACCTCAAGAAGACGCTACGATGCGGGATCCGTAGTTGTTATTTCAAACATGAAACAAACAATTAGCCAAATCGGCGTTTCTGTCTTACCATGGCTCATGCAAAGTTCACTATACACCCGAAATCAAGCAGTTCAAACAGCTGCCTACACACTATCCCGGCAAGCAAACCCGGAATCCGCAACAAGCTTGATTGATTGATTGATTGATTGATGTGTCTTTATTCCTCGCTATAACCCTAAAAGAATCTAGTTTTCGAGTCCAGCGGCCCGTTACCCAGTAGTTCTGTGTCCTCCGAATAACCCCTGCCCTGCCTTTTCAGCGCCACTTATGCGAAACCTCCGGATATACCAAAAAACTCACGCCCAGTGCAAGGCACTATCGGACTGCTTGTAAGATAGCTCTCCGTCGGCCTCATTCCCAATCCGCAACAAGCATGTGTCAGATTGTACCCTGTCTGGAGGTCCCGGTTAGGGTTGGCGATAGTCAGGCTTTGGGTTGGGCAATAGATGTCGCAACGCCTTATAAGCGCTGATATTTCGTACACTAATAACAAAGTCCAAAGGATCCATCTTTTTGGCGCAGTGGTACTGACATAGCTCCCAAAGAAACGCTAGCAGCATGACATCGACATCTTCCCGACCCAAGTCTGACACCACATCCACCACGCCTAACAACCCCGCTACCAAACACCAGTGCCATAAACCACGCCCTCCTTCCGAACCCACAATCCGGGGAACCACCGGTTAGCCCGCGGCAAATTCCGCACCGATCTTCCTGATAGAGCCCGAGTGGCCCGGTGACCGCTTAAAATACTCCCACACTCCGACGAAGAAACATGTCCGTGCAATGAGAGATCTCGGCGCCCGTGTGCCTGATCCATGAATTTCCGGAATGTGGGAGTATGCATCGTATAACTGACCCGCCGGAACATGTGTTCCGAGCGCATTGGAGCAGGGGCCAAGACATCAAGTACGATTATACATACATATGTGTGTACATACATTTATATTTTCCCGACGCTAGATCAAGACATATATTGATTTGTCTATTACCATAGCAGGGCATAGACCGAAACAGGCGCGCATACAGATACATAGATATTCATAAAGGCACTCTTATCTCATGAGGCTCAAGGCAGACGGACCACACTATACAGAAACTATGTCACCAACCTAGGCAAAAAAACACACAAGCCACGACTCAAGCAAAACTAATTGGCACAAATTAATCCGTAATATTAAGAATGTGTACCGGCCTACGCATAAATGTATACGTTGCAAACCCTCCGTCTATCGTCATCATGATATCTAAGCAATTAAAACATAGAAGAAGAAAAAGAACAAATCCCTCAAAAGGAAAAAGAAACGAAGCAAAATTCAAGCAAAAACGTGATCAAAACAAAAACATAACATCCATCCTTAAGAAGTCTTCTCAAGACTCTGGAGGTTGACCAACTCAGCATACCGACCGTTGATCTTCATCAACTCAGCGTGAGTACCCTTCTCGACAACCTTGCCTGCATCAAATACAAAGATAACATCCGCCTTTTGAATAGTGCTCAGTCTATGCGCGACAGCCACCGTAGTACGACCCTTAGCCGCCTTGTCGAGGGCCGCCTGCACGACGTGTTCACTCTCAGAGTCGAGGGCACTAGTAGCCTCATCCAGAAGAAGAATCTTGGGATCACGGATAAGGGCGCGGGCAATAGCAATACGCTGCTTTTGACCACCGGAGAGAAGACCACCCTTGTTACCAACGTTGGTGTCAAAGCCCTCGGGAAGAGACATGATAAAATCGTAGATGTTGGCTTCACGGCAAACATGGAACAATTCTTCATCAGAGACATCAGTGCGCTCAGAACCCAGGAGAATATTCTCGCGAAGTGTACCCTGATACAGGGTAGGTTCTTGTGACACGAGAGCGATTTGAGAACGGTACTGGGAAACATTGAGCTTGCTGACATCACGGCCATCGACGAGAACCTGGCCAGAAACAGGATCATAGAAACGCTCAAGCAGTGCAATAGTGGTGGACTTTCCGCACCCAGAGGCACCAACAAGAGCAACATACTGACCAGGCTTGATAGTCAAATCCAAACCACGGAGGACAGGCTGTTCAGGTCTAGTGGGGTAACGGAAGTGAACGTTGCGGAACTCCAAGATACCCTCGACAGACTTGACCTCCTCGCCCTCAGTGCTCATGGAGTCAATCTTGGGGACACGGTCAAAGAGAGTCTTGAGATCAGCAGCGGCTTCGTGGGCCTTACCCATATCAGGGGCAAAGGAGAAGACGGTACCAGCAGACTGCGCACCAAAGATGATAGCGGTGAAGCACAGGAAGAAGGTGAACATGTCGTACTGGTGCTTGGCAATGAGACTACCACCGTACCAGAAACCAAGAGCGAAAATCAAGAACACAAGGGACTGAGCAAGAGCGTACAGAACCGAAGACTTCAAAATAGAGTTGAGCGAAGACTTCTGCTGAATCTCAAGGGAGCGGCGGTACTGGCTAAGGACATCTTGCTCACGGGTGAGAGCAGCAACAGTGCGGATGGCAGAGACAGCCTCGGTGGCGTACCCGGCAGACTTGGTGTAAGCCTTCTTCGAACGCTGCTGGAAATGAGCAAGCATAGCGAAACGGAAGTAACCGCAAGCAAGAAGGAGAGGAATGGTTGAAGCGCAAACAAGAGACAACTTCCAGCCAATGGAAATAGACAGGACAAGAGTAGAAATCAGAGTAGTCGCAGTCATGCAAAGAGTACCAAGGGTAGTGCCAGATAGACCAGCAACGTGAGAAGTCTCGGTAGACAGGAAAGAGGTCAAGGCACCAGAAGTGTTCTCGTCACGATCAAAGAACTCGACGTCTTGGCGGAGCATAGTGCGGAAAGCAGTGTTGCGGACGTGGTGGATCAGACGCTCAGAGGCCTTAGCAAAGAAGATACCCTGAAGGGAGAAACTAATCCACATAACCAAAGCAAGCATGGCAAACATGCCGGCGTAGAAGTTGGCGTCGTGCTTAACCTGGTGCTTGTTGGAGTCGGTGATGGGGTTGGAAAGAACAGTAATAAGCTTAGCGTACAAGACAGCCATGGTAGGAGTACCACCACCGCAAATGATACTGAAGACAAGACCGCAGATCATCATAGGCCACTCAGCACGGTTGAAAGACGCAATAAGCTTGATCAGGGTCCAAAGCGAATACTTGGGAGCAGGAGCGTCCTTGCTAGCAAACTGAGAACCAACAGACTTGGTAGCAGCGAGGTCGACAGTGACGTTAGTTTCCTGGCGAGACAAGACATCCTTAAGCTCGTTAATCTCCTCCTCCTTGACCTCGTTGGTATCCACGGAATCCTCATCGGTAGTCTTGCCAATCTGCTGGGCCTCAACAAGCTTGGAGTAAGCACCACGGAGGTTCAACAGTTCATCGTGGGAACCCTGTTCGATGATACGGCCAGCAGACATGACAATAATGTTGTGGGCATCACGAATGGTAGACAGACGGTGGGCAATAGTGATGGTAGTACGACCAGCAGCAGCAGCTTCAAGGGCAGCCTGGACAACACCTTCGGACTTGGTGTCAAGGGCAGAAGTAGCCTCATCAAGAAGAAGAACTAAAAATAGTGTTAGTGATTGGGTTTCAAGAATTGAACAGGAAAAACTTACTCTTAGGGTCGGAGACAATAGCACGGGAGATAGCAATACGCTGCTTCTGGCCACCAGACAGAAGGAAACCACGGTCACCAACATTGGTCTCGTAACCTTCAGGGAGAGCAGAGATGAAGTCATGGGCGTTGGCCTTCTTAGCAGCAGCTTCAATCAATTCCTTGGCCTTCTCGGGAGAAGCGTCTTCCCACTGAGTGCCGATAAGACCAAAGCGAATGTTTTCAAAAATGGTGGTGGCGAAAAGAGTAGGCTCCTGCTGGACAAGAGCCATCTGTTGACGCAACCAACGAATGTTCATAGTCGAGATATCATGGCCATCAAGAAGAACGCGGCCAGCAACGGGGTTGTAGAAACGCTCAACAAGACCGATGATAGTGGATTTTCCAGAACCAGAAGCACCAACCAAGGCAGTAGTCTTACCAGCAGGAATGTTCAGACTCACACCGTCCATCACAGTGACCTCAGGGCGCGAAGGGTAAATGTGCTTGATGTTCTCAAGAGTGATGGTACCAGTAACAGACTCAAGCTTGACACCCTCCTCGGCGGAAGAATCGATGGGCGAGACACGGTCAATGACGGTGAAGATCTTGGCAGCAGCAGAAAGAGCAGTAGTGAAGGCCTGGATGTTGGGGGCAATGTTGGACATGTTGAAGGCACCAATCATGACGGACATCATGATGGTCATGACATCACCGACAACCATGTCACCTCTGAGAATGAATCTGGTTCCCTGCCAGAAAGCAAGGGCGTAGTTCATGTACAGAATCATCATCATACCAGCAACAAGGGTAGCGAGAATAGCCTTGACTCTCCAACCATACTTCTCGCCGACAGTCAGGTGCTTGTCGTACTTCTTGGTAAGACGATCCTGAGTAGAGAAAGCAATGGTGTTGCGAACTGAACCAAGAACCTCCTCAGCAACGGAACCACCCTGGGCATAAGCCTCGATAGAAGGCTTGCTGAACTGGACCATGAACTTGCCACCAATACCCATGTTCAGCAGGATGGCAGCGACAGTAGAGAACAAAATAAGAGTGAGCTTCCAGCCCTTGGTGAAACCAATGACGAAGGCAGAAACAAAAGTGGCAAGTGAAGTGGCAGTGAGGGCGACCTTCTCAGAGATACCATCCTGGAGAAGGTTGGTGTCGGCAGTGATGCGGGTGGTGACTTCACCAGATCCAACCTTGTCGTAGTATCCCATGTTCTGGCGCATGCAGCTCTCGAGATAGTGCTCACGAACCTTGGCGGCGATGTGCTCACCAGTGTACAAGAAACCAACGGTAGTAATGTAGGTTGTAAAGAACTCAGCAATACCGAGGTAAATGAAATAGAGAACGTTCTTGGTCATCTTGTCCATGAACTCATCGTAGGTAGTCAAGTTCTGGAAATAGTTGCTGAAATCGGTCTGAAGACCACCAAACAAGATAGTCATGAGAGGAAGAGCGGCACCGGCGACAATGGCGCAGAAAAGGGAAACAAAGACAATGATCAAATCATTTCTTGAGGCATAGCGATAGATTGTGCGAATAGTAGCTGCAACGTCAACAGTCTCAACCTGGGTCTTGAGTACAGCGGCCTCTTCATTGGAAAGGTGGGCAAATGGATCGACAACGAGATTCTCTTGAGAAGGAGACTTGGCAGAACCGGCCTGAGAGGTCTCTTTCTTTTCTGAGGTTTTGGTTTGGGGCTCCGTGGCCGTGACAGCTTGGGATGTCATGCTGGCGTTTGATCCGGCAGTAGGAGGAGCAGTATCGTGCTTCTCCGTACTGGTCATGGTGACCGGGTGAATAGTGTGTGACAAAAAGTGCAAGCAGTGCGAGGATTAACAAATAGGAATCGAGTATGTATGTACGAGGAACCAAAGGATTTTATGAGAAAACAAAATGTAGTAACACAACAGTGTATTGTGAAATTGGAGAACTGAATGTGAAAGAGGTCGTTGAATTATTATGCCTATGAGCAACGGATGTAGCTCGCCAAACAACGTGGGAGCCGGCGATCTTATAAACAAACGAGGCAATCAGAAGGAATGTGGGAGACCCTGGCTTGGCGATTAACCAGACCGCCCGGTTTCTGTCAGCGGCGGATAAAAACACAAGTGCCTAGATGCCCACAGGGGCCGTCTGTGTGTCTCAGCACCTGGTGGTCGGTGCTGTACGAGCCACTATAGGGAGCTATTAGTTCGTCGGCAGGATCAGCCTATTCTGTTAATTCAAAGAGTGTGAGGTACCATGGAAGGAGTCATGGTTTACCGTATATTGGTGATAGGCTATGGTAATCCGGTTGACATAGATAATATATTGTAGTAGAGTAGTAGGTAAAGCTAGCTTGTATGATCATGATAGTAATGGATAGACCGATGGCAGAAGGCCGACGGTTTTGTTTACCACCATATACCCTTGTATACCCTAATAATACTGGAAGGAACCGTACCTGCTATCCTCACAAAGAGCCATCTTGATGACGAGGGATGATAAGCGGAAAACAATTAAACAATTAGACGCGGAGACGGGCTGAATTCCACCGATAGGATGCCATTTGGACAGTAGCGGCGCCAGAACAACCGGTTTACTGTATAGTTCACTATTTGATCAGTACATACGTATGCATGTGCATATGTACAGCAATGTATGCAGTTTTACCCTAACAACTAAAAAGTGAACGAACTCTTCACATAATCAACGGGCAATGATTAAGCCGAAAAATAGCTGAAGATGTCGTCTTTCATCGTGAGTTGCCAAGTAAATCATGCACAAAAATTGCCCATGTGTTTACACACACATGTTATGAGTATTGTCTTAACATGTCATAGAACCCCGTTCTAGAATGATATCCTAGTCCACAGGCAGGCCCCTCAATACGTTGCAATTCCCGACTTTTCCACAGCACATCCTAGTCTTTCAGCGCCTACATGCCCTAAGAAGTCCCTGAAGAAAATCCTTTCGCATTCAAGTGAATGCCCGACACCCCGCCTTGCCGCACCCAATCGAGCTGGCCGATTCCTAGTTCAGAACTGGTTGCCCCTGAGTATATACGCCAAAAAAACAGACATTCCGCCCCCACTATCCGTCAAATCTAGTGCCCAATGCAAGTTGCTATCAGTGAGAGACACCGGCTCCTTACGCTTTGTGTTGCCCGTATGGGACTGTGTGTGAAGTATCGGAGGCTTTCCAATGCGGTGTTGCAGTATATCAAGCATGCGGCATCCCATTTGTCGTTTAATATACGAACTCTTGGAGTTTCGCGCATTTGAAGCTTTTGGGTGTTTTTTTCGGTTTGCGGAGTCTTCGAGAACTAAACGGATAAGCGAGGCGTGTGTTTCCTGTTTGGGAAGTTAACTCATTTGTAAGCGGTGGAACTCCATGATTGTGTCTGGACTTAACGGTGTGTGAATTCTAAACTCCGCGGCTATAGGTGCATATTGAATATCGATAATCCATTGGCATACGTTAAAGCTGAGACATCCCCTGCCTATGAGATCGGCGCTGTCAAGTCTACCGATCCTTATTTTGGACCTCAAGGCGGTGTTGTAAATAGTCAGAATTACCAGACTACGAAAAGGTGTACAAACTATTTGGTGACCTATTTCTGGGGATTCTAATCGGTAACCCGTTATGGTTGCCGTGGCTTGGCTGTCAGTTTGACAGCGGCATTACTTGAATTATGATTCCATTCACACAAGTGGAATCCCTGTAGACGCTTGCGTGGAACTACGCCCACCAGGGTTTCGGGTCGTGATAAAACCCCGTGAACGTGAATGATACCCAAATGGTAACCTAGAACACTCTCACCGGGTGGCAATTATTGACCGGCTGTGACCGGTTTATGTAAGCGAACATGAAGTTTCCTTGACACATCAAGACTCATGAAAACTCATTTTGCAATCATTTTCTCCAAAACGCTCAACCCAGTGGGCTAATTTCAAAAAACACAAACGATAGGGTTACAGGCAGCAGACCAGGGTCATCTATAAAGTTTAACACGTGATTTTAGAAGTAAACTACTCAGAACATGAACAAGATCGCAGAAACCCAAATCAAATTACCAAAACCAAAACTCCTATACCCATAAACCCTACCGTCTCTTGTTCTTAGCGTTCACTGCTGTCCGCTTGCGCATCAACATGGCCTTCTTCAAGTTGACACCCATTTTTGAAGCCTTTGGCGCCATGTCCGCCTTAGTCTTCTTCACCACCCGATAAGTCGTTGACCCTACGACCTTATCAAGCTTAATCTTCTTCTCCCGTACCACCTTCTTCTTCCCCTTTTGGCTCTTTCCGTCCATATCGATGTCGCCATCCTCATCTTCCGTATCAGAGTCAAGGAAGGCTTGGGGGAGGACATCTGGGAGGGCATCCTTCTTGATGCGCTGCTTAGGTTGAGTTGCTGCGAGCTTGCGCTCTTCTTCACGGGCAGCCTGGAGGGCGACTTCGAGAGCAGCCTCTTTTTCGCGGCGGGCACGGGCGGCTTCTTGGAGTTGGAGTTCGCGGGCTTTTCTTCGTTGCTTTTCAGCATTGGCGGCCCTAAGAAACATTTATGTTAGCAGTCTGGCTATAGGTAGAACTCTCCCACTGCGTGACTTACTCAATCATGGCCTTGTGCGATGCCTTGGCCTTCTCCTTAGCTGCAGTGGCAGCGGCGGATAGTCCGACCTCTTCTGGAGCATCATCATCATCCTCTGATTCCGATTCGCTTTCCTCCTGCGCAGGTTGTGCCTGAACTGGTGTCACTGGAGATTTCACATCGTCCATATCTTCGTCGTCACTGTCAAACTTCTTAACGGTAGCCTTGGGTTGAGGAGTCACAACCTTCGACTTAGGCGACTTCTCCGTGTTGGCTTTCGGGGTAGTCGTGGCGGTAGGTTCGTCAGTCTTTTCATTGGTAGACTCGGGGGAAGCTTCGCGCTGCAACTCTGGGGTGGGCTCGCGAGCCTTCTTGGGAGTGACTTTGGGGGTAGCCTTTGGTGTCGCTTTGGAGCGAGGAGTTCTAGACCGGGCCTTGGTGGGCGTTTCGGGCTCCTCATTGGGACCACCGAGAGAGGTGCGTTTGGTTCGTCTCGTAGACATCACCATGTTGGGCAACCTTCTGGAGGGCGTCGGATAGGCTTTGTGGAATAGATGTCGGTGATCGCGGCGGCCGGAGGTGTTGTTTGCCGATATTGAGATTGGCAAACAGTTTGGATAACAAATGGTATGACGAATTGTTGCTTTCAATCAAAAGCTGTTGGACTGTTCGCCGGAACGCCAAAGTCAATACAAAAAGTTATAGTGGGGCCCATAGCGCGATAAGCGATAAAAAATGGTAACCCATGTCACGTGTATACTATAACCAGGGTTAAATGCATGGGTCATTCACAACGTCTAGCATCATGAGCTTATGAAATTGTCTTATATACACACAACTCATTCATAATGTCTATTCAAAAATGTACGCAACGGGCGATTTCATGCCTAAAGTCAAAATGGACACAAGCAGCGGCGATACAGAGTCGCAGCATACATATCACAGCTCCCACATCTGCAGTCATTAGACGGCCTAAAACAACTCCTTTTCCGACAGATCAACGACGGGAAGAGTATCAAAAATATGAGAAGGAGTATTATGAGCGTGCCATGGCCTTGCACTATGACTCCGTTATCAAGAAAGCTGTTTTACCGGATATAAACAAGTTTGTAGATGCGAGTGAGAAGTGCGGATTGCTTCCGAACGAGGCCAAGGTGTATAGGGATTGCGTACAGAGTTTACTTGACTCATGGGACTCGACTTTTAAAAGTTGGGATGCATTGGAGAAATGGGCACAAAGTATGTTCAGTCGTATGTCTTTCTTGGGGTCACACTAACAGACTGAACAGGCAAAAACCATTCCGAGAGGACCCTTTTTCATGCGGCCATTCTCATCAAGACAGTGCCAATCGCAGACAACTTTGAAGCTCATATTGGGACTAACTTGGCAATGATACTTATGCATTTGGTTTATCAAATAACCAAGAAAGAACGGTATCTTATTATTCTTGGTCACCTTCTCGTCATCAACAATTACTCTGTCAGTAAAAACAACATCTTCCCTGGCATACGCAAGACCTGGCGCGCTCTCGTACAAAAACGCAATGTGGATGCTTGCATTCTTGAAGCCAAGATTCTTCTATCTACGACTAGCGGCACGGCAGAAGCAAAGTCCTTATTACAAGTCCTCAAGTACCCAGGTGCTTCTATGTACCGGCCGTTGGGTCTTGTCTTGCTCGGTAGAATCTATCGCGAAGAAGGTAACCTAGAGTTGGCCCGGCAGAACTTTATGCTTGCAGCTAATGAGTTCGATTATGCGCCGGCTTTCGATGAGTTGGACTATACAAATACGTTGATCGCAGCCTCAACACCCAAAGATGGCAGCATGGTGGACCCGGAGCCGGAGTTAGACAATAACCCGGATCTATTCCAAGCTGCATTAGACGGTCAACCTTCTGGTCTTAGAGCACTAAGCATGGCGTTCGAAAAGTTGACTCTGCAACAAGACGTTGAAAAAGAACGGTCCATTTCTTCACGTGCCGCCAGCATGATCCGGGATGTCGCACGGTCGGTCTAACCTAGGGTCTGGGGTTTACTATAAAAAAAGGTGTCACCTGTCAAAGTGGTATTAATCCTATTTCCGTTTCAAGCCATTGCGAAGGTTTGAGCAAGTTTCTCTTGTGCCCGATTGCTCACGGACTTGCGGGGTCATTGTATAGATAATGTATGATAGAAATAAAGAAGAATGTAGAGAACATGAATTCTAACTAGTTTCATGACCATCTCGAGTGAAACTAGCTTACGGCTGTTCCCATTCCCGCGATTCACATTGGATACTTGCTCTTTTTGGCTCATCTAGTGTATGACGTTGGGTCGGACCTTGATATTTAGGGTGCATAAGGACAACGACGCCCACCAAGATTTGAATAGAAGATACGTTTACATTTTTAATCAACAATAATCAGTGGTGTCCTGGTGACACTGAAATACCGACAAGATGGATATGGACATGGGAATGAGCATGTTCCTTACTGTGAACGAACGAATAACACACATCTTTTGGTACATGATCGCCGCTTTCACGGGTATTGTTCTTGCAACTAGATTGATCAACGAGCTTGAAGCCCGTTCTCGGTAAGTTGAATGCCAAGTCTACATTAACCGATCCCCCCGCTAATCCCACGATTTCTCAGCCTTAACCGAAGTCTTCTCTCTAAATCCACCGCTACCCGTCCCGCTTCTGCCTTCTTTCAATACTGGGCTACTGCCACCGCCGTCCTCCGCGAAGTCAGACATCCCGCTGTACACATCAACAACCGTTTTCTCTCATGGCTTTCACCACCGTCTTTGGGCCGCTCGATAGTGCTGTTATGTTACTGGCTAGTGGTATTCCTGATGTCGACTGACGGAGCTGTCATCAAGGATGCTTACTACTGGGAGCGGATTGGGTATAGAAATGCATGGACAACGATGATGCAGTTGCCTTTGGTGTTTCTATTGGCGAATAAGACGAATCCGTGGGGTGTCATGTTGGGAATCAGTCACGAGAGATTGAACTGGTTTCATCGTTGGGTTGGAAGGACAATGCTGTTGACGGCCACGTTACACGGCTGGTTTTTCTACTATGAATGGGCTCGGGCGAACTTTGTGGAGTTGGAGATCAAGACTATGCCTATGGTCAAGTATGGCCTTGGGGCGTGGGGTCTTTTGCTTTGGAACGTGCTGTCGACCATGGCGCCGTTGAGAAAGTTGGCATATGAGGTTTTTGTTATTCAGCATTTGGCTTCTATTACTTTGTTACTGTGGTGTATTCACACCCATGTTCCATCTTATGCAAAGTATAACCTCTGGTGGGCCGTTGGTCTTTGGGGGTTTGATAGAGCTGCTCGTGGTGCGTTGTACGCCTATAGAAACGTCAGCCTCTCCCCCAAGAAACGGACTGGCTGTAATGGAAAGCGTCTCATCGGTCTTGAAGCTACGGCAGCGGCCATTGGTTCCCAAACGACGGTGGTTACGTTGAAGAGCGTGCATTTCAAGTGGCAGCCTGGCCAATACGTCTACTTGTGGGCGCCTGCTCTTGGACCTTTTGAGGCCCATCCATACACACTTGCATCGGCCCATCGAGTATCCGGTGTCTGCACATGTAACTCAGTCCAATTGGTCATCCACAAGCACAACGGGTTCTCTAAGCGTTTACATGCAGCTGCTAGCAAGGCACAGGAGAAGAAGGGCACCCCTTACACATTCACTGCATTCGTGGCAGGACCATATGGTGGACCCCCACGGGCGGATATCTACGAGAATCTGGTACTGATTGGTGCTTCAACCGGTGCATCATTCACACTTCCGATACTTGAAGGAGTTGTTGAGGCCCAAAAACAAAAGGAGAAATCCTGCTTACGAAGAGTAGACTACATCCTAACGGCACGAGACGGCGAGGAGATAGACTGGTATATTCACCGACTAGGCCAAATTGCCAGCCAATGTAAGGATCTCCCAGACTTCAAACTCAACGTCTCCGTCTTTAAAACCAATTCTTCTGCAGCCCAAGTCGAAGCGAAGACGCCACTTCCAATGGATGACGTAGAGACCGGGGCTAACTGCTGTCAGACCACTGCTCCGATCCAACTAGTCAAACCCATTATCCCGCAGAATACTCGGGCTGATTTACCTGAGATAATCCGTCAGGTCGTTGAGTTGGCAGTTGGCGAAACAAGTGTGATCGCTTGTGGTGGAAAGACAGTGACGACCACCGTGCGGAATACAGTCGCTTCGTTGTCAGACGAAAGGGCAGTGCACAAGGGTACTGGAGCTCAGGGTATCCATCTGTATATAGAAGAGTTTAGTTTTTAATGACAGGAACAGACCGGCGAACTAGTTAACCCTTTGTTTGGTGTAACAGGTTGATAGAAACCCGGCGCTACTTTTGGTAATCACCCCACATAATTTCAACGTCAGTGAAACAACCGGTCACCGCCAAGCCGTCAATGACGTCATTGATAGAAACGAAATATAAGCGAAGATGCCGAGGTGATTCCCAGGACCAAATAGGGTGTGATGTGTAGTAAACAGGACCATGCATAATACGACTTCAAGTTTCCAGCCCGTAGCCAAATATGACAGTTTTGCTGCATGTGAAATCCTACTATGACACCTGCCATAGATGGGCCCATGGAAGAATGTACCCAAGGATGTTGTTCTTTTTTGTCTTTCGTCTTTTTTCGTTCTGACTTCGCTGGCATACTTGGTTTTTTTTGGGGCGTTGCGGGGGTCATTTTGGGGTGCATCTGGTGGCGCTAAGTATCTGTGATAGGTGCGTTTTTGAAGGACCTGAAATTCGGTTTTTGGTTGGGTCGAAATTTAGGTTGGATTGGGTTGAAAGATGCGGGGGTTTGGTGGGGGTAACAACCACCGAGAACAATGGTACATATATATTCAGTGTGACGGGAACTTTGGCTACATTTCAGTTGGGTACATTGAAAATTTCGGATTACGCAAAGGAGATAGACAACGAATGCTACCACGAGAATCCCACGGTAAGTTATTCTTTCTTCGTTGAAATTGTCGCCACATCTAACATATTCCAATAGACTCCTACTAGCCAGCAATTCGCCATCAGTACTCTCAATTATCATTTATTCAATCCTCGCAAACACACGACCCAAAATACACCCTGGAATGCGCAAAAGCCCGGTACAACCCTAGGAAACCCTCACAATTGACCCCCGATAGTGAGCCAAGTGCGGAGAAGCCGTCGGAAATAATTTGCGCAATGTCTAGAGATCGGGAAATCGAAGAGATCGACTCTAGTACCGAACCTGGTTATTTTGCCAGTGATGCTTCGGATAACTTCCAGAATGAGCTTGTACAGTCTTGGGAAGAGGAGAACTCATTAGGCCGCAACACCGAAGATGCTCCTCTCATAGACCGACTAGAGCAAGTCATTGGGGCTATAGCAGTCGAAGGCCAAAACCGCATCCAAGCGATTTACCAGAGAGTTTGTGGGGTTTATAGTATGTACTATTCACCCATATATGGTCTCAACTCACGGGAAATGGCCAAGAGTCTTTGCTGGCAATGGGATCGAACTAGTGCTATGCGCACATCGTCGGACGAAGAGCCCGATTTCCCCACATGGTCTTGGGCCCGTTTCTTCCCTACTGTGAAGTTGGTGCGCGAAGAGGGCACCTTGCGGGAGAATTGCTTGACATGGACAGCCAATGATGACCATTACAACACCCAAGAACTTGCTGGCGAATTTGGAATTTCAGTACAATATCTCGACCAGTTTGGGGATCGTATCATTGGTGTCGCTGCCAAGTCATGGTGTATACCTCGCAAGTCTACGATTGTCTTGGTGGAATATGGGAAATATAGGGTTACTTGTAATATTCCTCGCTTGGGCGATGTAACGGTGGTCTTTGACTCCATGGCACCGACAAAGGAGCAGTTTCGGGACATGCTAGGTCGTTTGTACGTTGTGCATTTGTTATCTCGAGATGACATTGTTCCTCGTCGTCTACAGAAAGTCCAAGCGGGTGTATTGGTTCTTGAGGTGCCCCGCAGTCCTCACGGCCAGGCAGTCTTTGGTCACCGGATTGGCTACGTAGAATGCACACGTACGTTTTCAGAAAGTAGAGAGATGTGTCTATACAGTCGGAAAGCTCTCAAGATTAGACCACGGTATCAAGCTAAACTCGCGAAGTTGGCACGTCGCCGACCTCTAGCTTTAGAAAGTATGACCCGCCTCAAGGCAGCGCGACAGAAATTCCGGCCCCGCTTCAAATATCACCGACGGATTGGCCAGATTGTTGCTCGGCAAATAGGTGGCTTGTCATCTCAATTGCGGTTCCTCGTCCCACCGGGACCTCGTCGCAAGGGCTACCAGCGGGTCGAAAAAGCCAGTTTTGATCTGTTTGCCAAGGTGAATCAAGTTGGGAATGTAGCGCGTATGATGAGGGCAGTTCGTTGTCGTTTTGGAAGTGGGATTTTTGAAAATGTTGATGGGCGTTGGTATTGTGCTGTCAGGGTTATTCGGAATGGACAACTGCTCGGGGCTTATAAGTTTCGGCGAGACTTTGGACCCGATGCGTTTAAGGAGCGGGGATTTGTTTTGTCTTGAGACGGAATGGAGAGTAGAGTTGTAGCTATATTTTTAATTACAGTGTTGTTTTTTGGGTTTAAATTCTTCATGGGATTCTCATGAGACGTCGGTGTTGTATTGCCCATTCGCATAATTTGGAGTGGGTTTGTATGTAACCTGAGTATCATTCTAGAAGGGAGCTCCGTCACTATCCGGATTCTTTCACACGCTACCCACATTTGTAGATAATTGCGTGGTAACGTTGGTGGAGGAAATGGTTAAACGAAGGTAAGATCCAGTATATTAGCTTTTCCTTAGACGAAAATAATGAAAAGGTGAGTTGTCACTTTTGGTTTACAAGCGACTGGGGAAGAAAGGTTGAGGATATTAACCACCTAAAAGGATCACTGATGAACCGGGCACACATTACCACAAGGACCCACGAGCAAAGCGTGAATATAGAACACCGGAAAGCCATGGACGGTATAGTACATATACTCATACGTCCAGCGAAAGTCAAGAGCTGGGCGAAAATATCATCCGAGTTTCTTCAAAGAGGGTTTCGAGGATTGAATATTTGCATGACCGAGTATAGGGGCACATAGAGACCTGCCATGGGCGGCACAACACAACGGAATGGTTCACACTTCAGATATGGAAACCTAAGGCCAGTCTCCCTGGACAATACAATATACTATGACGTCATTGTCATTGTCCACTACGTTTCGCTAACCTTAGCTGCAAAGATACTAGACCATCTGGAAAGTTGGTGTGAATTCGGGGTGTGCGCAGGGCAGGGCTTAGGTTGTGTCGTGTTCTGTGCAGCGCTACCAGTTGAGACTTTTACACTCTTGATGTGTCGTCAAGGGTGAAAGTGAAACCAAAACTGCAAAGCGGCTCGCACCTGACAAAAATCGCCCTTAGATGATTGATATTATCAATGATAGCATCAATTTGAGCATGGCTGGACTACTACCATTACCGACAGCAAACTAGATCTCAGCCCACCATTCCATGCTGCCCACAAATCGGGTTAACTAACCTCTTTTAAACGGGAAAGTGACTGGGCGACATTCCGCTTGCCTCGTATCCTGGCAAGAAAAGCGTTGCTGTGCACACATTCGTTGCCCCTCCCATCTAACCACATATTGCAGAATATTGTGTTGCGGATTACCTTCATGGAGTGACCACTCAAGTCAACTAGCTGATCTCTTCACTTATGCCATGTATGTCAGTTGATTTCAGTGTCACCAGGGTACTATCAGACAGTTAGGATACTACGACTCACATCTCTACCCAGTGCTTCACGTTCCTATAAACCTCCCGTAGAATGAATGGCGCTTTCCAGTTGTCTCTTGCACGCAATAAGGGATTTTTATCGTTCGCGAACTGGACACTGGTGACCAAAGATTGTATACAAACCAAGGACCTTATCTTTGCGACGAACTTGAGTAATAGGACTGGTGGCAGTGAGCAACCTTGTGGTACGATGGAGCGAAGCGATCCACTACCCCTATCTTCACAACAGAGAGATATTTGCAATGACAGAGAATTGAGAGAGCATGCACTCGACGTCTTGACTTCTGTTCGAGATATTTGGCAACATACATATGTGCACGTAGGGCCATCTGCCAAGCTATAGGTCACCCACATGCCGGCCATCCAAAGATCGGCCACACGGGCACGGGGATCTACCTATGCACGGGGATTTGTCTTGATCCGAGTGCGTGCGCTTTGTGGGATGCTGACTGGACCATCCGGACTCCAGCAGGAATATCAAAGCGGCTTTTACCGCAGGTTACCCGGTAGTTCCCCGGATTGCACGCTCGGTAGGAGGGCGTGTGCCCCGTGGTTAGGGCTATATAGAGGGGTTGGTAAGTGGGACAGAGCTGGTATAAGGTTTGATTCTGCATGACGGCGTGTGGAACTATGTGTACATACAAGGGATTTAATCTGGATTCTGTTCTTCAAGCGTCAAGAGGAAGATCACGTATCAAACTTATTGTTGACCTTTGGTGACGGTAGTCTGGTTCAGCACCAATGGAAGGGTCTTGTGATGCCATGTGGTTTACATCAATGTACTTGTATACATACATGCGATATCGGTGATCCCCGCCTCGTTCCATTCAACAAGATACGTAGTGTCGGCCGTATACAGTTGCACAAATGAGTAAATTAATCCCGTGAATGACCTTACAAAAATGCAATCGTTGGCAAGCCAAACTTCAAGTGGTAGTCTCAAGGGAAGACGGGTTACAACGTTTGCAGTTCGTCAAAATGGCGGGGACAAATAGAAGTTGGTTACAGTAGCTAATGTATCACAGCAGCCATGACAGAAATTCAAAACGATCGTGTACAAATGCTCCGAGGGCCCAGATGTTACATTAGTAGAATTCTAAAAGTGCAGTGTGCAACCCGAAGCTGACGCTCGAAGGAAAAAACGTTCTAGCAATAGTAGGGCCATCATCGTGACTAAAAGAATGGAGGTCTGGTCTAAAAACCCCGTAGTATAACCTACGAATAAAGGCGTCGCCTAACTAAGCACCAACAATGAAGAAAACCAGTTCACCGGGCATTCGTGTGAGTGTAACTGGTTAACAGGGGATCTTCTGGTCGTGACTATCATCTCACATTGACGGTGTCTTTGTGGGGCAGACTGGTGTTCATCGACATTACTTATGTACCTTCCATCTTCTCCATGTATGGGAGGCCGTTCTTTCACTCATGTTGGTCTTGGGTGTCGAGAGTGATGGTTGACAACTCTCCAGTGGCCCAGATTGCCTTAATGTATGGTATTCTTCTTGTTATGTCGATTCTTACTCTTAACAAGAAAATTCAAGTGTACACAGTTGTGTGGCATAGACTTGATAAGTTCACCCTACATCTTGATCAAGAGCATGCGAGTACGGATGGACGGACCGGAGATGGAATAGCAGAGCCCAGCAGCCAGTCCGGTCGATATGTCTCGCGAGGTTCTGGTTTAACCCTTCGTACACTCGCTGAAGGTTGAGGTTGATGGCATGAACACAGCTTGAAGAAGAGCACCAAAGGGCAACACGGAAACACAAGTAGCGTGATGCCGGTTCTTGGTTTCCCGAAACATAATTACAGCCCGTTTGAGATTAGCTGGCGTACAAGTGTCACTTTAGCTTATACTACCAAATTGTTTCAAGCAGCTCGATATAGTACAAGTCCGATTACCTAATGATGTCTTTCAATTTTACCAAGACAACCCCGCGGCGCGTACAAGCGTGTAAATATTTGCATTCTCCAATGCCATTTTCAGCGATAATGTGAGTGTAGTTTCCAGAACGATTAGCGCCAAAAAAAGTATATAAAGAGCGATAGCGCCCAACATAACTTTGCTCAGGTTCTTTTCTTTTTTTCACCAACGGAAAGATGATTCCTCGTCAGTACTAGGTTGTCCCAACAAGCTACCGATGAGATCGCACCATCACATTGATTTACATTCCCTATTGTTGCAACCGACCAGTTCGATATGCTCTTTTGTTCTTCGAAGATGAATTTGCTATGGCGACCGCAAGCACAAACGACCCGATCCAAACCCCATCTGCCGTTTGTCACGAAGATGCGAATGCCCGGCCAAGTCAAGTTCTCCATGGAACAACGACTCTTGGAAATCCGTCTGCTAGAAGGTAGACTTACTCGGCGCCGATGAAGACACGGTTTAGGCCAAAACAATCTTGATGGCCAACAATGTGAGCATCTCGATTTTCCGTTTTTTCCTATCTTCGCTGCAATTGAAAACTACACGGGCGCATTTTTTTCGCAAGTCGTCGCAATGGATGTTGTCGCGAAATGACGTCATATCTTATCGCCAAGTCTCACACAAATCCTTTGCGACAGAGTCGTTACCTTTTTTGCTGTAATAGCCCTTCGACCAATTGGTCTCTACGCCTGACCCCGCAACCGACCGGTTTATGGTGAGATGCAGTAACCCTACCAGAGACCAACTCGAGTAAGTCAAACTATAGAATGATATGGCATCAACTTGGCAAAGAGAGAAGGTTCAACCATAGGTAATAGGCATCTACGACAGTCTAAAATTGGCATACCTTCCGCCACGGCACTTCAAACTAGCGACCCAGACCCACAATGTTCATACTTAGGGCTCCGGAATCCACAATTCGCCGGTCTCGAAAGCGGTGGGGCCCACAACTATGAAGTGGATCATGGAGTTGGGGAAGGTTCCTGCCGAGAACGTCAAATCAGCCAGTCGGGTTTTGTGGGTACAAGAAGGCTTCCCATTTCCCTTCCAGACCTTTTCAATCTTTTGCTCCTTCTTCTTCCTCTTTGACTTTTCTTCATACAAAAACGACCAAATCTCCATCACGCATCAATTCAACCTATGTAAGTCATCAACTCCGATATTCCACTCAACATGACTGACAAGATTCATCACGGTTTATTTAGTTTGGCTTTCTAATTCGAATTGGCTATCTAGATTACCCATTGACCGTACCGCCTATTGGCGTACACAGCCTTGCCCATGTACAATACACTAACTGCCCGCGGCTACCTTACGAACTTTGACGACCGCCGACAGCTTCCGATGATCATATCATGTGCTGGCTTTGGTTCTGGTTAGCTCTTCTTGGTTCATTGTGGCTTCGCTTGAGTTAACGTGGACCTTCGTCGGTAGAATGAATATGTAGGAACGGTTGGCCACGCGCTCAAACACCCTTGGCGCCCGGTAATGGTGATGGTCGGTAGTTTAGACATATGGTGAGTCGTTCAGCCGGACGTTGTGAGACGAAAGTTGACTTGCTCGCTAACCAGATTGCCATCTTTTGCCAGGAATTTGTTCAGCTACACCCTCGACAAGTAGCAGTGGCGATGAACACCGACAACCGAACCCGAGGACCGAAATTCCGAGCGAACACCAACAACGGACACCGACCACGAATACCGACCACAACATGACAACGAGAGCCATCAGTTGGAGCTTTCGGGCTACAGGTCTACAGGTTATGGGGTTTAACCAGCAGTTTGACTCTGTCAAACACATGGTTAACGGCGGGGCCAGCACAGGCGCCGAGGGGGTGTCCAACACCTCAACGGTCGTTTGTGTGGGGGACTGGCGGCTCTCGGTGGCATGTAGTGTCAGCGTGGGGGAAAGAGCGGGAAGGCCCCGACGCCAGTTGTTCTTTTGTTTTCTTTGTTTCTTTCTTGGCCGGGTGTGGGGGTCTTGGACCGCTGGGGTTCGACGTCATCTTAGATGACTTCGAGTGGGTTACCAGGTAGAGCCGGTGGTGATGCCGGCTCTACGGGGCACGTACCGGCCAACTCCTTTTCTTCTTTCTTCTTTGTTTCTTTCTTGGCCGGGTGTGGGGGTCTTAGACCGCTGGGGTTCGACGTCATCTTAGATGACTTCGAGTGGGTTACCAGGTAGAGCCGGTGGTGATGCCGGCTCTACGGGGCACGTACCGGCCAACTTCTTTTGTTCTTCGCTGTTTGTTTCTTTCTTGGCCGGGTGTGGGGGTCTTAGACCGCTGGGGTTCGATGTCATCTTAGATGATTTCGAGTGGGTTACCAGGTAGAGCCGGTGGTGATGCCGGCTCTACGGGGCACACACCGGCCAACTTCTTTCTTCTTCGCTGTTTGTTTCTTTCTTGGCCGGGTGTGGGGGTCTTGGACCGCTGGGGTTCGATGTCATCTTAGATGATTTCGAGTGGGTTACCAGGTAGAGCCGGTGGTGATGCCGGCTCTACGGGGCACGTACCGGCCAACTCCTTTTCTTCTTTCTTCTTTGTTTCTTTCTTGGCCGGGTGTGGGGGTCTTAGACCGCTGGGGTTCGATGTCATCTTAGATGATTTCGAGTGGGTTACCAGGTAGAGCCGGTGGTGATGCCGGCTCTACGGGGCACGTACCGGCCAACTCCTTTTCTTCTTTCTTCTTTGTTTCTTTCTTGGCCGGGTGTGGGGGTCTTAGACCGCTGGGGTTCGATGTCATCTTAGATGATTTCGAGTGGGTTACCAGGTAGAGCCGGTGGTGATGCCGGCTCTACGGGGCACGTACCGGCCAACTTCTTTTCTTCTTCGCTGTTTGTTTCTTTCTTGGCCGGTTGTGGGGGTCTTAGACCGCTGGGGTTCGATGTCATCTTAGATGATTTCGAGTGGGTTACCAGGTAGAGCCGGTGGTGATGCCGGCTCTACGGGGCACACACCGGCCAACTCCTTTTCTTCTTTCTTCTTTGTTTCTTTTTGATTGGCCGGTTGTGGGGGTCTTAGACCGCTGGGGTTCGATGTCATCTTAGATGATTTCGAGTGGGTTACCAGGTAGAGCCGGTGGTGATGCCGGCTCTACGGGGCACGTACCGGCCAACTTCTTTTCTTCTTCGCTGTTTGTTTCTTTCTTGGCCGGGTGTGGGGGTCTTAGACCGCTGGGGTTCGATGTCATCTTAGATGATTTCGAGTGGGTTACCAGGTAGAGCCGGTGGTGATGCCGGCTCTACGGGGCACACACCGGCCAACTTCTTTTCTTCTTCGCTGTTTGTTTCTTTCTTGGCCGGGTGTGGGGGTCTTGGACCGCTGGGGTTCGATGTCATCTTAGATGATTTCGAGTGGGTTACCAGGTAGAGCCGGTGGTGATGCCGGCTCTACGGGGCACGTACCGGCCAACTCCTTTTCTTCTTTCTTCTTTGTTTCTTTCTTGGCCGGGTGTGGGGGTCTTAGACCGCTGGGGTTCGATGTCATCTTAGATGATTTCGAGTGGGTTACCAGGTAGAGCCGGTGGTGATGCCGGCTCTACGGGGCACACACCGGCCAACTCCTTTTCTTCTTTCTTCTTTGTTTCTTTTTGATTGGCCGGTTGTGGGGGTCTTAGACCGCTGGGGTTCGATGTCATCTTAGATGATTTCGAGTGGGTTACCAGGTAGAGCCGGTGGTGATGCCGGCTCTACGGGGCACGTACCGGCCAACTTCTTTTCTTCTTCGCTGTTTGTTTCTTTCTTGGCCGGGTGTGGGGGTCTTAGACCGCTGGGGTTCGATGTCATCTTAGATGACGTCGAGTGGGTTACCAGGTAGAGTCGGTGGTGATGCCGGCTCTACGGGGCACGCACCGGCCAACTCCTATTCTTGTTCCTTCTTTGTTTCTTTTTGATTGGCCGGTGGTGGGGGTCTTAGACCGCTGGGGTTCGATGTCATCTTAGATGATTTCGAGTGGGTTACCAGGTAGAGCCGGTGGTGATGCCGGCTCTGCGGGGTACGCACCGGCCAATTCCTTTTCTTCTTCCGCCTTTGTTTCTTTATCGTGAAAGTCTCTAAGAGATATCGTTGTATAGAGCTATTAATGTTTCTCGCCTAGTCATTGATCTACTTCAATCGCTAATTGGATCCCACGCCGGTTTCATTGATTCAGGGTGCTGTCAGATCGTACTTTGTCTGGATGTCCCGGTCAGGGCTGGTGATGGTCAGGCTTGGGGTTAGGCAATAGATGTCGCAACGGCTTATAAACGCTGTTGTCACTGACACCAATAACTACAGACCAAAAGATCCATCTTTTTGGCGCAGTGGTACTGGCATAGCTCCCAAAGAAACGCTAGCAGGTGCGTACAGATCAACCTGGTAGAGGGACCTTTGCTTGTTGCATCTTTACCAGTTCTCAAGTTCACCTTGACATACAGTCCAGAACTAAGACTGTTCCTTGGGACGCGTGACGGAATCCATTAAGCTCACGGGCAAGAGACCGTCCCTGGAGAGACTGCTTAGCCGATTCGATGGTAATTCCCCATCTATCACCAAGACATGACTAACTCATTAGCTACCGTGGACATGCTTCCTATTTTAGTGAGCAGCTGCAATAGGCAATGAGGATGTCCACTAAGGCCAGCTATATCTAAGTACTTGGTCGCTGGCATGTCGTTACGGTGTTAATTCAGAGTACAGTGGCATATTCCACTTATCCTTTATTACTACAAACATTTCTGATTGCTTGACTATGAATTTACTGCCTAGTGTACATGTTTTCCTTACCTCCTGCTTTCACTGGGCTGGGAGCAGTAGATATGTAGTAGTCGTCGACGTCGATGTGACCGCCACAGAGTCACGTGATGCTGTGTACATCATGTGATTGTATGACGCCCATATATCAGGAGGATTGGAATGAAGCCAAATGCTAATGCTATGATAATGTGCCAGTACCACCCCACCGAATGGATGGATTCTTTCGTTTCGGTATTTGGCGTGTCTGATATCAGTAATTATCAACGTGTCGCAGCTCCTGGTGTTCAACCCCAATTGTGATAACGCCTAACCCTGACACGGGTCACTCGACATTCTGAGAAGCGCGGCATGGCCTCGATTTTGTCGCCACGAGAGATCACCTGTGGATTTGCTTTATACTACTTACAAGGGGAATGAAAACATAGTGATCACTCATACCTTTACGACGGCAGTCATGTCATATATGAACACACATGGCCCTCAATGAAAAAGGCCGTTGTAATCCATGTTTTCAACCTGCCTCGGCGAGCCTGGTAAGCGCCACACCGGATTTTCAACTCTGTACGTCTACCAATTCTGCCCTGGCAAAGTAATATCCCGAATCCGGCGCCGGCAACTGTCGCAAACATTGTGTTAGATTGTAGTTGGGTATGTACATATGTATGTACATGACGTTTGACTTTGATCCCACAACATGACATCATGACAATAGATGACAGGGTCGTCGGGTTTGGTTGGCCCACGACACTCTGGATGTATGGGTGCCATTTGCCCCACTCTTCATTCAAGCGACATCAGCAGACATATGCATATATGCAACATATTCAACGTAACGACGGTCGGCTCTACATGGTAAGAGTGTGAGTATTTACATGGTAAAGTTCCATTGAACGGGGAGAAAGTATCCAGAATAAAACCAATAGTGTTAGGCTCCTTCAAGGGCGGGGCATAATCACATGGTTGCCGACAATAACTCACTGAGGCTTTGTGCCATTCAAGCATTTGTCGTTGCCCAATGCAATCTGTTAAACAATCTTTTCAACTTGACCTTTCTACCACTTTCGTAGAATTAACTATCAAATCGCAATATCTTCAACATGGTACTCTGTCGATACCTTTGGAATCTTCCACCAGGCCAGGAATCTATCGGTTTTATGAGCCAAAAACAGTCGATCGAATATTGTAAGTTCTCCCATCAATGGCTTAGCGTCATAGAGCATCGAAAATCAATCATGACCCATGTGTTTCTTCGTTAACAGCCCTGTTTTGCAAAACACAAGATATTGACTACCTATAGGGCAACAGGAGGACTTCGCTCCCATAGTAGACACCAAAGTGATAACAGATGAGACTGGAGCTCCACAAGAATACGAATACCAGTTCAGGCACCGGAGAATCAGCCGAGCCGGCTCTCCCAGCACAAGCTTCAACATACGTGGGCCACTTGGGCCTCTGTCATACACTCACCAACCACTAGTCCAGCCGCAAGCCCAAATCCGAATCGTTACACTACTACCCGGGACGGGTCTAGAACCGCTGCGATGTTCTGTGTCTACGCACGACTTTCCATCTGGCACGGGTAAATACACATGTCTATCGTATGTTTGGGGCACTCCGAAAGGAACCTATCCCATGCATCTTGATTCCGGTATCATTGGGATCACCGAGAATCTCATGGCGGCTCTATGGCATATCCGTCGCAAGAGAAAGCCAATTCGTCTGTGGGTCGACGCTCTGTGTATCAACCAGGAAGATGACGGAGAAAAGGCACACCAGGTTCAGATGATGGACGAGGTGTACAAAAGGGCAGACCGCATGATTTCATGGCTTGGTTCGGCCCAATCTGAAACCACCCAAATCTCTCGAGATCTAAATCGTCTTTTTCAGGCCTCGTTGGATTGGCGCGAGAATCAAGATACCAGGCGTCGGTTGGTTACAGCACTTACAAGCGTCAACTGGATCAACCTTCGTCCGGTTTTCGATAGTCCCTATTGGACTCGCGCGTGGATTGTCCAGGAGGTTGCCGTCCGTGAAGAATACCGTGTATTATTCTTGTTGCTTTTTAAGATATTAGATGAGGCTCAATATCCGTTAGCAATGCGTCACCGGCAGTGGCCCAAAATCAAGGGATATACAGCAGATTACTTCTTGTACGGACGGTGTAAAATCCCTTTTTGGTGCATTTTAGTTATAACTATTGCCATTATTTCTCAAGGGGGAGACGCGGATTTGCAAGCCATATTACGGTATACGTCGGATACTAAGACCTTCAACGAGAGTCTTTTCCACCCCTCCAAGGAGCCATTCGCCTATGCCCGGGTGTTATCCTCTGAGTATGTGAGTAGCCAGTTGTGTTTCTGCTTGGGCGAAATCATGGACTTTGGCTCCGCTTATAAATCTTCATGTGAAAACCTTCGAGTGGGACTAGATCGTGACCGCCTATTTTCCCTTGCTGGACTCTACAAACATCTCGAAATAGTCGTTGACTACAAAAGGCCTGACACGGAGGTTGTCTTGGACATTGCAGAAAAGATAACGACGTCTCTAAAAACGGTGCCCACGTTTTTAGCATTACCTATGGAGAATGACGGACTATCGGCGGATCTAAATGGGGTCCTATCCGCGGCGGACACTTTGGTATCTTGGGTTCCGTATGGCAGAACAATACCATTTCCCCGAAAACTCTATCCGAGTTCCTTTATCCACCTCAAACGATCACCATTTGGGGAAGAGAGAACAGACACATTCGAAAACGCAAAGTTTGTCCGAGGTCCTGGCTGGGGAAAGCTGTATGTTCAGTGTATGTACCGGGCCAAAGTGGTGAAGCTGTTCCGAAAGAACGACAACAAAGAATTGAGAAAGGCAATGGCAGCGCGCTTCGGTGGCAGTCGGCTTGATGATGAAGGGAGAGACTTTTTATTTCAATGGTTGCAGTTTAGACCGCCTTTCAACGCTTCTCTCAAGGAAATTTTGGAACGTTACTTGGATATCGACAGGTATGAAGATCATCATGTGGATGAAGATCTTGTCGGAGTCTTGTCGCGGATGCAACAAGATCGTCACGCAGTTGGCGTCCTATCAGATGGAAATCTATTTGTGGGTTGCTCTTACAGTCAAATTGACGACGATGTTGTCCTGTTTGAGGGTATCGGTGACTCGTTGGTAGTACGAAATGCAAACCCACAGGGCGAGGTTCTCTTCGTCGAAAGTGCTATCCTTGTGGGTTTACCGTGGTCAAAAGTGGTTACTGAATGGAGAGAAGAACTCATCATGGTGTAGGATATTGGCCAGCACTTAGATAACTACCATAGTGTCCTCTCCGTAGGAGATAACTTGACTTATGACATATCTTAGTTTATCTGTATAGAGCTGCCGATCACATGCAACATGCACGCTTTCACCTCTATCGAGACTCTAGTTTTCGCCGTGGCCTCTCTAATTCAAGTCTATTCAATCACGGGAAAAACGGTTACAGCCAGGTACAAATTCTGGTAACACCGAACTCCTCAAACTGAAAATCTTCCACGTAAAAAGCTCCCATCTACAAGGTGCTACGCGCACACACGCTTCAGAGCGAGCAACTGCTGGGCACAGGAGGTTTTGTATTGGCCGAGCCAGATTTCTCCTTATCCAGACCCAGCGCACCCGTTAGTAAGAAGAGGCTCGGTTATTTCGGGCTGACAGGGAGTCCTAAACCTTTGAGAATGCAATCTCAGTTAGCTATAAACCCATACTTACACAATCATGTCGCACAATGCCACTGCTTTTACAACATACATGGGGTTAGTACCCCTACGCAACACATCATCTCGATGAGAACAGAGCAACACGAAAGATACAACGCTTCGAGGTGCAACGAGTGTGGAGTTCGTTGTAAGTATTTACGTGTGCCTTGACAATCCATCCAAGTAGTGATGGTGCGAATATTCAACGGTCACAGTTTATAAGTTGACCACCGCCATACTTATAAGCGTACATTCATCAACTTCGTCAAAGACTCGTGGTGTTTTTCGTACGTGATGACCCTATTACTAATTGGCAAGATAATAATCCAAAGAATTGGGAAGTTGGCCAGCTACCATTGACTGACAGGGTACCATTTGGGTACTGGAATGATGCGTTGGCCTTGTTACTGTTATCAGTGAATGGCACGCTCTTCTCTTACGAATCTTGGCATTACCGCGAGGTTCTTGCTCCGGATATTCGTGCAAAAATGTGACCCCACGCGGGGCATGTCGGCCCACACAAAGACGTAGAAGAGTTCGCCAACCGTCCCTTACAAGCGATGGATATCACCTTGACGGACTGAGTTGAGGATGACAAGGCACTTCATCTAATCAGGGACGATTACGCTTATAGTGGTGGCGTAATTCTGTTCAACTATGTCGACCACGAAGACTCAGACTATGGGTCAGACATGCCAGATGAACCCCGATTATCGAAGCCACAGATGAGGGACCTTCGACACCAGAGGGCAATTTATGGGTTTGGGGAAGACACTGTTTATAGCGCTTTCCATGTCAGAGTTGCCCGTGTGTTTGCCGGACAACTCATAAAGGATCTGGGCGCTTGAGAAGAGGCAAAGAATAAGGGTGTCGAGCCACTGGGTTCTGATTGTACCGAGTGTGCTCCTTCGCACTACTGTCCGCCATCTCCTAACACCGTCAACTCCCAGGCCACACACCAGCCAGCTATCGATATCTTTGTCAACAGCCAAGCAGCCATACGCAGAAATGAAAAGCTGAGCCACGGAGAAGAGATGATCATTCAAATACCGCCTCGGTTAGGCGTGTTGATCGGCATTCCTCACGTGCGAGTACTCTGTCAAGTGTCCGCATCATGGTGAGAGGGCGTATGATGCTGACCGACGTCAAGCCAGGGCCATAACATGGGGCCCTGCTATTTATCATGATGACCTGCAAATGTTTTGTACAAATATCTAGGCCACGTCGAATTGAAAGATACATAGCATAGGCTTTGGCTTTTTCTACTGGTGCTTTCCACGACGTCCCCGCACCACACAAATTCCAACATTCAACGCCAAAACGCTAACTACGATACAAAAGCCAGGCGCATTCAAGATCAACGGGCCCCCACAAAGATAACCATTCGCGGTTATGTTTGCTGGCACCTCTGTTAAAGCCATGTTTGTCCAGAAACAGAGCTTGAAATGAACCCCAACGGTCAAAGACCCCACCCGTGATCTTGAATGTCAGAGTGTCTTTGCATGTGTCGAGAAAGAATGCGAAACAAAAAACAGGTGGATAAACGGGAAAAAGTAACCTGGTAGAAAAGGCCAGGAAGAAGTTCGTGAATTTACGAACGGAAAGGCTATGGCGGCGGTTGTCGAGTTGCATAGTGTATTGCAGTTCGGTACCTGCGAGAATGATGTTCGTTCTGAATAATGAGGGGGATCAACTTGGCTGGTATATATGTCTATTGTGGGCGTAGTGTCCACAGTGCTTTCAGTGGAATATCACCTTAACATCCCCTACTTTGATTTCATGTACCGGGACTCTGTGGGCAACGACGGTCTAGCCGTCGCTACATCCAGAGAGCCCTGCCAGACTTCCACGGGCCCATGGAGACCTGGCGGTACAAACTGCGCACTGTACCTGATACACAAGCACAAAGTAGGATAAGATGTTAAGCTTAGCGAGCTCCCGAAGGAACCATGATATTCCCGTCTCATCCATCCCCACTATTCTCAACGCCACATGCCCAGTTGATCGCAGACCCGACCAACCATCACAATCTGACCCAGAAGGAGAGGTGCGGCTCAACCAACTGCTGATCTAGAAGGTGAGGCCTTCGGCTTGCGACTGGCGCATAAGGGTGTCATCGAATCTATGGGGATATATCATGTCTCGCCAGTAACCAGCCGGCAAGTGGGTCATCAAGCACGATGTAATGTGTCGTAGCGTTGAATTGTTATCAGAGTGTCGTGGGGTCCAAGTGTCGTAGTGTCGTTGAGTCGGAGTATCAGAGTGGCTTCCGGCTAGAGAGGCATCGAGCTTGAGTGGCGTCGAGTCGAAGTGGCGTTGGGGCAGAGTGTCGGGTCGTCTGATCTGGAGATCGTGGAATCGTATCGTCGTCGGGCGACAGCAGCACTGGGTCATCGGGGCAGACTGTCTTCGGGCCGTAGGTCGTCGGGTCGTGGTTCGTGGGACTGTAATGGGATCGAATCCGTAGCGATCAACCGTGTCTCGCCAATAACCAGCAGGTCCATGGGTCATCAAACACGATGTGATGTGTAGGAGTGGCGTCGGGTGGAAGTGGGGTCGGTCGGTTGGATCATAGTGGCGTTGAACCATATTTTCGTAGGATGGGAGGATTGCTGTTTCGTCGGGTTGTCTTGTCGTAATGTGGTCGGTTCGAAATGGTGTCCAGTCGCAGTGGCGTCCGGTCGTCGAGTCGGGGATTGGAGTAGCAGCGGGTCGTAGGATCGTCGAGTTGTTGATTGGGAAAATCGCGGAGTTGTGGGGTCGGTGAAACTTCGTATAGTTAATTTCTCGGATCGTTGCATCATTAGTCTGCGTTGCGGATCTGACGTAGGGATGTATGTATTTGCTGCGAAAAGAATAATGAAAGTCCGTAACACTATGCGCATTCTGAGATAAACGAAGGCTCACACAGAATTGCCCAAAGACGGTATCTGAAATGTGAGCAAGTCGGATAAATCGGTGCTGATGGAACTCGCCGAATTCGGTTGGCTGAATTAGCGTGGAAAAAAATATTGAAAAAAGTCGAAAGCCTTGGTGGGAGAAAGCTCCTCTATTTATACTTTACAGGAAGGAGCGTGTCTTAACTAGCGATCGCGTGATCAATACTTTTTCGCACTTGTGCGTACAAGCGTTGTTTTAATGACGTCATTTCTACTATAGTCTGTCGTTGAAATAGACATATCCGGTAATATAGATATTGTGGCGTTTTGTGGGCGTGCCCCTGTAAACCACGTGGAACGCCACAGACGCCACACTAGATCACTGTACCGGTGAGACATGATTATCGGTGACCAGCACACGGGGCAACTTTACCCATCAGCACCGAGCTACAGTGCACAAGCAACTGGAGCTACTAACTGACAACATAGCTGCAGTGAGAGCATATAAGAGTCTCGCAACTCATCGTAACTGGGAATAGAACAACATATAATAGTATAACTTCATGGACATATGTCACGATCTAAATATTAATTAGAGCAAGAGCTTTGTCTGTTAATACAACAGCTTTGTCAGGGCCATTTTCAATTTGGGGAGTAGATTAAACAATGGGTGTGGGTCAACTCTAGTTACCGGCACGATGCCACATCCCGCATCATCAAAGCGTCTTTCACACGTCACATATATCAGGCACTTCCGAATGCAGGTACATACGTACCAACGTCGGCTACTGTGAGAAGTCCCGCCCTAGATTTTCAACGCTGCTTGAATGAACTCCTGGCAAATAACCCGAGCCAAGGCCGGAGCCCCTTCTCCTTCGTCCAAAACTGTGCAACATATTTCCCCTCTCAAATACAAACGATGTACATACTAGTTCCGCATTTGTATACTCAAGCCTGCTCTGGCGAGCCTTGGAATGATTTTGAGGAGCCACCGCGCCTATTTATGTATGTATACACATGTAAATTCGTCTCACTTTTTAGTTGTCCCAGTCCCAGGCTGCATGTAATTGAGGGTATAGGTGTTCGGTTTACAGTTTCGGCGCATCGGCTAGCCCCTGTATAGACCTTCACAGGCTCTTAAATTTGCATTGCAGTTGACTGGTCTAGTTGACAATCCAGTTTCTATGCTGAGCTTGTCATGGCAAGTATATTACACTTGTGAAAAACATGCTATTGCGAGTTATCCTGCCCTTACATACAGAGCGAGCATCAATGACATCAGCATCAAGATCCAGACTGCGTAGTACTAGGGTTACGAGGGTTATAGAACACAGGTCCACAAAATTTATTTCTTCATTTACTGTTCTATTTATCTGGCCATAACATTCAGTGACCCCAATTGGGTAATAATTCAAGGCTATTTTTTTGTCCCAATTAGGATGTCCGAGTGAAATCTCGGATCCGAAATTTCACTCGGCTTTCCTAATTGGGACGAGCAGGGGATTGGCGCGAGGAGGTATTGCCTGGCCCCGAACAATCGACAAGAATCAACATCCCTGTTCATAGACTCGATCCAAATGACGTCAATGGAGCTATTAAGAGATATCGTCGTTGTGTGAGGTCACAATCACTGACAAACGCTTAATTAGTGTACTGAAGACATTGTCTGTATACCCAACAACAACAAAGCCATATGAGCTACTGCATGTATAAATAATCAGAACCCTAGCAGATTCTAAGATGTCGACACTTGGGATCACAGGTCAGAATCGGGCGCCTGTCAGTGACGTAGGATAACCACATGAAAACCAGGCGGGGCATATCCTGATGCCCGGCAAGATATATATTCTAGATCAACGCATAATGTACAATCAAATCTCCAACTGTGGTCTTCTTTAGGTCAGGCGTTTAGACGCCACTTTAGAGTTTTTGGGCGCTGGATAGGTTTCTTACAGATTGAACCCCAATGCAGGCCAGCCACAGGAACACTATTTACCAAAAACTTGGCGAAGACAGGACTCACTGAGATGAATGCGGCTAGATGAATCAGATATCTATGGCTTGCAAGGTTGAAGTATGCCAGTGTCTTCGCCAAGCTACGCCAAGCATTGGAAGATCTTCCCAGCATACAGAATCGCGTCGAAGACCACAAATTAGATTATAGCTCTGTCCCAGCTTCTACGATGTTAGCCCTATGTAATCGAGCTTCCAAGAATGACTCGGAAGGATACCATTCATACCTAGACGCTGTCAACGCTGGCGCGGAAACTATGTCCATCGCGAACATCACTCCCGGTCAGCTCATGGTCGCCTTTTACCGAGCAATAAAGTTACAAGAAGAGATTGTGAGCACCGAATGGAAGCTCTTGGTCAGAAAGGTCAGGGCGAGGAGAGGTGATGAACTAGCTTTGGTTGATTGAATTTCGCCTCCGTCTACAGTTGGGAAGGCCATTGAGGAGATCGTTGCTGGCCGTCTTCTTGTGCAGCCCGATCCGCTACTTCCTGTTAAGCAGATGGGTAATCGCCCACATCGCTCGGCTGGGACGGCGGTCCATGCTGTTGAGGAGTTTGCACAGAAGTTGCGCGGGCGCAAGGTGCAAACTCTTTTACTTCAACTAGATATAGCAGGGCCGTTCCACAGAGTCGACCACGCGTGGCTCTTACACCAGGCCGCACAAAAAGGAGTATCTGAGTGGTCAAAGTCGTGACTTCACAGCTACTTGGTTAGGAGAGAAGTTCCTCTTGCCCTCAACGGTATCGACAGACAGGCGGTCTGTTAGATCCGGTGTCCCTCGGGGCTTCCCGCTCTCACCGGTGCTGTTTATAACCTTCATCGCTAGTCTGCATGAGATGATTGATACGTGCCACCCGGATGTCATGGCTGTGGTGATCGATGATGACACTAACTCACTCGCTCGGGGAAAGTCCTCGACCGACTTGGGTAGTACACCCCGGTTAGACTTGTACAAGTGACCGTTTTGGGACATATTTCGACGACGTCCAAGATGTGTATATTTTATGTACAAGTGTGCCCATCGTATCGGGATTTGTCTAAAAATGGAAGTGCTAATCCAAAAGGATCAGAGAGCGACAAATCCAGAAAACCCCAAATTCAAGATGTCTTGAACTAGTGTGCCGTATACTTGTACAATTTGTGGCCAATTACATCACGAGTGCTGGTACCGCGTACAAGCGCCGTTTTGCGGAAATAATATATAAATGACGGTCTCCCCCGCGGGTTTGGATTGTAGTAAGTCACATTTTCCAGTTCTACATTTTTCATCTGTTTCAAAAATCGTCTACTTTTGTTACTCGACAAATTCTTGTTACAACTTTCACATTAATCTTTACGCTATAACATTTATCCACGGCGTTATACAATCATCACGTCAACCTTTGAATCATTCTTTTATTTTTTCAATTTACCTACAACCACTACTTTCAAAATGACTCTTACCGCCTTGTCTTCGGAGGAACAGGACTTCCTCACTGCCGGCTGGGAAGCTCTCGGGTTCAACGAGGGCTTCTGCTTCATGGCAGTTGAATGGCTGGCTCAGCATATGATGAGCCTGGACATCGATCTGGGAGGCCACCTGATTGCAGGGGACGCCACTCAAACATCTGCGGAGGATTCCGACTTTGAAATTGAGGACGAAGGATACTGCTCCGGATCTGGCAGTGAGTCTGAGTCTGAATCTGAGTCTGATGAGACTTGGAGCGAGGCTGATCTTGAGGACTTGGAATTGCCCGTTCAATTCCGCAACGAGTTCTTCATTAACTGGGATGTCATCCTTGACGAGCTCAAACGTCATTCCCCTTCCCGTTCCTACAAGTATCTTATTGAGAGACTCCTCGAGGCCTTTGAACATGTCTTCTACCACGTGGCCGGCCCTGACGAGGTCGAGAGGTTTACCTCGTACATGACCTGTGTGGACATGCAACGCACTCCCGGCAACTATTATCCTGACGAACGTCTGAGAAAGAGATTCCAATTGAAGTTCGAAGTCAATGTAAGTTATGGTAGTCGTCATTTCATCTCCAAGGACGTAACTCCGATAAATAATTACTAACACACTGATAGGTTTGCCGTGGTATCAAAAGTGGCGCCTATTGGGATAACCACACTGGCCATATCCGCGTCTGCTTGTCGACCAAAGATGTCATGGCCTCTCGTAACCACAGTGCTCTGACACTGCGGAAGATTTTGAGCCCTTCAAGGTTTCCCAATGTCTCAGAAATGCCCGCGTTACACCACGGGGATTCTGGGAGCCAAAAAGAAGAATATTCGGTGCCAATGACACGTGTTGACGAGTACTGCAACACTGGTGGCGACCAAATCATCTTCGACCGGAACCATGAAGAACTCAAAGTCGCTTCGTCGAATTTGGCTGCCATTGTCTGGCTGGCGGACTACGTCATCAAGGAGTACGACCCTGTGGCTGATGACTACCCGCGCCATGCCAGCCCAGCTGTAAGTACACCCTAAATCCTTGGCTATATATCATGACATGCTAACATCAACTCTAGGCGTCTTTTCTATCTCGGGACTTCGACTGTTGGAAGGAACGTGGCCGGGAACTTGCAAGTGTCACCTTCCGAGTTCCCACTCCCACATTTATTGATAACAGTCCGGATGGGCCATATGATTTCACCAGAGAGCCGTCTACGGATCGCTTGTTGGAGTTTTTAAAAACTGTCATCAAAGAGAAGTTGCCTTCGATGCACTTTTCCTACTCTACTACCACCGATGTACTCTTCAACAAGCGATCCAGGGTTGTCTCTGAAGTCGAACATTCTGATGAGCCAGCTTCTAAGAAGCCCCGCAGTAGATAGACTTTTCTGTACCGGAATATCACCTGTCTCCTCTCCTTTACAACACCTCAAAGAAAGCAAGTAAACTTAGTGATTGACCACATGTTCGCGGTGAAAGTTATATCTTGTATAGGCACACAGGCCCATCAATGATCACGGTCGTTGTGATCCTTGTTCGCAACCAGATCCGGTGCGGCGAGCTCGGTGAGTTCCATATCGGGTTTCCACTCCTCCAGTTAGATATTGCAGGTGCCTTCGATAGGGTAGACCACGCATGGCTCGTCCACGAGCTGACGATGAAAGGGGCACCTCCATACATCACGGGGTGGCTTACAAGCTACCTCTCTGATAGACAAGCAACGCTAGCCCTCAACGGTCAAGATACCGACTTGCGCCCGGTACGTTCCGGCGTGCCCCAAGGGTCGCCGTTATCGCCCATTCTGTTCATTACCTTCATCGCTAGCATGCACGAACAGATCGAAAGTGGTATACCTGGCGTCACGGGAGTGGAGTTTGCCGACGACACTAATGTTTTGGTCTGCGCTAAGTCGTGCGAGGAAGCAGAGCAGAAGATTGTAGAAGCGTACTCACGATTAGCAATATGGGCCACCACTCGCGGAGTGGTCTTTGAGCCTGCCAAAAGCACGCTGTTAGCCTTGAACCGGCATACTTACAACAAGTGGAAGGACTGGGTGTTGTTGTTGGATGGCCAGCATATCCACGCCACAGACAACTCCAGATTCCTGGGTGTGCAACTTAGTCATCTCGGCACAGGAAAGCTACATGCCGAAGCTGTGCTCACTAAGGTCAAGATGAAGGTTCATTTGCTTAACGGCCTGGCCAAGCAGCTAATGGTGGGATACGAAACGCTTCGGATAGTCTGGAGAACGGGAATGAGGCCGGTTTTAACTTACTGCCCCGCAGCCTTGGCCCACGCCGGTGTGTTCCAGTCTCAGATGCTTGAACTTGAACGCGCCCAGTCGAGGGTCCTGCGGATATACACGGGGGCGATCAAATCCACACCGCTTCCTAGATTACGGTTGGAAGCGGCGTGCGAGCCACTCCAGGAATACCTTGTCCACCGCGCCGCGCGCAGTGAGGCTCGGGTCATGGAGTCTCCCGCGTGGATGGCAATCATATACAACATCACTGCTGCCACGGGCACATCCCCCGCCGTCCCATACCCACGTTCCGACTATCAAATCAACCACAACGTCTTACGCTTCAACGGTGATGAAGGTGAAAGAAGATGGATGGCGGACAACAGAGGAGCCGGTCGCGACAGGGTCACAGTTCTCAACACCGATCCCGGACGAGAAGCCTGGAACGACTGGCCCTGGAAGCGAGCCCGAGAAGTGAGAAAGGGCCTGTCATTAGAGCTTAACGGCTTCCTGACAAGGCTGCGAACAGGTCACGATGGTCGCTCCAATGGCTATCAACGGGCCATCCACAAGCGCGACAATCCGGAGTGCCACTGCGGAAGACAACTACAATCTGCCTTCCACCTCGCAGTGTCTTGCCCCGAACTCGCTAGTGGCCGAACTCCGCTTAACTGGAGTGTCGAATTCATGGAAGCCCAAGTCAGGAGTGACCCACTTAAGACGCTCACTATTCTGCTTGACCGTTACAACGATGCCTTGCTCCATCCGCTGGCAATTCTCATGCGAGAGGATCCGTTTACTCCCTCGCAACGGACGGAGCTCTTTGAGCTTGCATCGCCATAAGCAGTCTCCTACGGCTTACTGACACAGGACTCACGCCTCCTTACCTACCTTCCCTCCCCATCTACATCTGCATACACACATTGGCCCAACTTCTCTTTGGTCTTACTATCTTGGTTCAGCTTTTGGTTTACTCTATTTCGGTTCCCCTCTTCTTCCTTTTCCTACTCTCCCTCACCTTTGTCTCCTCTCTTCCGCTACCCTTTTTTTCCTTTTCTTTTTGTCTACCTCACTCTTCTTTGTTTTGTTCCCTTTTGCTGTCTTGTTTTCTTGGTTTTCGGGTTCGCATTGTTTCTTTTGAAGGACGGTTATCTTCAGTTTGGTGTGGTTGGTTTCAATGGTTTCTTCCTCGATGCAGTCGAGGACTACGTGTTTGTACTCAGGCAAAATTTCAGCCAGTATACACGAATCATTCGGTGTTTGGCGGTCCTCCGGCCGCAGTCTTATACATGGCGCGCGGGGTTTTCCGTGGATGACCCGGTTTTTCACCCCCAACCAAGCGTTCATTTGCACACGCGACATTTCGCGTGGGGCGGCTTCCTTTTAGGTAGGCTAGCTCAAACTGTGAGCAGCGATTAACACATAATTCCATAATATATCTTCTTCTTCTTCTTCTTCTATCGGGTTTCCCAGTTTGGATGTGTATCACTTCTGCCGGTAGCAGCTGACAGTTTAAATCCGGCGCCAGACTTTGTCGTCAATGTCCCAGTGCTAACAGTCCCCATCAACGACTTCACAGCCCGACTGTTCTGACATCTAGTAGGCAGATCCCTGGCTGCGTTGCAGGACGCCACGAACGTAACATCAAGGCACTGTCCTGGTGATATCACTGTCGGTGAGCGGCATGCCCAGAAGTTAGCCCGAACAGTACTGAGGGATAGCGCACAAGTGAACAGAGACGACATCAAGAACCGGAAAGCGGAGCCGGCAACTGACATTATCGCTGCGGCGGTATCACACAAGAGCATCGTGGCCCCCGCAACTAGGAATGTAATAGCATATGGACATTTGTACGTATGGACATGAATTTTTCACTATCCACATACCAATGAAAATTCGGAGAATCATGTTTATCACAAGCTCTTGTGTTAGAGACAGTATTGCAAAAGCCGCGGAGCTCTCTGTTACCCGCCAAAAGGAGGCCAACTACAAGTTCAGTGCTGCCTTCGTCTCGTTCAGGGCCAGCTGCATATGGATGGTCCAACTGGGACGGAGTGGACATGTTCTGAGACGAAAGTGGTAGTAGAAAGCTTTCATCAGGATATAGAGCTCATTTTCGCTGAGAAGAAAACCGATAGATCAGCTTAGTGACTATTTATCCGCTGGACTTTGAATTTAGGTGGGGTTTCGTGCGGTAAATGAAAAGGGCCGGACCAGTCATTGAGCAGTAAGGGCGTACTCCTAATTATACATATGAGCTTGTGATTGCCGTGTACCCACATAGTTATCTTTCGGGGGGCCGGTTTCACTGTTCGCATCAACACTGAGAATCAAGGTCGATGGGATGTATGCACATAGCTTGAAGAAGAGCACCAAAGGTTAGCACGGGAACACAAGTAGCGCGATGCCGGTTTTTTGTTTCCCGAAACATAGATACCGCCCGTTCGAGATTAGCCGGCGTACAAGTGTCACTGTAGCGTACATTGCAAAAGTGTTTGAAGCTGCTCGATATAGTACAACTCAGATTACCTAATGATGTCTTTTAATTTTATCGAGACAACCCCGCGGCGCGTACAAGCGTGTAAATATTTGCATTCTCCAATGCCGTATTCAGCGGTAATGTGAGTGTAGTTTCCAGAATGATTAGCGCCAAAAAAAGTATATAAAGAGCGATAGCGCCCAACATAACTTTGCTCAGGTTCTTCTCTTTTTTTCAACAACGGAAAGTTGATTCCTCGTCAGTACTTGGTTGTCCCAACAAGCTACTAAGGAGATCGCACCATCACATTGATTTACATTCGGTATTGTTGCAACCGACCAGTTCGATTTTCTCTCTTGTTTTTCGAAGATGAATTTGCTATGGCGACCGCAAGCAAAAACGACCCGATCCAACCCCCATCTGCCGCCTTTCACGATGATGCGAATGCCCGGCCAAGTCAAGTTCTCCACAGAACAACAACTCTCGGAAATCCGTCTGCCAGCAGGCAGACTTACTCGGCCCCGATGAAGACACGATTTAGGCCAAAACAATGTTGATGGCCAACAATGTGAGCATCTCGATTTTCCGTTTTTTCCTACCTTCGTCGCAATTGAAAACTACACGGGCGCATTTTTTTCGCAAGTCGTCGCAATGGATTTTGTCGCGAAATGACGTCATATCTTATCGGTAAGTCTCACACAAATCCTTTGCGACAGAGTCGTTACCTTTCAGCTGTAATAGCCCCTCGACTAATTGCTCTCTACGCCGTACCCCGCAACCGACCGGCTTATGGTGACATTCAGTAAACCCTACCAGAGACCAACTCGAGTAAGTCAAACTATAGAATGATGTGGCATCAGCTTGGCAAAGAGAGAAGGTTCAACCATAGGTAATAGGCATCCACGACAGCCTGAAATTGGCGTGCCTTCCGCCACGGCACTTCAAACTAATGAGCCAGACCCACAATGTTCATACTTAGGGCTCCGGAGCCCACAATTCGCCGGTCTCAAAAGCGGTGGGGCCCACAACTATGAAGTAGATCATGGAGTTGGGGAAGGTTCCTGCCGAGAACGTCAAATCAGCCAGTCGGGTTTTGTGGGTACAAGAAGGCTTCCCATTTCCCTTCCAGATCTTTTCAAACTTTTTCTCCTTCTTTTTCTTCTTTGCCTCTTCTTCATACAAAAACGACCGAATTTCCATCACGCATCAATTCAACCTATGTAAGTCATCGGCTCCGATATTCCACTAAACATGACTGACAAAATTCATCACGGTTTATTGAGTTTGGCTTTCTAATTCGAATCGGCTATCTAGATTACCCATTGACCGTACCGCCCATCGGCGTACACAGCCCTGCCGATGTACACTACACTTACTACCCGTACCTACTCTCCAACCTTTGACGAACGCCGACAGCTTCCAATGATCATATCATGTGCCGGCTTTGGTTCACGTTAGCTCTCCTTGGTCCATTGTGACTTGGCTTGAGTTAACGTGGGCCTTTGTCGGTGGACTGAATATGTAGGAACGGTTGGCCACCCGCTCAAACACCCTTGGCGCCCGGCACTGGTGGTGTCGGTAGTTGAGACATACGGTGAGTCGTTCAGCCGGACGTTGTGAAACAAACGTTGACTTGCTCGCTAACCAGATTGCCATCGTTTGCCAGGAATTTGTTCAGCTACACCCTCGACAACTAGCAGTGGCGATGAACACCAACAACGGACACCGACCACGAATACCGACCACAACATGACAACGAGAGCCGTCAGTTGGAGCTTTCGGGCTACAGGTCTACGGGCTGTGGGGTTTAACCAGTAGTTTGACTCGGTCAAACACATGGCTAACAGTGGTGCCAGCATAGACACCGAGGGGGTGTTCAACACCTCAACGGTCGTTTGTGTGGGGGACTGGCGGCTCTCGGTGGCGTGTGGTGTCAGCGTCGTGGTAAGAGGGGGAAAGGCCCCGACGTCAGTTGTTCTTCTTACTTCTTTGTTTCTTTCTTGGCCGGTGGTGGGGGGTCTTAGACCGCTGGGGTTCGACTTCATCTTACATGACTTCGATTGGGTTACCAGGTAGAGCTGGTGGTGATGCCGGCTCTATGGGGCACACACCGGCCAACCTCTTTTCTTCTTCTCTCTTTGTTTCTTTTTTCTTGGCCGGTGGTGGGGGTCTTAGACCGCTGGGGTTCGATGTCATCTTAGATGACGTCGATTGGGTTACCAGGTAGAGCCGGTGGTGATGCCGGCTCTATGGGGTACGCACCGGCCAACTCCTTTTCTCCTTCCTTCTTTGTTTCTTTGTTTCTTCCTCTTGGCCGGGTGTGGGGGTCTTAGACCGCTGGGGTTCGACTTCATCTTAGATGACTTCGATTGGGTTACCAGGTAGAGCCGGTGGTGATGCCGGCTCTATGGGGCACACACCGGCCAACCTCTTTTCTTCTTCTCTCTTTGTTTCTTTTTTCTTGGCCGGTGGTGGGGGTCTTAGACCGCTGGGGTTCGACGTCATCTTAGATGACTTCGAATGGGTTACCAGGTAGAGCCGGTGGTGATGCCGGCTCTACGGGGCACGCACCGGCCAACTTCTTTTCTCCTTCCTTCTTTGTTTCTTCCTCTTGGCCGGGTGTGGGGGTCTTAGACCGCTGGGGTTCGACTTCATCTTAGATGATCTCGAGTGGGTTACCAGGTAGAGCCGGTGGTGATGCCGGCTCTATGGGGTACGCACCGGCCAACTCCTTTTCTTCTTACTTCTTTGTTTCTTTGTTTCTTCCTCTTGGCCGGTGGTGGGGGTCTTAGACCGCTGGGGTTCGATGTCATCTTAGATGATCTCGAGTGGGTTACCAGGTAGAGCCGGTGGTGATGCCGGCTCTATGGGGTACGCACCGGCCAACTCCTTTTCTTCTTACTTCTTTGTTTCTTTGTTTCTTCCTCTTGGCCGGTGGTGGGGGTCTTAGACCGCTGGGGTTCGATGTCATCTTAGATGATTTCGAGTGGGTTACCAGGTAGAGCCGGCGGTGATGCCGGCTCCACGGGGCACACACCGGCCAACTTCTTTTCTCCTTCCTTCTTTGTTTCTTCCTCTTGGCCGGGTGTGGGGGTCTTAGACCGCTGGGGTTCGACGTCATCTTAGATGACTTCGAATGGGTTACCAGGTAGAGCCCGTGGTGATGCCGGCTCTACGGGGCACGCACCGGCTAACTCCTTTTCTACTTCCTCCTTTGTTTCTTACGGCCTCCGGTTTTGTTATTGACCTCTCATTTAGTTTTCTAATTCCTACCTGCCGTGTCACCTCCTGGCTGTAGTCATTCTTTCCAAACTTCCATCTACATTGCCCTACATTAGTGTCCGCACGTTAATGTCCTGTTGAACAAGACTGCTGTTAGCCTTGGAGGCATTGTTCTATCCTTCTTGCTTGATCTTCTCTAGCATGTCATCAGTAATCCCGTGTCCATTACATTGACCATCTACTCATAGACCATAGGTCAATACTTTAACAGCCAAGCCACTGGGGTGATAGATGGTTGCCACTCAAACCTCTGGAGCACGTCTTGTTCTTGCCGCGCCTTTCTGGGTTGAGACCCCTTGCTTTTCCACCTCCCTCTTAGCGTTTCTTTATGCAGTATAGAAACGACACCTTTCGAGTCCTCGGGCTTTTGGGTAGGTCATTGGTCCGTATCCATCGTCTATTCGGGTAAATCCAATCGCTATACACAACTGGCTTCATTGCAGTCTCTACGCAGTCTCAGCTTTGTACCTGTTATCGCATGTTTTGCCGAATCAAGGCGCTGTTCGCAGACATTGTGGTGTTTTTCACGGAGTATGTTGTGTTTCTTCACAGGACAAGCCTACATATGTACATACATACATATATTTTAGAGCAGCTGATTTACTGGCTCTTGGTGGTCAACGCATGCCTCCAGGCCTGTTGGGTGCCCATAAATGAGTACATGCTATCAAATCACGAAACCTGCTTCCCCTTCCCAAAGTCTGGGTCTCTGGCGCGGCCTTCTTCAGTCTTGACATTGAAGTGGCTGCATTGTATATGTGTTGGCGCCATTTGAGCTTCACTGTCGAGTTCAATGTTTGGTGGCTAGTAGCCCGATGTGAACTTGGCGTATTTCTTGTTTCCCGAATTGTGTATGCTCCATTCTAACACATGAAGCAAGGTTAACCCACCTTGAGTGTCTTCAACCTTCAGGCCACGGCGCGAGGGCTAGCTAGTACTACAGAAGACATTGTGAGAATCCACCACGCCTCCGTACCCGCTCTCGTTTTCTCAATGCAGCACGCATCATACGCTACTTATTTATATAGTCCTTTTACTGAAGACGTACCTCACGTTCATTCATTCGGGCGGAACATACCAATCGTCACTTGTGGTAGATATAGTTAGGAGCCTTTGTGATGTATGATTGTATAGAGCTGTTAGTGTTTCTCGCCCGGTCATTGATCTATATAGATCACTAAAAAGATTTAACGTCGGTGTCGCTGAGCCATGGTGAGTCCAGATAAACCTAGCAGAGAGGCTTTTGTTTGTTGGGTGTTTGTTAGATTCTAAATTTACCTTGGTATAAAGTCCAGAACTTAAAGTGTTCCTTGGAACGCATGACTGAATGTATAAAGTCCACGGACAAGGCACGACCCGGGGAGAGACTGCTCAGCTGATTTGATGACCACTTCATATCTATCACCAAGATGTGAGTAACTGATTAGCTACTGCGAACGTTGTTCCTACTGTGCCGGGTGGTTTGAATGGCCAATGGAGTTACCCATTGAGGCCTGCTACAACTAAGGACTGACTCGCTGGCATCTTGTTATGGTGTGAATCCAGAGTACATTGACGTATTTCCTTTATTTTTCATTGCCACTACTGTTGCTGTGTGCTTCACTAGACGTCTAGTGAGTGGTCTATATGTCTTCCTCGCCTCATGCTTTTACTGAGCTAGCAGTAAAAGATCGTACTAGTCAACACCGATTCAACCACCACAGGGCCACGTGGTGTCATGTACCCCATGTGGTCATATCAGTTTCATCGATTAGGAGCATACAAACGAAGCCAAGTGCTAAAGCTTAAAGGATATGTCAATACTGGTCCGCTGAAAAGAGGAATCCTTTGGTTTGGTTTCTGATTTGTCTGATATCAATGAGTATCAATGTGGCGTAGCTAATGTGTTCAAGCCTATATGTGACTGTTCCTAACCCTAACACGGACAACTCCATATTCTAAGAACACGACGTTTAACCTTAATCCCCCATTATGACGTCAAAACACTTGAGATAATATGTTCGTCGGTTTGGGTTGGCCTACAACACCTTGGATGTATGCGTGCCATTTGCCCCGCTCTTTATGCAAGCAGACATATGCGGATATGCAACATACTCAACGTAACGAGGCTCGGCTCTACCTAGGAAGAGAGTGAGTATTTACATGGTAAAGTTTCATTGGATGCAGAGAAAGTCTCCGGAGTAAAACCAATAGTATTAAGCTCCTTCAAGAGCGGGGTACAGTCACAATGTTGCCGACAATAAGTCACCGAGAATTTCTGTCATTCGAGCATTTGTCGTTGCTCGATGTAATCTGTTAAACAGCCTTTCCCATTTGTCCTTTCTACGACTCTGGTGTATATCAACTACCAAATCGCAATATCTTCAACATGGTACTCTTTCGATTTCCTCAAAAGCTCCCGGCAGGCCGAGAATCTATCGGTTTTATGAACAAAGAACAATCCAACGAGTACTGTAAGTTCTCCCAGCAATATTTCGAGGTCACGGAATGTCGAATATTAGTTACACCCCATGCATTGCTCGGTGGACAGCTTTGTTACAAAACACGAGATACTGATTATTTGCAGGGGGAAATGAAGACTTCGCTCCGATAGTGGACACCAAAGTGATAAGAGATGAAACTGGAGCTCCCCAGGAAAACGAATATCAGTTCAGACACCGAAAAATCCGCCGGGTCGGCTCCCCTAGCACAAGCTTCAACATACGTGGACCACTTGGGCCTCTGTCATACACGCATCAGCCATTAGTCCAGCCGCAAGCCCAAATCCGAATCGTTACACTACTACCCGGGACAGGTCTAGAACCGCTGCGATGTTCTATGTCTACGCACGACTTTCCATCTGGCACGGGTAAATACACATGTCTATCGTATGTTTGGGGCACTCCGAGAGGAACCTATCCCATGCATCTTGATTCCGGTATCATTGGGATCACCGAGAATCTCATGGCGGCTCTATGGCACATCCGTCGCAAGAGAAAGCCAATTCGCCTGTGGGTGGACGCTCTGTGTATCAACCAGGAAGATGACACAGAAAAGGCCCACCAGGTTCAGATGATGGACGAGGTGTACAAAAGGGCAGACCGCATGATTTCATGGCTTGGTTCGGCTCAATCTGAACCCGCCCAAATCTCTCGAGATCTAAATCGTCTCTTTCAGGCCTCGTTGGATTGGGACGCGAATCAAGATACTAAGCGTCGGTTGGCTACAGCACTTACAAGTGTCAACTGGATCAACCTTCGTCCGGTTTTTGATAGTGCCTATTGGACTCGCGCGTGGATTATCCAAGAGGTTGCTGTCCGTGAAGAATACCGTGTACTATGCTCGTTGCTTTTCGGGGAATTAGATCAGTCTCAATATCCGTTAGCAAGGCGTCACCGGCAGTGGCCCAAAATTAAGGGATATACAGCAGATTACTTCTTGTACGGACGGTGTAAGATTTCCCTTTGGTGCATTTTAGTTATAAGCATTGCGACTATCACTAAAAGGCATGATGCGGATATTGAAGCCATATTGGGGTCTCTGCCGGATACTAAGAGCTTCAACGAGACTATTTTCCATCTTGGCAAGGCACCATTTGGCCGTGCCACTGGGCTATCTTGTGACAATCTGGTTAGACAGTTGTATTTATGCTCGGGCAAAACTGTCAACTTTTCCCTCGCGTATCGGCACTCATGTGAAGCCCTTCGAGTGGGACAAGATCGTGATCGCCTATTTTCCCTCGCTGGACTCTACAAGCATTTAGAAATAGTCGTTGACTACAAAAAGCCTGAGACGGAGGTTGTCTTGGACATTACAGAAAAAATAACGGCGTCTCTCAAAATGGCGCCCAAGTATTTGGCTTTAACTAGGGAGAATCATGGACTATCGCCGGCTCTCAAAGGAGTGCTGTCCGCGGCGGACACTTTGGTATCTTGGGTTCCGTATGGCAAGACGATAGTATTTCCCGAAAAGTTGGTTTCATCTACCTTTGTTTATCTTCATCAACTACCATTTGAGAAAAAGAGGACAGACACACTCGAAAACGCAAGATTTGTCCGAGGTCCAGGCTGGGGAAAGTGGTATGTTCAGTGTATGTACCGAGCCAAAGTTGTAAAGCTGTTCCAAAGGAGGGATTACAGAGATTTGAGAAAAGCAATGGCAGCGCGCTTTGGAGGAGGTCAGCTTGATGATGAAGGGAGGGATTTTTTACTTCAATGGTTGCAGTTTAGACCGCCTTTCAATCCTGATCGCAAGAAAGATTTGGAGTGTTACTTGGATATCAACAGATATGGAGATGATGATGTAGATCATGTTCTTGTCGCGGCCTTGCTAAGGATGCAACGAACTGGCCATAACGTTGGCGTCCTATCAGATGGAAATCTATTTGTGGGTTGCTCTTACAGTCAAATTGACGACGAAGTTGTTTTGATTGAAGGTTTACATCACCCGCTAGTAGTACGAAATGCAAACCCACAGGGTGACGTTCTCTTCGTCGAGAAAGCCGCCCTAGTAGGTTTACCGTGGCCGAAAGTGGTTACTGAATGGAGAGAGGAACTCATCTTGGTGTAGAATATTGGCCTGCAATTTGATAGTTACGATAGCGTGCTCTCAGTAGTAGATATCTTGACTTATAAAACATCCTATTCTACAGGTATAGAGTTGCTGACCAAACTTATAGAAAGGCTAACAGCAACCAAGATTGTCAACTAATGTAAGGGTATGGGCCCCCCGGGTTGTCAACGAGACATCATATTAAACGCGTCCGCGCTTGTTTACCAAGTCTGTGCGCTTATCTAACTTACACGCTTTAGCGCCCACACGAGTCTATGCCGGAAGATTTTCTCATTTCATAGTGATTTAGTACGCTGATAATCGGAGTGGCTACTGTATGTGCGGGCTATCATCCGGTCTTTGCTGCTGCGGACGTCCCGCGTGGCATTACACATTGCTTGTTCTTGTTCACGAACCTCACTTGGACATGTACTTGAGCTTTGAATATGCCACAGTAGTCAGTCTCATTGCATGTATTCAGACGTCTGTTGTCAACCATATATATATATATATATTGGACTGTGGTGATGATTCCACCTTAAAGTCGGGTTCTCGCACCGGCAGGCGGTTTTGGCTTGCTGATGACTTGGTCTCTTTGCTTTTGGAGCCCAAAGAAATACACAGCAAGGTTTACCTAAGAACGGACACATATATCCTGGTGCTCGTCTCTGAAAAATATCTACTTGATGTCTTTAGGCTATCCTTGGTGTCTATGTTCTCATATGCGTGTCTAATGGGAACTTCGTGCACCAGGGCTACCAAGAAGAATCTTTAGCCAAGAGCGGAGATTTCTTCCGGAAATCCACAGCCTGAAAGACTGTCGATCTTTTATTTCCCGACGCCAAGAATTTCCAAGATGTTCTGGAAGAATATGTATCACATGCCAAGACAGATACACAAAACTAGTGTTCCCATTACCATGGTAGTCAACTGTCATTTGACATGGCTGAGAAGTAGTCACCCTTCAAACCTACTTACTCTCTCTTCTAATTTTATGATCTCAAAAGTCAAACGCTGTAAATCGGTTGGCATTCCTAGTTGCCAAGAAGTTGGTTCGGTTCCCGGGCTTCATAACGACTTCTATACCGAGGCTGTGGTAATTATGTCCTGCATCTTTTGAATCTTGCCGGTCCGGCCAATGGGCATATGAAGAAGACAATGATTCAGAGTTAATTTACATCGCCTGACGGACTGCTTCTATGTAAAGAAACCTCCTAGACTGCGGTTACACTCGGGTTACAATCGTATATCGGCAAAGACCCTCGAAAGGAAAATACGTCTGCAACTTGTAACGTTACCTCTTTCACATGTGAAAGCACACGCCTACTAGGTACTATAGTTCATAGACCGTACATACAGTCAAAGGCTTTACCAATGGCCATCCTAAAGCATCAAGCACTATGTTCTACCACCAATAAGCCAGCTAGGTCTTCTCCTCTACCCCCCGATAGGACAAACACACACACAAGTACTCCTTCATTGACAACGCCCTTCGGTCATATCCCAAAGATTCATTCCTAAAGCACTGAGGGCCATATGCCCAAGTCCACAAAGACCTCAATGGAATTCCGAAAAGTCTCGATAGCTTAGTGACCAAAGTATCCCACGCTCAAGGCCTCAACTTGACAATCCAAGCAGACCCACATGTGGTCTTACCTGTCTCTATGAATGCGGAAAGTCTACAATTATTACATTTCCTAGCCTCTTATATGATCCACTTTCTGGGCAGGTGCTTGTCACTACAAGCGATATCAAAGAGCTGAATGTATCCCAGTACCGGCCCAGAGTGCCCTGGTATTGCAGGAGCCCACTGGGTACCCGGGCAGAATGCGGGAAAACATTCGCTAGGGATCTAAGCGGACCGATGTAAGCGATGAGAAGCTGTTCCACGTGTACGGTGAGGTAAATATTTGCAGATTTGTCATATCTTGACGATAGTTTCGAAACTACCATTGGAAACAAGAGCGAGCGATCGCTTGGTAGAAAAACAACGCATTCGAATGACATAGCCTCTCTTCTATTATCTCAATATTTGCCAGCCGGCGGAAGCAATATGCGCATTGGACTCTAAAGCGAGCATGTCGTTGAAATGGTGGCCCTATACCAGGCGGCTAAGGAACGCACGACTGTTGTCCTGGCGCATAGACGAAGCACGATGTAAAGGGCCGACGAGAAATTTCACATGTATGTATGTATGTAGATAGGTGCATACACTACGCAGTTAAGGTTGTGGAGACGAGTTCAAATGCGGAATTGGCCAAGCTCAGGGGCGATGAGCGGACATGTTCACCTTCAAAGTCTGGAGAACACTGCTTAAGCGGGCATTTTTGTTCCTGATTCCTCCCCAGGGATCAGGAATTTGCCACTTTTACGAGCTGTCAAAAACTCGTCTAGATGACATCCCAATGATAGATGGATTGGGTCTAAATTAGTATATCTGTAAGACAGGATTAATTAGCATCATCTGATGTTGTTTGTTTGGTTACTAGTTTACATGTAGTGTTCACGAGATGACATGCAGTTTGTCTGTCAACAAACATTCCCCACTACACGGAAGAATCGAAATGTCTAGATATGTGTGGTCCATAGTGATAAGACCTCATCTGCCAAGAAGTCAAATAAGACGAGAACAAGATTATGCTTGTGCATATGGTCATATCACGGTGGAACCAATGGCAACGGATAAGAGAACCTTTGTTTTTGAGTGGTGGACGGGCAAACTTTTGATTCGACCACTGGGCGCGTGCACAATTTATTATGTAGCTGGTTGAATTTGGGGACAATTTGTTTATTGAGGCTGTGCACCTTTTGGGTGGGTTACGGTGCCCTCGAAACTGAAGAAAGTGACAAGAACAAAATGAGATTGATATGGCCAAAGATACATCCATCAGCAGAGATATCTCGAGTGCCATAGACCGTGGCGTTCTGGCAGTTGTGGCTTGGTGTAACACTGACCGGGCGATTCTAGCTTGGTGATATCTACTTGACGTCTCCGGATAATATCCAGAAAAAGGCAACTGATTTGCACTGGTTCTTCCATTGAACACCTCGTATTGTTCTGTTCTTCTTGGTCGAACATGTTTGTTTGTTCACCTGCTGGGGGCTGTACAAGACGCTCGGACCGGAGCGGGATTTTTCTCATTGCGGTGGTTATGTGGAGATATTGTCAGTTTACTTGGTCGGTGCATCAAAGTCGGATTGTGGGGGGGCCACCACGGACAGGTTATAGATATGCGAGATCCGCTGAACTGAGTGACCATGATGTTTTTATTTCTCCGTTTGTCAGTATCGGGATATTCTTGAGCTTTTGTCGCTCGTCCATTCTTTGTAACAATCTACTCTCGTTAACCAAAATCCACTATTTTCTTCGTTCTGTGACGGACTTCAAGTCTACCTTTTGTCACTTTTAATTTTACACGCTTCCTTTGTTCCCTATTCAAAATCCTTCAGACTCGGCTATCACTTTCAAGCCGCTTAATCCCTTCCTTTTGCTGTGTCTAGAATCATCGAACAAAGATTCTAGACCGTGTCGGCCAACCAAATTCCTTGAAACCCCTGGAGCCAGACCGTTTTTGTCTCTCGACTTACCTGAATCTATTTCGCTTGTCACTGTCGACTGAATCCTTGTCTTTACCCATTTCTGGCTTGTCATTCGTAAGCGCGAGTATTGCGATTATCGTCGTTGTTTGCGACTTTTAAACTGTATTCTTATCCGCTTTTTACTTCACCTGTTTGTCTGCCACGCCGTCTTTTCGGCTTCCATTCGTTAATCATAATTCTTAAAATCGTCAAAATGGTCTCTTCACGACTTTCTCTCTCGGCTCCGCGGTTGACTTCGCTCTTCTCAGCTGCTTTCCTCGCCTTGACTCTCACTACCTCCCCCACATTGGCTTCACCGATTGCCGCGCCACAAGTCGCTCTTGCGACACCAACAACTACCAGTCTTCCAGCCATTATTCTTGCGCCTACCGGTACTCTTTCTCCAGGCGACATCGATTCTTACTTTTCCGCGCGCTTGGCTATCGACAATGTTGAGCCAACAAAGATCAACGGAGCATGGACCGTGGTTCCTGTAGATTCGTGGGATGAGTTGCGCCGGAGAGACAACTCTGATGAGTCTTCTTCCTCTGCTTCCGCCGAAGAGTCTTCTTCCTCCACCTCCGCCGAAGAGTCCACCAGCACATCAGCCTCTGAAACGTCATCCGAAACTTCTTCCAGCACTACTTGGTCATCTACCTCAAGCACAGCCTCTTCAACTGCTCTTCCCAAGCCAATGGACCAGAACCTCAGCTACAACTTCACCACCAACGGCGGAAAGTCCTGCCCCGCCTATCTCAACGCTCTTCTGGATAACGAGACTTTCAAAGCATGCTACCCCATCTCCATGCTTCTCAAGGGTTCATCATCCTTCTTCCAGGCGCAAAAGGAGCTGCAGAGTCTCGTTAGTGTTCTGGATGCTACTTGCGCCGCTGATTACGACTCATGCGCTACTTACCTTCACCAAGAGCGCGTCAACCTCGCCAACTCATCCAACTGCGCCGAAGAGTACGTCGCCAAGGACTCCAACGTCATGCTCGTCTACAACGGTCTTGCCGCCTTTGAGCCTCTCTACAAAGCTACCTGTGTGCGCGACCCTGATACTAGCATGTACTGCTACGCTTCAGCCATCACCAACTCTTCCAACACCGGAAACGCATACACTTACTACATGCCTCTCAACTCTTCCTTCCCGAGTAGTGCCGAGCCAACGTGCACTACCTGTCTCCAGGAGACTATGTCTGTCTTCCGGACATTCACTAATGATGCTGGATTACCACTTGCTGGTAACTATGCCGACGCTGCGGAAATCATCAACGGTGTTTGTGGTGAAGGGTTCGTCAACGAGACTGTGCGCAAAATTACTGAGGATTCGTCAGAAGATGTTGGAAAGGACTCCACTGGTTCAAGTGCCACGAGTGGTGTCATGAGAAAGATGCCATGGTCAACGGTGGCGTTGGGTGGATTGTTCGCCATGGTGTTAACGGTCATGTAAAATGGGTACTCTGTATATATATACCCATTAAGGACTCGGTGGGTTTGGTTTTTTGTTCAGTTTCTTGTTTATTATCTGGGTTTCTAGCGGGCGTCTTTTGTTCTCTGTATATTGATTAATGTCGCATATCGACTTGTATTACCATCCAAATATTACCTGGTATTTCCTTCTCCACAGGTGCACACGCATAGAAAAACGTACATACATGCTTCCATGTGTCGATGTGTACATATGTACAGACATACATTGATTGTGAGACCCGGGTTATCGGGCTATTGCGTGGCAAATAACCCTGCATGACAGCACCGAGCTTAACCCGACGCCAATGACGCCAATGACGCACTACCTCGTCTATGCATGCACGTCTACATGCTGCCACCGGCGCCGCCACATGCTGCACTCTTGGATACCAAAGACCAAGCCAAGGGTATAGTTACCTCATACGACCACGTGTACCAAGACATTCCCAGCGGAAAGAACAAACAATCCAAGTCATTTCTCGTGACATCATCCACCCACACTTTTCACAAAAGCCCATAATATCCTCACCGGTCACCAGAGCCGACAGCCCTCCTCATAGTGTCACGTCGTCTCAACATACCCAAAACCCTATCAACCCTAGATAACCATGATATTTGTCACGTCATCACGCACGCACAGTTACTGCGTATGTATGCACATTGCCCTTGCCTTCAACTGCATACGCACGCAAAAAAAGGGAAGTCTCACCGCCAACCGAGTGGATGGAGTCGCCATCATCTGATCGCGTAATGTTGTCGCTGCACCGTGCCGTCTATTTACCGGAAGATCCCTTCAATACGGGCGGTCTAGTTTTCATCGCCGTTTTACAACATGATGCTGTTTTTGCCTTTTGCCTTTTTATTGTGCCATGGAAACATAAATCACCTTTGTTGGTGTTGTGTTACGAGACTTATCCTGGTTGTATGGAAACTACCCATTTTACCATGGTACTCGACACCACGTTGTGAAATCCTGAAATCCCAGCCTCACACACGCAAGTTGTTTCCCTCTTTCAGCAAACGTTGATCACTTCTTTACTTTGACATTACAGAAGCCTCGTCCATATGCAAATGTGCGTAGACATCATCAATATGACCACTCGCTAACCTCGGGATCACGCAGATCCCAGGATTCAATGCTTTGCATACAACATGTCCATACATATGTATTGTACATATTCACTTGCGGTCTGCAACTCTATCCCCGATCCTTTCTCTTCGGGCGTCTGTAATCTAGGCCGTGTGGGCATTCTTCGCCTTGCCTTTTTGTGGGTATAAAGCCCATTCTGTCCGTTTAGACCAATTCAACATGATAATAGAGGGGTATGCATGGGTTTCTTGCTCGTCTGTGGGCGCTACGCCGGCTGCAAGCGGGGTATGTTGTACATACATACATGTGCATTGCCGGTACAGTTCATTGTATACTCCGGGTCTCAATGCTCCCAAATATAACGGTTGTAAACATGCAAGTACATACGTACATACCTGCACATGTACATACATATACCCAGAGATGCACTTATACAAAAGACTCTCCAAACATGATCTCAAATTCTGTCACAAAATACTTGGCTGGCGTTGACACCACCAGCTGACTTGAACCCGGCTTCCCCACCTCGCTTCGATCCCTAATCTTCCTGCCTTTGTTCGGCTGCCTTGTCGCTAAGAATTAGGTTAGCGTCTTTTCCATTGGCCATTATACGGCCGATACCACGCTGTAGCAGAGAGCCCGGTACTGGGAACTTGAACCCTGGGAGCCACAAACTTGACCTCATCCATTGCCCTGTACCTGTAATCACCAATATATGTCGTATCAACCTCTCTCTATCTGCGTATAGCCACGCCTTGCAGGGCTACCAATGACAGTCATGTAACATGGAAAACCCGGTACCCAGCTTCTCTTATCCAACACTACCCTTTTTGCCCTGAAATCGTCACCCTACGACTTAATGTTACAACACTAAGTTCGGGGGGGGCGGCACTGATCTCTCCAAAGTCACCGTTACCGGCCTGGCTGACTTCCTCTCATCCGATGCAACTTACTTTAAACCAGAGCACCTGAAACTTTCATCACACTCATGAATAAACAAACCCTAGCAAATCAAGTCACGTCCACCACAAATCCACCCAATGCTGTACTCAAATACACAAAGACCACCACATTGTGTATTGTAAGCATTGTGACCCATCCCTTCCAAATTCTGTCTTCCAAACACACCCCCGGAATGGCAACTTCCGTACGACGGCTACTGGGACTTGCAGCAGAAGAAGACGCCACAGACCTGGTCGTGACTTCCGGGCTTGGCGGGACAAATCCTAGAAAATCCATCGCCAGGGGGCCTTCAAGGGTGGCGATAAATGTACATACTGTACATGGTAATTACAAAAAAATCAACGCTGATTTTCTCACTCTTTCTTCTATTTTTTTCTTTTCTTTTCTTGTCTGGTGCTTTTTCTGATTTACCATTTTATCCCTATCATATACCCAAGAAAAAGATAATAAAAAAGGACAATCAGGAAATCTGAAAGTTTCCTCTTTGCGTCAATGTGTCACCTGCCCGTTCATTCGGCCGTCTTACCTTTTTCTTCCATAAAGAGGACCGTTTCCATCTTGTGTGGGAACTGCAGTTCCATTGTTGTTGCTGTTCCTCGGTTCTGCTATAACCTACGTATGTACATGATTGAATTCCCTGACTTGACCGCCATTCGTGCATAGTTATTGCGACTATTTTCATTTTTCTCACACGCCGTGGCTGTCACGTTTTGTTCTTGCCTTATATTTTTCTACTTCACTATTTGTTGTTTCTAATTCGGGTTATCGCATTTTGAGGTTTTTTGTCTGAACCACTTTACTCCCGAAGATACAACAAAAAAAAAAGACAAGACTATACCGTTTGCGCGTGGGTCTCTTCTCAACTTGCGACTTCCCAAACGTCACGTCACACAATCGGCGCCCGGCTTCTTTGACCAATTTATCTTCCGAGGAACATTTGCCCTTAACTTTCTCTTTCCGTTTCCTCGACTGTATTTTGGAATCATAAGGCAGTTGCATCTTTCAGCCTGGTTTGTCTGTCCAAAAACTGTCGCTCATCCAATCAAAGAGCTGCTTCACTGTGCAGCATTACATTTTGTTCCTGCTCCAAGGCATTGGGTCAAGTAGTAATCAATACCTCAAAATTCTGTGTCCGACGGGAAAAGGAACGAGAAACTTCGATCTGTCCGACAATTGCATTTATTAGCGAACGTTGCCGCTATCCGAGTATACCCTCGTTTGCTTCCAAGTACCCTCGGCTGAAGGAAATTTCCTAACGCCACTAAATCCCTCTGTCAAAGAAACCAACGGAACTTGCCGAAATGTCACAGCAAACCCCCACCTTTAACTCTGGACGTCAAGTTTACAATGCGAACTACGACAAAGGCACTTCTAATGTGACTTTACCACCGCCGTCAGCTATGGCACTGGCACCAGCTCCTTCACCTATGATGAGAGCACCGCCAATGTCTGAGTATCCTCATTATAATTATGGTGCTCATAGGGCACACCACCGACAGCAATCTTCATTACCAGCTCCGGTTCCATCGCCACTACAACTTAACCAGCACTCGGAGCCAACACATGTCTCTCCAGGATCAAACCGCGGTCTCTACGAACAGCAGAGACCTACCATGCCCCCTACTACTCCTACTTCATACGATCATCCCAGACAAGAGTACACGCCTAACCGTCCAGCTGAACCGCTCCCGTCACCTTCTCAGATAGCTCCGCGCCCGTATTGGACACCAGGAAATACTTCTATCACAACGCCATATTCCGCACCTTCCTATTCCCAACCACTCTCCCCAATCAAGACCATCTCCAACCCACAGTATCCCGCACATTCCTACCCCCAGTCTCATTCTCCCACCCATCATTCAGCTCCGCCCTCAGCTTCAGCTTCAACTCCGGTTTCAGTCCCCGTCACATCACCGTCATCTTCCTCATACACACCTGCTCAGACCTTCCAGCGTCCTACTGCATCTCCCCCATCTAAGCCTTCGGCATCCATGAAGATCAATTCTATGCTTGCCAGTGACCCTATTCCTGCCACTACCCCCGCCCAACCTAAATCCCCAGTCACAGCTATTGAACCTCCCCGTCCAATTGCCCCCGTCCCTCCCCCATTCGGCGCACCCACAATTTCCCCATCACCATACAGTCTAATTCTCCGCCAACAACCCATCGCCGCTCGATCATGTGGCTTCGGTGAACGGGACCGCCGCGTCATTGATCCTCCGCCCATCCTCGAAATGCACATCGCCCCCTCAGCAAACCCCGGAAACTCCAGTCCACTGGCAAGTCAACATGCCGACTTCCACGCAGTTGTACACTGCAACATTTGGAATGCCGCCGGCACCCAAGAAACCAACACCATGTCCGAGGAACAGCGACCGCAGCGTCGTCTTATGGGGACACTCGTTGCCTCGCCCTTCACCGGCGTAGATGATCACGGTGTTCCCGGCACTTTCTTCTGTTTCCCAGATCTTTCTGTACGAACACCAGGTGTATTCCGGTTGCGATTTTCTCTCGTCATAATTGACCCACGCAGAAGCACCGCTCGTCGTTTCCCCCTCCAGGCACAGGCCATGAGCGACAAATTCACTGTGTTTAACGCCAAGGAATTCCCTGGGATGCGTCGAAGCACGCCTTTGACCCGAAAGTTGAAAGATCAGGGTTGTCTGATTTCTCTCAAGAAAGGCACTGATCGTGACCGCAGTAGCAGAGCTAGTGATGATGAGGACCAAGGAAGAAGACGAAACAACAATAGGTAATAAAATACAGGCGTCGTTGTCAGTCGTTACTTTGTTCGCGTTACACAGTTTACTATCGTACTACCTGACCAACGCTAACATGAATGATAAAAAAGCCAAACATGGCAATTGCTAGCTACTTAATAAAAACCAATGTTTCACAATTATGTCCTGATAATCACAACCTCGTCAATGTGCTTTCCCAATCGGGTACATGTGTCAATTCACATCTCGGGGTATCTAACCAGTCAGCCTTATCTGCCGACTACGGATGCCTAATAAAAAGGCCAATAAAGTACAAAACGAATGAAAAGAAATGCCAAAAATACAAAGATCCCCCAAAACGCCGTACATATGCTAAATAAATAAGTCATGAAATTTGAACAAGATCAAGGATCGAAACACCTTTAGTGGCCGACCACTGAGTTAGATCCAACTTCTTCGGGTCTAGTACCTGTGTCACAGTCTGGAGCTGTTGATACTGGTACCGCCAAAGAGGGATCAATCACAAAATCAGTCATAGCTGGCATAGAATATAAATCATCTGACATCATCATGCGACTATTTCCCATCGTTGGTCCACCCCATGTTGTTGAAGAATCTTGGGTTACTGCACTAGCCGGCGTGAAGGGAGTGAACGGTGCCGAGCTAGTACCAGATGCTGGTGATATCATCGAGGGAACAGCTGTCGTAGGAACTTGCATGTTCTGTTCAGATTGATATTCGGGTTGAGTGATGCTGATACTCAATGGTCTTGGACCCGTAGAAGTTCGGTTCGAAGTCTGGTGAATGGTGTTGGAAGGCAGAACATCATCTGCATCTTCGTCACCAATCGGAGATACTGGGGCGTCATCCAAGATATCACTATCAGCTGTTGGGGTGGTGTCTGTTGCAAGCAACGCAGTCCCGGAACCAGAAAGTGACGTTTCCGAAACTGGAGCTACGCTAGTAACAATTGAGCGTGCAACCGGTGTGGCTTCAGCCAACTGAACATGGGGTGGGGGCATTGAGCCACTACCCTGGTGCAGTGAGGCATATGAAGGCGGAAGACTATGGTCGTTACTATCAACGGGGGCCTGGGGTGGTGCCATGGTCGGCATTGTCAACTCCGCCGGAATCTCACGATTATTGGGACCCATTGGTAGACCATCCATTACAAGTGCAGCTTCGGCCGCAGCTTCAGGAGACCATGGTGTCTCAATTGGAGGTAGGTGTTGCATTTGAGGAGGTGGCATAGGCCGGGGCACCTGTGAAGAAACAGTACGTGGGCCATTATGCCATGTCGGTGACTGTGGCGTGGGACCGAGATCGACAGCTGGTGGAACTGGTGATACCACTCCACTACCAGATGAATCTGCAGAGAAACTGCGATCACGCAGCTCAATAGAATCCGCTGGTTCGCCGGGTGCAACGTTACCAGCTCGCAGTGGCCGTGTTTCAAGACTAGAATCCTCGCCACCCTCTGCCGGATTGCGTACCATGCCATCAACACGCTCAAGTTCGGCGATGTCGTTCGGGACCAACCGATGGGTGGGTGGCATCATGATGCCTTCCCGTGCACGCTCACTCGTGATTCGAGCAATAGCAAAGGCATCAAGAGATGATGTCCATGTTTTGCGGTGAATAGCCCAAATACATGCTGCCATGAGGAAAATCAACTCCAAGGCTGTAGCAACCCACATGATAACCATAGCTGGTTTTCCAAATGTCGCTGTCAACACCATATGGCCATTTCCACCAATAATAGGTACTTGATTGGCCACGATGGAAGAAGGACGCTGGGTTGTGTGGATAGCCTCATAAGCTGAGTCCAGAGCCAGCTTTAGTACTGCGGCTCCTTGTTTTAAGTCAGCAAAAGCAGCAAAGAAAAGCATGATGCTGTTGGCATGAGATAGTGTCTCAATACCAACACTTGAGAAAGAGTTGTCATATGACAATCCCATATTTCTACTACAGGCAAGATGCATCAAAATTGCGGCGCTACCAATATCCGTAGGTTGCTTGAGATTGACTCCACTGATGGAGCCGTGCAACGGAGAATTGTCACAAAGCGAACCAGGGCGGACAGTTGTTATGTTGGTGTTGAAGGTAGTAGCCAGCAAGGTTTGGAAGTATGAACGTGCCCCAAAGATTGACAAAACGGCAGTTCGGAAAGGCGAGTAAGGCCCAATATTTGCTCCTGACGACCATGTCGTATTAATAGGTACAAACACATTGCTGCCAAATTGGTCGGTGGATGTGAATACGGGGCCATCGGTAAAGCCATTTGACGGGTTCGGAATTTCGTAGAAACCGTTGTTTGCCAAACTTGTGCATTTGATGCTGAAGTTGCTACCAGAGAACCCGTCAACTGAGAAATACTCAGTCGATAACGCATTTAGAGCTACTCCCCCGATCGTCCCCGATATGTACACGGCCTCCGAGGCTTGGTATATCAGGGTCCGAACGTCTTTCCAGCTAGCTGATGCATCCGGTGGGGCACACACTTCTCCGACTGCTCCAGCAATGGAAAACATTCGATAATAACCCTGGTTCGATGTCACATCTGACGTGTTGTAACTTGTGCAATCCGTTGGCCATGAATCACGATCCACAACTTCACAAGTTGCTGAATTGTCAGTGCGGATAGTGGCCTGACGAACTGGTCCGGTGATCAGCGATTTTGACACAGTCGAAACCCAGAGATCTAGATCCGTTGCATTGTTCACCAGAGGATCAATACGGTTGCCATGGGCCAACTCAGAGTCCCATGGGTTTTCAAACAGGGCCACTGATGCGTCAATGGTGCTAGAGTATCCAGATAAATAGTCCAGAGACGTAGTGCGAGCAATCATCGACTGGATTCGCGAAGCCCCAAGCGAGGGCTCACAAAATGGGGTCCATGGTCCTCCGTTGGCACAGTACATAACATGTGCCACATCGTTGCGCACCAAAACAGACTGGAGAAACGGTGTCACGAGGGCTAGTAATCAATTGGTTAGCACGGCATAACTTTTACATGTTTGTCCTACAATACATACCCAATAGACTCAATGAGCAGGCGAGCGCCGAAAAAGTGCCCGGCTGGCCGGTTCGGAGCTTTTTTGCAGCCCAGCGACCGTCAGCCAGCGCAAACATCTGGCGAATATTGAGACTAGACTGCGCCTTACCATCACGCATAGTAAGCATGACTGCTCCGGTACTCAAGATGGTTGTGATGGCTGTAATTGCAAGTAATGCGCCAACAGTGTGGAGAATCCACGCAGCTCGTATTAACTTGTCAATCTGTGATTGTGTGAAATCTGACATCGTATCCAACATATCGCCACATGTCTTAATATTGGCGACGAATAGTAAGACCCAAGAAAGTGTTGTTGTAGCAATAATCATGAATGTCATAAACAAAGGCCTCGCCCGGCGATATTGAGCGACCTTGACGTCTTCATCAGTTGGAGAGTCTGCTGGTATAGCAGCGGCTACCAGCGGTGTTGATACCGGCGCATCTTGTGAAGATCGTTGCTGTGGTTGTGACTGCTGTAGTGATGGAGTTGATGTTCTGTGGACCTCGGATAGTGGAGGTGGGTCGGCTGATTGAACTGATGACTGGGATGTGGATATTGACGGTAATGGTGGTAATACTGGTGGCCCGTCGCTAGTAGCTATTGAGGATACAGTAGATAACGCTACTGGTGGTGACGTCGGTGATCCATGTGATGCGTTAGGTTGTGCCGGTGGGTCGGCATTCATAGCCGCCGAATAGCGCGGTGGTGGGTCCATTGTTGTGGTATGACGACTGCCCGGAGCAGCACGGGGAATCCGGGCAGCGTGTGAGAAACTAGTCCGGCGGGGTGTGCGATTGGTTGAATTGGTCTTTGAAGTGACGTCTGGTAGTGTCGAGAAGCTATATATAGAAAATGAACAGTCGCAAGTCGAGGACTATTGTAGTCAAACGCGGGATTGATTGGCGCAGGAGGAAAACCGGCAAAAAGCAAAAATGGGCAGGCTGTGTGGAGAAGTCGAAAAAGTATCGTATGGTGGTGTCGTAGTACAATAGATGCAAAAACCAGCGAGAAATGTCTCTCTGTGGTGTATGAAGTTACAGAATAAAGGGACAACAAAAACGAGGGAATAATAGTAAGAAAGGCAGTTGTCAAAACGTCAGTGTCATGATAAATGGATACAACAAACAAAGAATTATAACAAGAAAGGAGCGTATAAGGATTCAACTTGTAAAGTTATGTAGGAGCGACAAAAAATGAGCGAATGAATGAACGACGTTCGGCGCAAAAATGAATTCAATTGAGCAATTTGGGGCCCTTCACCACTTTCTGGGCGGCAACAGATGGCTGGCGACTGGTGGGGGCAGAGCAGAACAAGGGGACAGAACTGAAATGCCGGGTGTGACGGCAGCGAGGCAGGACAGACTAGTTTGGTATTAGTGAAGCATCGTCAGGCCCTATAACCATAAAGAGGAATACAAGATCGCTGGCGACAAGAGGGGGTTGACAAAACAACTGTTGGAGATGATTCTAGGAAACAAAAGGAAGAAGCAATGTTGCAGTGTGCCACGACAAAGGTTGGAGTTTTCACGACCAGATAAATGGAAAGTATGACAAGGCTGGCAAACGGTAACTGTGGCTATCCTTTGAGGTTGAAGAAAGAAAGAATCAACACAAGATGCAGACTTCTTTGTGGAATACCATTTAATCATATATTGCAGGGGTGTGACCTGCGGGGGTCCATGCCTACTCTCAGTCCCTGCAAGAAGTCAACCAATCAATGGATGGCAGCGGCAGATCTCGCACATGCGCCGAATTCCCATGAATGAATCTAGAACCCCAATATTAGGGTAGCCAAGGCATAATACGTAGATAACGACATGTCAAGTCCAAGCTCTTTCTTTCAACATGTTATTCTTGGTGCACATTTGCTTGATCTACCGAATTGCTTACGATTCAACAACTGAGTGGAATTCTGTAAAACTGGCGGTAGAAAGAGCTTTGTGGCAGTGCTATCAGGTGGGATTCAGGCAACAAGGTTGCTTGCAACAGGTCAGAGAGAAGGTTACTTTACCGAGGACGTAGGAAGAATGAGCAAACTTTCTCTGACGATTTGAATGGCCCTAAGAGCGGCTTTCTGAAAAAAACAAACATATGGCTGGTTTGGGTTTGTTTGTCTCTTAGTCCCCGCGATTTAAAAGTTGGTTTGCTATGAGCAGAACTCACTAGGGTCATAGTTTATACAATATTGAATAAAGGCATGTATAAGCGAGTAATTGGCGATTCTAGCTCACGTTTTCGTCCGGGTAGTCATCCCGGCCATATGTTTCGTTTAGTCCAACACGACTGATGACTTTACCATCTACCAGTCGGACCCATGTCTCCACTTCGATACCTGATCCGTACTCGGGGACTGTAATATAGACAGACCGACCACCACGGCTCCAGTCACCATATCCGCCCTGACCAGTATGTCTTCCAAAACACAAGAACTTCCTCCGTGCCGGCTTCCGTCCTGGCACCATTCCACACCATGAAGCCCCATGGTCGTGTCCTGAAAACACCGTGTGGAGTCCTTCCATTTCCATAATGGCCTTGACAAGTTTGTCATCGTTGAAGCCATGACCATTGGTTCCTTGGGTAGACAATGGGTTGTCATCATTGACACCAGGGAAATGACCAGAAGTAAAGGTACCGTCAGTCTGGACATCTGAAAACAGGGTCGGTGGAATATGGACAAAAAGAAGCGAGGGCAAGAAACGACCATGAGTTTGGTTGAGATCGTTATGTGTTTTGAGAAGCCAGTTGACGGTACTGTTACTTACTACACCTGGGATTTCACTATCCTTAGGATCCGAAGTGGTATTAGTCACCGGTATGGTATGGTTTTTTGACGGCCGCGAAGAGTATTCGCCCTTGGGCTTTTTTCCATGGAGGTAATGGCCACCTTGACTATCCAAAAAGTATAGAATCAGGGCCGACTTGCCATTGGCATCGCGAATGACAACATGGTAATTAGAGACTCCTGGGAGTGAAGGAACTTCGTCTTTAGTTAAACAAAGTTCATGCTCCTGCTCTGCCTTCAAAATCGCCTCACGGTCCAGCGTGATAGACGAGTCGTGGTTCCCATAAGTACTAGCCCATGGGATATTACGTTCCTCGAACGGCTTGACTAATTCATGGATATACTTTGTCGAATTTGCCTCAAAAGTATCTTCGCCAGTCAAGAGGTCACCGTTCAGAACCACCATATCGGGTGTCTCATGATTCAGTAGGGTCCGGACATGGTTATAGGTCTTGGTGTCTTGAGCCGGACCAAATGATGCCTCGGCTTCACCCAAGTGAAGGTCATTTAACACAAGCAAAGATAAACGCCTTTCTTCACTCAGTCTAGGTGATAAGTCTCTCACTGAAGGTGCCGATGGCTCAAGACGGACGTTGGCGGCAAAGAGAAAAAAGGTAACTAAAAAGAGTGCAGCGACATTGACAGCCACAAATATTCGGTCAAAGGATGGCATCCTTGCGTGTTATAAGTGAGCAAAAGAATTTAAGAAAAGAAGTTCAAACTAAAGTGCCGTTTACTAAAACCATGGTGATGTCGTGTAACTGAATAAACACGCATTTGCACAGAATGTTCATGATTTTCTGATATAAATAGGGAAATCTTGGACGCTGATACGATTTACCCCTGATATTATAGTCTGGTCACGAGTAGGGTTAACAATAACCCGTAAATGTACCGCCACATTGACGCCACGGAATGCAGCCACTGCATTGTTCAACCAAGCCCATCATGATCTCCACCTCCATTTCTAGGATCGTCCCAGCTTCTAGCAATTAGTGATTTTGGCTAGCAGCAACCCTCCAAACCATAATCGCCATGTATCGCACTCCACTTCGCTATGCCGGAGGCGGCGGCCACCATCGTATGTTGGTTTCTTGAATACTTCTTGAACGCCTGCTAATTGACGACAAAGTTATCAATGACCCCGCCTTTGAGCGTATGAACCAGGTCAATCAGAACCGGTACAAGTTCTTCCGTTGGACACCGCGCACCGTTCGTATTACTTTCATGTACATGGTAGTTGCGCCGCTTGTACTTGGAACAATCGCATACAAGACTGATGTGAGTTGAATGTTAGATGGAGCACGAACTGTCCGTAACTAACGGGTGACGCAGGGCTTGCTTGATTTCCGGGGCAAGCGCAAGGGAGACTCGCTTCTGGAACGGTAGAGAGTGTCCACGACGGCACAATTATAGCACAGAGACGTCTTTGACGGGTTGATACAGGAAACCAAAGTAACAGACAACAGAGCCACCAGTATTTGGCTTTAGGAAACAGATTCAACAGAGAAAAGCATTCCAGTCTTGCAAAAGGATGTGACATTATCATTACGCTAGAATTATAAACAGGACAAACAATTATGTCCATTACCGTCTTCCACCACGAGACCCACCTGCCCGACCTCGGCCTCCTCTTTTCCACCCACCACCCCATTGGCCGCGCATTTGACCCTGAGAATCACCGCGGTTCCAGTCACCTCTCTGACGATCTGATGGTCCATCTTCCATATCGTCATTATCATCTCGTCTCCGATTTGACGGGGATCCACCCCGCTTCCAGTCACCCCGGGGGGCATCGGCTGCTGGACGTCTATCACGGCCGTTGTTGAATTCGTCGGTGGCCTGGACACCCCAACCGCGATCTCTGACAGCGCCTTGCTCATGAAAACCGGCGCCGTGACCTGTCCAGTTATGGTTGTATTCTCTTCCAGAGCTCTTTTCGGCTATAGGCTCACGTTCGCGCTGGCGCTTTACGCTTGCAGCATCAGGGACTAGACCATCATCTCCCGGAATCAACACAGCAACCGAAAGGATATCCCCAGGGCGAAAGCCGACCTCTTGTAGTGTTTTTTTCTCAAAGCGCGCCGAATCATCTGGGGGGACCATGGGCCGCAATCTCCGCGAACCCTCCATCATTTCTTCATCACTACCATCGCGCTCATCTTCTAGCGCACCAAGCCCGCTATCGCCGACGACAATGTTTCCAATGTCACGTGCAATTAGTCGGTCGCTGCCGGATGCGGCGCTAGCTGGAGATAGAGCTTGGAAGAGGAGTCGGAGACCGAAGGCGGGATACGGAAGAGCGTCGGACCGGGCAGCGACGAACATATATGGAAGGGCTTCGAGAGTCGTAGTAGGGAGAACGTAGATATCTACATGCCGAGGCGGTCGGCGGTTGTTGAGCTCTTCTAGTCTGTCGCAGAGGAAGCAGTGGGGTTAGTTGTGAAACGGACGGAATCTCTTGGTAGGAGCGGGACTCACTTAATAAAACCTTGCGTGCGGAAAAAGACCCGCATGTAAAAGGGAACCTCCGGAACATCGGCGCGACTCATTTTTGAAGTTAATTGTGATGAATGTGGTGATTTGAGAAGCGATTACAGACTTGAAGATCTCAAAGTCTTTGGAGGTTGGAATGTCTGTAATTGCTAGAATTAGCCTGAGATTAGGCGCCTTTCAGTGGCCGGGGCCGCTAGATTGCGGCCGACGATACCCTGTAATTTCTGTTCCTTTGCGACAACCACTAAAATCTTATCGATAAGGGGCTTGATAGTTGAAGGTCGGAATCAATATCACGAATCAACCATCAAACTTGCACGACAATTCATCCCTTATTCCCCGATAACCAAATAATACAACATGGATTTCGCTTCCCTAATGGGCGCCGAGCTCGCCAAAGTCGCTCCCAAGTCTAAAAAATACACGAAGAAGGCTGACGAGGAAGCTGCTCGTGTTGCCGCGTACGAAAAGGAACAGGCCGAACTAGCTTCTGCCCGCGCAGCCAAGGAGTCAGCAAAACGCAAGGCGGCTGAAGATTTGGCCGAGGAGACACACCGACGCGAAGAGAAGCGTAAGGCTTTAGCTGAACAATCGCGCAAGACACGGGAAGAACGCGAGGAACAAGAAGAGTTTGAGAGACGAAGGAGGTTAGGCCTTCCAGAATTGAAGAAAGACACTGGACCGGATGACGAGGCTTTGGCCAAGGAAGATGGTGTGGATGATATTGACGAAGACGAACTGAGACGAAGACTAAGAGAAAGAGGAGAACCCGTGGTACTGTTTGGAGAAAGTCACTGGGGGCGGGTGCGAAGACTGGTGAGATTGGAGACTGTCATCACTGATGGGCCGATCCCAACAACTCTCAAACCTGTCAAGGAAAAGCATATGAAGTTGAGCGGCGAAACCCCTAAGGACAAAAAGGGGCGTGCATATCTGTTCCGGCAACTCGCCTCATACTTCTCCATGGTGCTTACGGAATACCAAGAAGCTATGGAGCGGGAAAAGGGCGACACAAGTGCAAGCAAAACGGCGTACAACACTATGATTCGCTGCCGGGAGGATCTCAAACCAGTAAGTCACAGCCTCAGATAGACCTCATCTGCGTGTCTCTCATTTACTAACCCGTCTGCAGCTGTTCCGTAAATTCGAGAAGGATGACTTGGATGATTCCGTCCTGACACCAATCATTGAGATTGTACTTGCCCTTCAGGAACGGCGGTACGTTGATGCCAACGATGGGTATCTTAGACTATCCATTGGTAAAGCAGCCTGGCCTATTGGTGTGACCATGGTTGGTATCCACGAGCGCAGTGCTCGCGAGAAACTGCACAATGGAAACAAGGGACATGTGATGGGAGACGAAGTAACGCGCAAGTATTTACAGGCCATCAAGCGCATGTTGACGTTTGCCCAAGTGCGTTGGCCACCGAGTGACTTGAAGCAGTTGATGGGATAGAACCAACCAAAATGGGGGCACTGAGGGAAGAAGTGCGGGCGACGTGGGACAGCACGATGACCGGTCGTGCATCGTCCTCTGATGTTTGTTTGTGGGCCGGCAGCGTATGAGGCGGGGTCGGGGGCGAGAGGACAAGAAGACGCTTTTGAGTAACATCAATCTATATAAACCAAATGCGGGGACTTGCTTGCACCGAAACATGATTTTTCATCTTTGTCCTTGCTGCATGACATTGAGACAACGCCTCGCCATGATCCTCCCGACTCTTTCCTTTCATATCCTTACCGGACGTTCCGACGACACGACAACCAGCACGGGTCATCTTTCTGCCGTACAGATCGGTGGAATTCTAGCTGGTGTATTTGGCTTCATAACACTTGCGCTCTGTGTTAGTTGTTGTCTTATCATGCCGCCTAAGGCTTACACAAATGATACCTTGACCGCTTATAGAGTTGCAAACAGCCACACGCTTGTTACTGCGCCTGCATCTGCACCTCTCGGCACCGCTAATATCGATGAAAGACCGCGTTTATATGCATATCGACGGAATTCATCAAATGAGCCCCCACAACCATACATTGATACAGAGACAGGAATGTATGTCTACTATCCGCCACCCGAGCCTGCTTATATATACTACCCACAAGCCGTTCCGTCCGAGTTCAGCAGCACCGAGTCGCCAACTTCACCGATCTACTCCTACCGGCCGACTCGTTACAGCCACTCCCGGTGACGTCTGTAACCCTATAAAATACAGGAATAACCACCGTCTTCCATTTTTTGTTCCAGAATAATCAACCGGCTAGTAAACTCCACTTCGGGCTTGGCGTTCAGACTACATAAGTTCTTGCCGGCTGGCTATTGTGCGACCCAAGGTCACCGCCCACCACAAAAACTCTCAACATGGAAGGAGCCTCCAAAGCCATGCAGGTGGACGGACCATTTTGGTGGAGAAATGCGTGGGTGGATGGTTCTTTTTACGATTTGGTTGCGCAACTTGGGGAAGGGACATGGAAAAAAAAGTTGTCCAGAAAGCTGGACAACCCCGCGGACAAGGTAGGGGCGGGATGATTATAGAGGTGTTGCTGTTTTAGGAAACTTTGTCCAGGAGTTGGAGAATTTACTAAGGAAATAAAAACCTAAAAACAACAAACCAGCTTGATATTTCGGATATCCCGCGGCGGAAGTAACAGTTCCCCGGTAGCATAAGCCTCCTTTGACTGGATATACTCGGCTACATGCGCTTTCTTAATGTGCTGATACATACATGAGCTCCACATTCACATAACATCAGGTATTGTGACAATGACACAATCGTAGGTCATTCGAGCAAATCGCCACTACCAAGACAGGCTAACATAAAAAGCCCGCTTTTGGCAATTGCCATCAGACGAGTCCCCACTTGTCTCTAACTACACGAGTAACTCGAATTTTTGTTTTCTTTTGCACGGAGAAAAAGTTGTAGTCTGTATTTCAGAGCGTACATATAGAGTGGGTATCTTCCACAAGTCGCCAGTTCATCTAAGTTACTTTTTTTTTCTCCCTGACTATCTGGAGCCTTGTCTACTTGCATTCTTGGCCTCGTCGCAACCAACGTCGCATTATTGCTGCACCCCTTGACCCCTGGTCGCTATCAACTTAATCGGGACTTGTACATAGCTTGGATCTGAGTCTACTTGACTATCGCACCATATCTATCAAAGGAAACAATTGAGTTCCATCGTTCTTTTCTTCGTTTCTTATTTCATCAAACACACTCTATCATACACCACGTTAAAAGACAAAATGTCTCCAAGATCTGCGCCTCCCGCGGCTCAGTCCGTTACTGAGCTTATTGGTGGTACCCCGCTCATTCGTCTCAACAAGATCCCGCAGTCGCTGGGCATCGAGGCCGAGGTTTACGCCAAGGTTGAACTTTTCAACGCCGGTGGTTCCGTTAAGGACCGCATTGCTCTGCGCATGATCGAGGAGGCCGAGAAGAGTGGACGCATAAAGCCTGGTGACACTCTGATCGAACCTACTTCTGGAAATACGTAAGGTACACGACGATTCCACTATGTAAGCTAGCTAACCAGTGATTTGTAATTTCTAGTGGTATCGGTCTGGCGCTGGTCGCCGCTATCAAGGGCTACAAGGCCATTATCACTCTCCCTGAGAAGATGTCCGCAGAGAAGGTCTCTGTTCTTAAGGCTCTCGGCGCTACTATCATTCGCACTCCTACCCAGGCCGCTTGGGACGCCCCCGAATCACACATTGGTGTTGCCCGCCGCCTGGAAAAGGAAATCCCTAACGCTCATATCCTCGATCAATACACCAACCCGGCAAACCCAGATGCTCACGAGTTCGGCACGGCTGAAGAGATCTGGCAACAAGCCCCTGGTAAACTCACGGCCGTGATTGCCGGTGCAGGTACTGGTGGTACCATTACTGGTATTGCCAAGGGCCTCAAGAAGCACGATAAGAACATCACTGTTATTGCGGCTGATCCCCACGGCAGTATTCTTGCTGTACCCGAGACTCTCAATGCCGCACAAGAGAACCAGCCTTACAAGGTGGAGGGCATCGGCTACGACTTCATTCCTGATGTTCTTGACCGTGAGATTGTCGACAAGTGGTACAAGACTGCCGATTTCGAGTCATTTGAACTTGCTCGTCGTCTGATTTCCGAAGAGGGTATCCTTGTTGGTGGGTCTTCGGGATCGGCTATGCAGGCACTCGTCGAAGCCAACAAAGAGTTCAAGTGGACCAAGGACGACACAGTGGTGGTTGTGTTCCCTGACTCGATTAGAAGCTACCTGTCCAAGTTTGCCGATGACGACTGGCTCGCGGCCAACAACCTCCTCAGCGAGAAGAAGCAGGCCGAGGCCCAAAAGAAGGATGACTTTTCCGGGGCTACTGTTGCGGACTTGCGGCTCAAGCCCGTCACTACCGTTTCTCCCGATCAAAAGTGCCAAGATGCGATTGAGACAATGCGTGATAAGGGCTTTGATCAGTTGCCTGTATCAACGGCTGCCGGTCGTCTTGTAGGCCTGGTGACGCTGGGTAACCTGCTTAGCTATATTTCACGCGGCCGTGCCTCTGCCGACAGCCCTGTTCGTGACGTCATGTTTGACTTTTCTCGCATTGACGAGGTTGTCACGGATCCGAGAGATGCGGGGAAGCCAGTCGAGAGAAAGAAGCGGAAATTTGTTGAACTTACGATGGAGAGTTCTCTGAGTTCACTTAGTAAGTTCTTGGAGTGGAACTCTGCAGCCGTAGTAACAGAGAAGACTGCCGAGGGAATGAAGCCTGTGGCTGTCGTCACAAAGGTTGATCTTTTGACCTTTTTGGTGCGCAAGTAGAATGGAAGTGAGGTTAGAAGATACCCAGATCAAATAATTTAGTGTAACTTTTTTTACGATAAACTGAAATGACTCTGTGTGAAGTGTAGTTGCCTACTTATGTTCATATGAACGTGGATGCAGGTAAAAGTCAAATATGTACCTGAAATTAGTTTGAATTAGTGCCATGGTCTCTAGATTCACACTAGAAACCATCTTGGTCATCAACCATCAACGGCTAAATGGCAATTACCTCCAATTGATGTCAGTAAGTTGCTATTCACCGGTTCAGCCTTACCCCGGCATAGTAACACTTTGCCAAAGCCAATTTCTGTAATATTGGAGCACTGATCATCAAATTGATTCAAGACAAACGATTTACACTGATTTCCGATTCTTCTTTCCGGACTGCTGCCTTGGCTGAAAGTCTGTGCTTCATGGAAGAAAAGCCCCGCTTATCACCAAGCTTCCAGTAGTGATTCGGCACAAGGGCCGTCTTGGCTTTTGATTTGTCGGTGGCTACACGTATCGTTATCGGATAGCTTTTTTTTGATCTCGGTCAAATTACGAGAAGTTAGGGGCCTTGAATTGCTGACGACAATTCGTGTTCTTTTTAATTTACTCTTTTTCACGATTTCAAGTTTTTACCGATTACGTCGTTTCGACACTTTTAGACTTTGGCTTGCGCTTGTTTAGCCGCGCATTACCAATCCCCGACACACGATACACTTAATACACGATCCGAATAGTTGATACCCGATTCGCGAGATCCTAGCCGTCGATATCTAATTCTCCGCTTGTTCCCACACCAATACACACACCGGAAGCCATGGACTCGTCCAAGGGCTCCACCGGAAAGCCTTCGCTTCTCGGCGGCCCATCAAAATCGGCAGCAGTCGCGCCATCACTCGACAGTAGTGCAACCAATGGCGCAGTAGAATTGAGCCATATTACATCACCGGCCGGTGTCGGAGCAGCAGCGGTTGCCTCAAGTGCGATAGGAGAAGCTCAAAGAGGACCGGGAGAAGTGGCAGAAGGGGCGGAAGCCGGCGAAAATGGCATCATGCAGTTGGCGAGAATAGGCGATGTGGCGGGGATGGAAAAGCTGTTTGAGGAAGGGGAGTACGATGCGACCTTTCACGACGATGAGGGAATCACACCTTTACATGTAAGTTTGTTGTTGTCGTTTGGGTGGACAGACCGGTCCTTTTGTCCCTACTATTGAGGTTTGTGGAGGGCAAACATGGATAGGATGGATGATTTCGTCAGTGGTTTCGTTAGTCTCAGGGCGGTTATGCTAACATTGTTTCCGATTGGGCGTTAGTGGGCAGCAATCAACAATCAGTACGCCATGTGCAAATTCCTAATTGATCGCGGAGCCGAACTCAACCGCAAGGGCGGTGAATCTGTATCTACCCCGCTACAGTGGGCTGCTCAACGATGCCACTATTACACGGTCAACTTGCTGCTTGAGCATGGGGCTGACCCGTTGGTGACGGATTCTCAGGGTTACAACACGTTGCACATCAGCACATTCAACGGGAACGTGCTGTTGGTAGTGCTGCTCCTGCACCAGGGAATTCCCGTGGATGTTCTTGATTCATACGGGCATACAGCGTTGATGTGGGCAGCCTACAAGGGATACCCGAGACTGGTGGATTTGTTTCTGCGTTGGGGAGCCTCGGTGCATGCCACGGACGAACAGGGCTTCACCGCACTTCATTGGGCTCTGGTCAAGGGTTCACCAGCATGTATTCTCAAGCTGATTGAGTACGGAGCCGACCGGTTTGCAAAGACTGAGGCTGGAAAGACACCTGCAGCAACGGCTGAAGAGCTCAACACATGGCCAGCGTGGCACCGGGCACTCCGGGAGGCAGGTTACAACAAGGACGCCACCCCGACGGTGCCAAACTGGCCAGGCAGTGCGTACATGCTACAGGACCGTAAAGGGTTTATCAACAAATTTACATTCCTGTGGCCAAGTGTCATTCTATACGCTGGCCTGGTGATTATTTCGGGTATGCCATTTGTGGCAGGCGTGTTATTAAGTGTTCTGGTGGTGTATGGACTGCTGTGGGTGGCGACGCAAGTTATGGAACATGCACCGGCAGATATGCGGCACTTCAGTCGGACACCATGGATGGCGGGTATCTTTGCGGGCACGTTGTTCTGGACTGGTGTCAACTGGCTCACTACCGTCCTTCCGGGTACATGGAACGCGGCCGAGACCGAGGCTAGTCTGACAATGGCCGTGGGAAGCAAGGTTGCTGTTCAGGATGGAGATGGTTCCCATGGATTCCTCAACCTTGTTTTCCTGGTGTTCTACGGCTTGGTTGTGTATTTCTATACCTGCAGTATGGCGTATGACCCAGGCTTTGTACCCCGCCTCAACGGAATCGCAGAGCAGCGTTCGGCCATTGATGAGCTTCTCCGCACTTGGAAGTATGACGAAAATAACTTTTGTGTGCAATGCATGATCCGGACGCCACTCCGCAGCAAGCATTGCAAAAAGTGTGGCAAGTGTGTAGCCAAGCACGATCATCATTGTCCATGGGTCAACAACTGCATTGGTATCAACAACCATCGCCACTTTGTCTTGTATATCATCAGTTTAATGGGTGGGATTGTGTCTTTTGACTGGCTTGTGTACTACTACTTTTCGCGGGTTCCCGAGGGTACATCGGGCGAGTGTTTGTTACTTACGGAAACACTTTGCAAGTACGCCAACAGCAATGCTTATACTCTGTCGATTACCGTTTGGGTCACCATCCAACTTGTGTGGGTTTCTATGCTGTTGTCGGTACAATTCCTTCAGGTTGGCCAGGCAATGACGACGTATGAGAACATGCACGGGATCCGTGACACCACGCAAACGGCCGCCTTTACTAGCACGGGAATTCCTCTGGATGCCTCTCTTGATATGGGCGAGGAGGATGCCCATGGTCATGGTCACGGTCACAGTCATGGTCCTGCACGTAAAAAGGGCGGTTGCTGGTCACAGATTGCTATGCTTCTGGGAGTCACACCCTTTATTGAGACTGTCACTGGCAAGTCAGCAGGCGCAACGGCCCAGAAGAAGAAAAAGGCCAACCCGTACGGACATGGAGTTCTGGCCAATTGTTCAGACTTCTGGTGTGACCCGGCACCTTTGTGGGGTCAGCGCGAGAATGGCGAGGGCCTAGTTAACGGACACAAGGTGTCGTTTTTGGACATGTACGAAGTGCCGGACGGACTGGGGCGGAGAGACCACGGGGGCTATGAAAGTGTGGGTAATATGGAAGTTTAGGGGGGCGTGTAGTGGAGAACAGTGAGACATTGGCACAGTCTTGTGTCTACGTATGCGTGTTGTGTATCGTTGGGTGACGGATATTTGTCTTTGAGGACGAAAGCCCAACATGTGTCAGAGATTTCACATGTCACCAAGGAAGGCCCAACCAACGTAGTAGTTATGTACATAGACTAGACGATAATTCCAGTAAAAGAAAGAGTGCGTACATACATACCTAATTAAAATAGACACAAAGAAATGGAATTACAGTCAACGGGCTGCAGAAAATACAATTGCAAAGAAAAATGTGAAAAAAACAGCCACGCCCTCTTTGCTCGGCTGACCACCGATGTGACGCCTCACTCACGCTTATCTATAGCACTAAGTGAATAGAAGGCTTGTCCGGAAGTGCATCTGGTCAGACGGACAAGCGATGAGAAGCTATACATAACATATGTATGTACGTATTTACATACAGTTTGTACAAATGATCGAGCCGATCGGGGGTGGTGGCGGAGGATGCGTGCGCTTGCTGAGGATTGCCATTTGGCTCTTGTCCAAGGAAACAATTCAATATTTGCGTCACGCGGAGACCAAGCGAGTAGTTCCTGCCGGTCCCAAATAAACTGACAAGTCTATAAAGATAGCCCTGTCGCTCTTTCCCTCTTGCATCCGGTCAGTCCTTCTGGCTCGCCGTATTTCACTTTCTTCATCATTCCGACTCATCTATGACCTGTTCCTACTAGGCATCTCACGCGGCTGCTTTATAAGTTCATCACATTTTGCTGTTACCTCCTCACTCCTGTTGCTGCCTCCCTCTCTTGTGCCTTGCAGAAACGGCAAGAACAAAGCCACTAGTGACTCTTTCTTTTTTTTTTTTCTTGCTTGCGTTTTTGTCTGGCTTCTTGCCTTTCGCCTCTTTTCTTTGGCGGCGGGTAAATCCAACCAACGGGAACAACCACGCCCAACAAAAGAAGAGTCTTTGCGCGCTTCGGTTGTTTGTTCTGCGTGGCTTCTGGCTTCTGGCGAGTTTCGTCGATCCTTGTAGGGGTGTACATTTAACAAGGGAGGAATTAACACTCCCTGCGTCATTACGCACATACCTTTCTTTTTAAAGCGTGGTTTCCCTCTTTGTTTTTTTTTTACAATATGTGTGTGTATACGGAACAACCACCGCATTCACACTTTTCTCGTCCTTTCCCTTCTATCTCTCCTGTGAATTTTTCTCCTTCCTCTTCACGTTCGTCAGCCTCGCCTTCACCAGCACAATCTATATCACCATCTCGCTCGCCGCCATCTTCAAGGAGACTTTCTTCTTCTGCTGCATCTTCGATTTCGCCTGTTCGTCCACTTATCAGACCCTGCAACAACTTTATAAATACAAATCAGTTCTGTCCGCCTTGCCGCCACAGTTCACTGCTTTCACGGAACAATATTCCTAAACCTGCTCCTATCAAGACTACTTTTCAGAACAACCGGCCTCGCCACCAATCTATTGTTGTTCCCCAGTCGCGACTTTCAGACAATTTACAACATCGCCGCCCATTGTCACCAACGACTGACAACAACAACTACCATTATTACTACACGCAGTCGCCTGTTCAGTTTGCCCCTACACCGGCTCACCAGACTCTAGTCGTCCCTCGTCGCCAGTCTTCATTATCTTCACCACCTCTCACAATGACGCCTCGTGACCGCGCCAAGGCTCTCCTCGCCGAGAGAGACCGTCTTGCACGTCACAACGCCCGTTCCTCTCCGTCATCTTCAACCAACCAGTCCCGTGCCTCATCTCGTGTCCGCTCGGACAGTGATAACAGTCCACCCCAGAAGCACGTTTCTCTTTCTATCCCTGGTTCTCCTGTATCCGATGAGGCCGCTGAGCCCCGTCCTGCTAGAATTGCCTCGGCCCCAGCTCCATCTACGGCTTCTTCCGAGGCCGCTCTTCTCTTTCTGAACATTCTTCGTCAAAATGAAGCCATCTCCAACCGTAACAAGTCTCCCGTTACCACGTCACCACAGTCTACCGCTTCTTCTACTACCAACTCTGCCTACGTTACCCGGCCTGGAGACGTTACTCCCAACTCCCGGTCCACAGGTTCTTCCGGCTCCCCCTCTAGTGGCCAGAAGGCCATGAACACCATTCCCAAGCGTCACCGCTCTGATATGCCCTCTCCAGTTTCCGGCCGCCCAGCTATTCCATATGGTGACCACCGGACACCACGGTCACGCGCTGATGAGTGGGCTGGAAATGTACCGGGCCAATACCGGACAGCTGTTGATGGATGGGAGTTCCAGCCCGAGCGGCTCAAGGAGAGATTTTCTACACGGGAAATTCCTCCGAGATTCTAACCGGGTTTCTTACTTTTTTCGAACTTTTCGTTTTCGTTTTTCATGGTTTTTTCTTTTTCCTTTCACTTTTTTCTTTGGGATAGACGGATACACAAAATGACGGGTTGCATTTTTAGGTAGTTTTTTTTGTTTTGCATTTTTGTCTCTTTTATTTTCTTCATCGCTTTTACGATGATGACTCGCTGGTCGGTTCTTTCCGTTTTTTTTGCCTCTGTTTTGCTTCCTTACTACAATTTCATACGCTCCTTCTTTTTTGAAAGATTTTCCTTGTGGAGCGTGTGCATGTTACCTTGCGTTCCTTGGCACTACATAGGCTGTATTTACGTGTCTTTAATAATGACTTGCATTTTTTTCTCTTCGATTTCTTGTTCTGGTGCTGTGCTTAAGCTATAATGGACGTGACACAACATAACATGGTGCAAAGTGGCCTGTATGTCAATTCTACATGTATGGAAGCTGTGCATGGACATGCGTATGTAAAGTAAATGATGTATGCACGGCATGGCATGGCATGGACAGATAGAAGAGGTGGACCTTCTTCTTTCGGATCATTTTTTGAGTGGTGACGATGGTAGCTTCTTTGATCGGGGATGATAGACAAGCACGGACGGGGGGACGGTCCGATTGAGGTGGGGGTTGACGTAGTTAGTGATGTTAGCGTGCCTGTTACAGGCTTAATAGTTGGTTAGTTCCGATTGTTTTGTCTTTTGTTTGAACTTTAGTTTGGACTTTAGTTTGGCCATTGTTTGGATCTTGTTTAGGATTGGAATGAAAGGTGCAGGTTACTTTGTTGATAAAAGTAGGGTCTTCAGATGGAACTGCCTATTGGATGATCAAAAATAGAAGAGATATACGGTAGGCTTACGGCTTGGCTTATTATGTATGCATTGCAAAACAATAAACATGCCAATCGCATCGCAAGGGCATCTCACTAGCGAGCCTGCCGCAAGGGACGAAACAAACTGAAGGTAGGTATGTACGGTCGTTGGCAGTGGCACTGGCATGTTCACGCCCCCAGAAAAGGCAGGCCTCAATCAATTTGCCCTCTTCCCTCAGAAGAGAAAAAAACCCCGCCCGTTTGAGGCCAGCCATTCATCCGTCTGATCCCATCCCCGCATAACCCTAATCTCGACCCTCACTTCACCGCTTTTTCCCGAACAAGCTTGTTGCGAACTCTCCACGTCGGCGCCCATTAACGTAGTAACTGTGGAACCCCCGCGTCGGTCGTCACGAGGAAATCATGTACATATAGTCCCGATACCAGCTTTTTGCTGTTGCTTCCCGCTGCATGGTGTGGTAAGGAAGGCAAGGCAAGGAAGGTAGGAAGGATATGCATGCATGCACTCTACCGAATTCCAGTTTGCTCCTTCCTTTGTTGGGCGAGCTGACTGGTGAAGAAAGACCATGACAATTTCATTTTATGATTTGTATGGCTACTGATTATTTCACATGTCCGGAGTCCGTTTGGTCAGACTCAATAACGCACTTTTATTCGTTCCTTTTCTGCATCTTGTTTGGATGAAAATTCTTCTGTCTTCTATGCCCCGAGTAGCCTCCGGTTGTTACATTTACCCTACCACCATCACGGCATCAGTCACATGGCAACCTCCATAATGATCAATCCCGCTCATGAAACTACGGTCGCATACTGCAGCAATTGCAGAATACAAAGTCGGATGGATGGAGGGATGTATGCATGGACGGACGGATGCATATTTGTCTGCAGGGAACGAATCAATGGCTGAATATCTTGTCGGATGGATCGTTCTCTGAACAAATGGCTTGATCCATCTCCAACAGCTATTTGGAAAGCGCAAAGGTAATGCATATAGCAATTGCCCCACCTCGTACGCCCTTTGCGGGGTCTTTTCTTCGCCCAGAGTTCCTTGTGCAACGGGTCAACGTGATACGAACCGGCCGTCGCGCATCAGCTGTCATGGCAATCGGATTCTCGGACACAAATTGGGCCATTTCTTGTTCGTGTTTTCCTTTGTACTGACTCATTATTGCTAAAAATCATCTTGGGTGCGTATCTATATGAAATTACCTACTGTTACCGTTTACCAGAGCCATCACGTCATGTGCAGACCAAATAGGATTAATTGGCGGATTCCTCCATCTTGTCAGCGTGACCTTCAATGCGACCGTATCTGTCGCCTGTATCTGTCGGTTGTATCTGTCGGCCGTCCTCCATAACACAAAGGTAATGGAGCCAATCCACAAGACTGATGTCTTCTACAAGAAGCAAACAAAACAATCCCCCATCCCATATTCTGCGTTCCATTATGCATCGTTGTTGTCCTTCATATTGGCAATCTTCCTTCCTCTTGCACGCATCTCATCGGCTGTAGCCAAAAAGCGGTGGACCGTCCGATGGTCTAGAATCCGTTCTTCCTTGTCTCGTGGTCCTTCTTTATCTGTCTTGGGCCACATGTAGCCATACAGCTTGGAGTGTCTTTCGCAACGTGGACACGAACTGCGTGTGAAGTAAGCATCTGGTTGAACAAAGGCATTACTGCAAATTGTGCACGAAATCCATGCCATGTTGGATTCAAAGAGAAGAAGGGGGGTCAGGGTGTAATCACCGGGTGTTCGGTGGGGACGACCGGCTGGGGCTTTGACTTTTGTGGGTGCGACTGCTGGTTTCTCTGTTGTTGCTGCTGTTGTTGGTTGTGGTCTATTTACGACCTCACTCGCTGACTCGCTCGTGGTTTCGTGTGTTTGCTGGAGTAGTCCGTCTTCACTTCCGCTAGACTCCGGTGTTGGTGGCAGAAGATGAGTGGCGTTTACAGCAGGTAAAGTTAGATGCATCGATTCCACGCATTCTGTTTTCTTCTCCTTTCTCATCTTAGCCCTTTTACCTGTTGGGCTTCCCGGTGGGCTTTCCAGTTGCCTCTTGATCCCAGTGGCAACTTGTGCTGTTGGCCCAACACTTCCTCGTCCACTGTCATCTGCTGGTGAGGTGGTAGCAGGAGTATTGGCGATGTCCGTATTTTTGATTCTTCGTCTCGACACCTTTGGTCTAATATCCTCCGTCACACTAGACGCACGACTGACACTGCGCGAGTCATCACATGGACGCCGTCTGCGCAAAGAGTAACCCTCGGATGTGTCACTCTCGATACTAGGCTTCACCGGTAGTACACCCGCCACTAATGGTTGCGCCCAGCCGTTCTGTAGATTCTTTTCACATGTCTGACAAAGACACTCGCAGTTATTTTCACCGAAATAACTCTGGGCGTATGTAACAGTGATTTCCTCTCCGATTTCAATGTTGCGCGTGGCGACAATCTCAATACCCAAATTCCCGGTAGTCATAAGCTTGGCATTGGCATTGCAGTCGTGGTTTGCAAAGCGCGCTGGTCCCATGAATAATGAGGCGCATTTTGAGCGCGCGGAAACAACCACGGAAAAGTCCTTCTTGCGCTTCGAAATTTCCTCCTCTTCTTTGGCTGTCATCACCACCTGAATTCCTGCCAAATATTTGATAGTCTCATTCTTCCGAATGAAGCGACGCGCTGTGATTGCTGCTTCGTGGTTCACAATTGTGTAGCGATTGGTAGAGGTTACCTCCCATGAGCAATCCGGAAGGTACAGCTGCATATAGCGTTGTAGATGTGCCCTGAAATTGGTACGTTCGGCGTCTGTTTTGAGGGAAGTGTAGAATTTGCGTAGGCCGGGAGTGGCAAGTAGAGAGGCTTCGGCGCGTGCCAGATCTTGCGCGACTATGATGTCATGGGTGATAATTTTGGTGATTTCCTCTTCGCGAGTACCGCGGGACGCGTGGTACGAGGGGCGATTCTTGGGAACAACAGTCCAGTAAAAGGCGTGATCGATCAAGGCGTCGGTTAATATGTCGTCATAAGCAGCAATTTGAGCGAGTGTGAGTGGTGCTTTCTTGGACGTGGTAGACGCGGTAGCGGCGGCAGAAGGAGGTTTGCGACCCATGGTGAGTTAATGTCGTGTGATTGATGTGTTTTAGTTAAAGTAGCAAATTCGAAGTACAGCATCTAGCCATTGCACATGCAAGATTCGATGCGTGTAGCAAGTAGGAATGATTCGTGTTTTTTGTCTGCAAAAACAGAAATACGTGGTAAAGGACGACAATGAGACTCGAACGGGACGTGATGAGTCCGATGATGAACGATAATAGAAGCGTGTTAGAGAGAAAATGCGTGCGCTTTGTAGTGGGAAATGAATGAATTAAATTGAAGAAAAAAAGATAAGATGCCTTGTAAGAGGAAAGGCTAAAATTGACGGACTACAAAGAAGGCAAAAATATTAACAAAGAAGAGTTTGAGAAAGTGCAAACCTGATTCAAAAACTGACTTACGCCTCTTTCCTTTTAGATATCTAAGAAACAGAAGGCACTAGCGTAACCGGAATCTTATTTTGTTTCTACGACGGAGCTTTAAATTCTCGGTGCTTATCATTCCAAAGAGAAATGGCACCTTGATTATTTGTTATTTTCGTAACTGATCTAGCCAGAAATAAACATCACATCTGCATCCCAAAGTCAACAAAATGACGTCTTTGTTGGAGTTACTTACACACAGAGGTCCCTGTGATGGAAGCTCATCATGTCAGGAACGGTACGACATGACAAGGATGGTTATAATAGGGTTACCAAATAACATAGGGTTCGAAGTACAGCTGCCAGGAAACGATTTTCAGCTGTCAGCTGATCAAACATTGAAGGTGGAAAAGCTAGGATCGTGAAGATTAATTGGGACGACGACATGGTCGAGATTCGAGGAAGGTTTTAGCTAGACAAGACAGAAATTGCAAAATGATTCAATTAAAGGTGAGTTTAACTGATAAAAACATGGCAATGGCCACTGGTCTGACTCTGATTTAGTCTATGCTCAACTGCATTGATAACTCTGGCGCTGCCATTGTTGAATGCGCCATGGTCGTTGGCCAGAAGCGCCATGCTGGAATTGGTATGTGAGATGGTAGGAGAATGACTGAGAGATAATGAGGGAAAGCGACTTGAAACTTTGGAGACTCGAAGATTTGCGACTACGAACGAAGCCTACGATATAGGCCTACAATTAACGACCGAGCCCAAAATACCCCGCTACAACCACGCTCTCGACTTCTCTGCAGATATTCTACGGACACTCGCTAATTCATACTCCCCAGGCGATCGTCTCGTCGTTGTCGTTCAAAAGCAGCGTGGCTCCGCCGAGTCTGGAACCACCATGGCCAACAAGGTCAAGCGTGGTGACATGCGTCACGCTGTGGTAGTCCGTACCCGCCAGATGTCCCAGCGGCCAGACGGCTCTGTCGTCCGTTTCGACGACAACGCATGTGTCTTGATTACCAAGGCGGGAGATCCCGTCGGTACTCGTATTAACGGTGTGGTGGGCCAGGAGCTGCGGAAAAAGAAGTGGAGTAAGATTCTGTCCATGGCGCCTTTGCAGGCTTAGAAGAGCATAATGTGGGATATGAGGTGTGTGTACGATATCATGGAGGAGGACATAAGTTTGGGGATCTGTACAGTACTGAATTTACATGATAGAACAGAAGCAATTGTGGCATGCATGATGATATGTGTATTAGAAGGAGCACAACAGTGACAAGCAAGCAACTCCAAACGCCATTCCCCCCAAAAAGAAAACAAGAAAGCAACAAGACAACCCCCCAGGTCGTTGTTATGCAAATTATAGTTGGATTATTGGTAGATGTGACCGCAGGAGCAGCATACGTAGAACAGTTTCTACACAAAATCATGGTTAGCCAATGCCCTTCCACACAATCAAATTGCCCGTCGAAACTCACCATTCCAGTCTCAGCACTTCTCTGTTGACTCTGGAAGAAAACGGCCTCACCATGTTGGCAAGAGGGGCAAGACTTGTTGGCACGCGGCAATGTCGGGTCACTTCCAACATCCTGAGTAACACCGGCAGTTTCACCAACAGCGTTGTTCAGGACATTGCGGAAGATACAGGCGCTTTCGGCCGCTTCAGTGTGTTCACACGTGCGGCATTGGAACATGAGAACGCGGCGCTGAGGATCTTCCTTGGGGTAGAGTGTGTTGCTGCATTCGGAACAGAAACGGTAGGCAATGTCGGTGGGCTGTTCTGCTTCGGCGGGGCCGGTGTTGGAAGCGGCGGGAGATGACATTTTGGTGGTTGTGATTGGGGGTCGAGTGAGAAGTGGACTGTAGATCTAGAATATAGACTTATCGGCACAAAAAAGATAATTCACGAATGCGCCTCTGTCGCAAAATTCCACGACAATTGTTCAGCCTTGCCATTGGTTTTGTTACTAATCGCGGGTTGGGGAGCTTGTGATTAGGGTTAAGCGGGGCTATTGTTTACTAAGCTGTCTAGATGTCGCAACAACAAAACGTCATGCCATTGAGGTTGTTTGTCAATAGGTTGATCCGTTGAAGCTTCATTTTGTATATATCAACAAATTAAGTCACCATGTCTACCGTGAGTACCCAGACATCGAAAATCTACATGTTGAGCTTCAATTGACACAATCTCTTTCAATAGAACCCCACTACTGGTCTCCCTGCTGATTGGGAAGTGCGCCACTCTAAGTCGCGCAACCTTCCGTACTACTTCAACCTCAACACACGCGAATCTCGCTGGGAGTCTCCCGAAGGCAGCGACACGGCAGTTCTCCAAGCCTACATTTCTTCTCTCACCAGCTCCAAGGTGCCTCCCGGTAAGGTCTGGGCGTCACACCTTCTCGTGAAGCACGCGGGTTCCCGGCGTCCGGCCTCATGGAAAGAAGCCAACATTACTCGGAGCAAGGAGGAGTCTCGGGCGATTCTGGAGCGCTATGAGGAGGAGATTCGTAGTGGACGGAAGACTCTGGGTGAGCTGGCTGAGACGGAGAGTGACTGCAGCAGTGCGCGGAAGCGTGGTGACCTGGGCGTTTTCGGGAGAGGAGAGATGCAGAGCGAGTTTGAGGAGGTTGCTTTTGCTCTTAAGATTGGTGAGGTTAGTGGGATTGTCGATACGCCAAGTGGCCTGCACTTGATTGAGAGACACGGTTAAGGGTTAGAAGGGTCAAATGTCCATACGTAATTCAGCTACATTTCATGTTATTGTATTGATTTTGAAACATTATTTGGGATTTAAAGGTGTGAAGGGAAGCTTTGTTGGATCGTGGGAGATGTGATATATCTTTGTCTATTCACAGATGCTAAGGATAGCCATTCTGTGTCCTATTCTACTATTAGGCTTTGGCGTTTGACATGACATGTGGATCTTGTATTCGAGACAAAGTCTTGAATGGACACTAGGACAAGGACGTACTTTATCTACACCCAGCCTCTCCAGTTTATGGGGATTTCGATATATCTCTGGTCATATTCAACTAGACCTTGGCCAAAACTATCAAATGTCCAGAGAATCGTTTTCTCGAACGGGCAGATTTGTAAGTAGCTTCGGACATTTGACTATATTCACTCCTAGTGTAGGTTAGTACACATGTAAAAGGTATTATCACTATGACGTCACTACGTGTTGACTTGAATCGACTGTGCTAAAACCGCTGGCTACGCCATAGAATAGGAATGCCTTTGCTTTTTCATTTCGCACAAGTGGTGTAGCAGCTTCAAACGGCCATCAAGATGTAGTTAGTTATAGCGGATGCTACCGCGCGCTAACACACTCGGTGCCCGGAACTGTGATAGTTCTTCGCCCTGGCCGGACACTTTATGCGTCCGTACTAGGGAATCTGCCCGGTGGCTTGACGTGGCGTATAGGCAATGAGGCAAAAAGGCAATTGTAGACTAACCGCTGAGTTACAAAGAGACCACGAAACTTGGTCGTTATTTTCTAGTATAAAGCTAGCCTTTTTCCTCGTGTATTGCCAAAGTTTAGTATGATAGGTTAAAGTTTCAACGTTCATTAGTCACCATGTTTTTCCGGGCCCCCGTGGGCACATCAACAGACAATAAACATACAGGATTCAAGACACGAGAAAGGTCTGAAGATTATTGTGAGTGGCTCTTCGATATATCTTGCCCCCTCTCGGATGAGAGAGACCTTTGTTTTGACTTCAGATGTCCACATATACTAACTAACATAAGGGCAACATGAAAACTTTGCTTCAGTAATTGACACTAAAGAGATCAAAGACTATATTGGTAATATTTCAGAATATGAATATCGGTTCACCCCTCGCCAACTTGTTCGCGAAGATGGTAAAAGTTGTGCCTTTAAGATACGTGGGCCTGCTGGCCCTCTTTTGTATAAGCATGAGCCATTGGCTTTAGATAGAAAGCAACTTCGACTCATCACTCTACATCCTGGGGCTGGTCTTGATCATCTACGTTGCACTCTTAGCACACATGAGTTTCCAGACGGCGTTGGTCAATACACTTGTCTGTCCTATGTGTGGGGTAGTCCGTTTGGGACTTACCCGATGCACTTAGACTCAGGTATAATTGGTATCACCGAGAATCTCATGGCGGCTCTGTGGCACATCAGGCATGAGAAGAAGCCGGTTCGCATATGGATTGATGCACTTTGTATCGACCAGACCAACAATCAGGAAAAGACGCATCAAGTTATGATGATGCGTGATGTATATATCCATGCCAAGCATTTGATTTCCTGGCTTGGATGTGCTCAGTCTGATACCGCCGCCGTCTTGCGGGATATAAACCGGCTGGTTAGTGCCACATTGGGTTGGGCTAAGAATGATCATAGTCGTCGTCACTTACTCAACACGTTTATGAGTGTCAACTGGATCAATCTCCGACCAATATTCGACAGTACATATTGGACACGCATGTGGATTCTTCAAGAAGTCGCCGTGCGCAAAGAATATCAAGATCTCGTCAGGATAGACTCTGGGAGATCAGGTAGACTTCAATTTCAAAAAGCAAAGTGACTTGCCCAATGGCACAAGCTTACCGGACAGAAGTCAGATTATCTGTTATACGGAAAGTCCAAAATCACTCTTTGGTCAATTTTGGTAATTACCAACGCGGTTGAAGACTGTATTCGAGATGACACTGTTACACACATGAGGAAAGTCTTACCACGGGTTGCTGATTTTAATGCCGATATCTGGTCGCTGAAACATGACGAGCTTAGTCCCACTATTAATCCGACCTCCTGGGCATTACTTTCCCTTTTAAAATTCAGTACACTCAACACGGAAAGGTTTCCCAGTGCATATTCAGAATCTTGTCAAGGTCTACAGGCGTCACAAACTCGTGACCGCTTCTTTGCCCTAGCTGGACTGTATCCAAACTTCAATATTGTAGTTGACTACACTAAACCTGATACGGAGGTTGTGTTGCACATTGCCGAGACGATCATTGAATCTTTGCGGAGGTCCCACACTAGATGTATACTGCCAGATCAGAACCATGCACTGAAGCCATCTTTACAGGGAGATCTTGCACCCTCTGAGACTTTGTTATCTTGGGTTTCTTATGGAAAAACAGTCTTGTTTCCCAGAAAAACATATTCCTCCAACTTTATCAATCGACTTCATTCTACCTATTACGGACCAAGATCAGATACATATGCAGATATGAAGTTCGTTCGGGGTCCGGGATGGGGAAGAGTCCATCTCTCTTTTATGTATAGAGCCAAGATTGTCAAGATTTTCGATGGGAATAGTCGTGAAGACCTCAGAGCAGCAATCTTAGCGAGATTCGGGGGCGACAACGCGGATGACGCTACCAGAAGTAGACTATTGTATTGGTTAGGTTATGACCTTGATGATCTGGCCTATGGACAGCGACTAGAGCGATATTTGGATATCAACAGTGAACGGTGTACCGACGACGACGAGAATGTGGTCTACATATTCTGGGCCATGCACACTCTGGGCCATCAGTCTGGACTTCTGTCGGACGGGAATCTTTTCGTCAGTTGTGACTACACACGACTTGGGGACGAGCTTGTCTTGATTGAAGGAATGCATCAGCCTTCGATTGTTCGTAATTTGAACGACAATGGTCATGTTATCTATGTCGAGATGGCACATCTGGTAGCCTTGTATCACGAGCAGGTTATTACAGGATCGCGAGAGGAACTAATCATGGTTTGACTTGGCTTCATCTAGACCGGTTTTTTCAGTAGTGATATAGTGGTTCATTTTATTTTGAAAACTAGAGTGTGGAGAGAGGTGGAAATGTGCATGTTTGATGTCGTCGGTAGCTCTATACCTGTAGAATAGGATACTTTGTAAGTTAAGATATCTCCTACGGAGAGGACACTACGGTATTTATCTAAGAGCAAGCCAATATTCTACACCATGGTGAGTTCTTCTCTCCATTCAGTAACCACTTTCGACCATAGTAAACCCACCAGGAGAGCACGTTCAACGAACAGGACTTCACCCTGTGGGTTTGCATTTCGTACTACGAATGGGTGATGGAACCCCTCAGCCAAGACAACTGCGTCGCCAATTTGACTGTAAGAGCAACCCACAAATAGATTTCCATCCGACAGGACGCCAACGGTATGACCATCTAGTTGGATTAACGAAAAGACTATAACAAGATATTCATCCGCATCACCATCTCCATACCTGTTGATATCCAAGTAACGCTCTAAACTTGCAATACGACACGCGCTGAAACGCGATCTACACTGCAACCATTGAAGTAAAAAGTCTCCACCTTCATCATCAAGCTGACTTCTACTCAAGCGCACTGTCATTGCCTTTCTCAACTCGCCGTTGTCGTTTTTTTGGAACAGCTTCACAACTTTGGCTTGATACATTGAACATACAGTTTCCCCCAGCCAGGACCTCGGACAAAATTTGCGTTTTCGAATGTGTCTGTTCTCTGCTCCTCAAATGGTAGCTATTGGAGATATACAAAGGCAGTTGAATAGAACTTTCTGGGAAATAAAGTGATTTTGCCATACGGAACCCAAGATATCAAAGTGTCCGCCGTGGGCAACACCCCATTGAGAGCCGGCGATAGTCCATGATTCTACTTAGGTAAAACGGAGCCAGAATGCACCACTTTTCGAGACGTCGATGAAGGCTGTGTTGTTGCTTGTGTAGGTACAAATGCGGGTACAGTTGTAAGTGGGGTAGGGGATGCAACGCGACCTTCAGAGAGGGAGGGATCTACTGTTCCTGAGGGTATGCTTGTACTTATTTGTAACAATGACATAAAGGCCGCCGTTTTTTTTGTTTGAAGCTTGATGCAGGCTGCCCTTGGAAAGAAAGACTTGGAATTATTGACCGTGTGACTGGCTTGGTGTACTTCATAGGACTGTACGTGCTCGAGCCAAATGCCTCCTCAAGGAATGAAGTGGAATCTTTCGACAGTGGGCTTTTGTTGTTTGAATTGCCTTTCGGAGTGTAAGAAGGATTTACGCTCAGCTTTCAGCTCATCTATCCACCATGGTTTTGAATGTAACATGCACCTTCTTAAATGTTGGCATTGCGAGTTGCGCAGCATATCGGAGGACTTGTGTAAGAATAGTTGCACATTCTTGAACTTGGTTTGTGGTTTGTAGGAACATCTCCAGTGGACCCAGTTGGGCCAGTAGGGTCTGCTCAAACTTACCCCAGTGCGCCTTCTTGACGTTGTAGACTGTTGGTCCATCTATTAGGGCTGGTCTTGGGCCAATCGCAATTTGGATACATTCGTGATCGGACCCTATCAGCCCACGGTACCACCATCGCCAATCTTTCCAAGGTAATGCGCCTAGAGTAAAAGCGAGGCCAATGACCGACTTGTATGTTAGGTTTGATCTGAAAAAGGTGCCTCCATGCTCGCATGAGACTACATCTCCATATACTAAGAGCGTGGCATCCCGGCTCATGAGACAGTGTACCAGGTCCGTAGCTTCAGTGTCAGGAGTCCCTTGTGATTCTCACCAATGACGATGGAGATTGAAGTCACCTAGGAGCAATACAGGTTTAGCAAATTTATCAAGCCTTCCGAAGAGCTTCAGTCTTTCTATAGGAGACGGTCGTATGAGAGGACCAACAATCGCCAATCCCTAGTTACTTGGTAGCTGCGTTGAAGTGGTACTCAAGTGGCATCGGAGTGCTTGCGGCGATTCTAATAAGTGCATTTTTGGTCGGTGTATTGTGAGTAGCAGTGAAATGTAGAAAGGCTTCCACCAGATCCTTGGGTAAGGCCTCGCCAGTCGAGATGGACAATTTTGCCTGAGTATCTGCCACGAAGTTGGGAAACAATGTGGAAAACTTGGTGTGGATGTATGCTTCGGCAACATAACTTGTGAAAACAATAATATCATCGTTCACAATCTTCAGCATACCAAGGCTGGAACCCAAAAGATTCTTGAATGAGTCCAAATCGGGATCCACAAGATCGGACAGTATGTGAGGAATGTCTTTACTCAGAGACAGATTCTGCTTGATGCTAACCCAAGCTATGATACTGCGAACTGTCTTACCAAGTGTGTCATCTTCAGAAATTCGACTCATAGTGGAATCATACCTGTCAAAGGCGGCATCTGGTATCTCCCCAAATATCTCGTGTAATGATTTTGACCGTGGCCCCGATACACCAACGTTGAGTTGGGCACTCAGTAATAGGAACCTATTATGGTACAGGTTAGTCGATGGTCAAGGGAGTGGAACCGAATTTACTCACGATCCTTGGCAGTTGGCAATTATGCGGGGCATCCATTCACGTATTGCCTCGTCGGGCGACGAGGGCTGTGCGGCAGAGTTAGGTTCCAACCCACTGATGTAGTCACCCACTATATACTCCATGTCCGATCTCTGAGCTTGCATTTCCATGAACTTAAATTCTGGATAGCGCGATGGCGATAATTCGGGTGTCGGCCGAGAGAAACCTATCACCCGGGTTGTGTCGTGTAGAGATACAAGACTGCGAATGACCTGCTCCGCGGCGCCTGGTGGGCATTCATCCAGGCCGTCTAGGAAGAAATATATGTTATAGGTCTCGGCCAATTGGCGCAACATGGTATGAATCAAGTCCTCGTCTCGAAACTCAACAGGATGCCCAGTCAAAGCCTCATACATGGACACTACAAGGTTAGTCGGGGCCAAAATCTGGCCCAGTACTTGTTGAAGGATCTCTCGTAGGATACCGACTGCAAGAAATGGGCGGTTGTAATGGAAATGTACCGCTACCATAATCGGACGCTGCCATTTCGGACGTCTACCCCAATCTACACGGTGATGTTCCACAATGACATGCCTGAATAAAGTTAGATAGTTGTGTCACATGTTTGTTACCACATTGCTAGTTTGGATCTAGCGCTGTCTTAGTCACCACTCACATCAAGACGGATTTTCCCGTGCCAACTAGTACACGCGTTAGAATTCAGGCACATATCAAGTTTGAATAAGCACTTACTCCCTCCCAAACACCAAAGAAATCGTTCTTTCGTCCCCGGGGCAGCCCTATACCACGATTTATATTCTTCAGAGTCCATAAACCATCTCCCTGTAGGACCCCAATTTATGCTCCATTCGGGAAACGCTGATCCTATTGAAAAGTCGTGGAACATTTGTGCAAGTGAGCCTCTCACCAGTGCCATGATCTCGGGCTTAATCCAGCGAATGTGAAAATCAGCCTGGGCTGGTAGGCCGACTATCGATGCTTTGTCTTCGGCAAGCCGAGACGGAAGCGGCAACATTAGTCCGGCCCACTTTTCTCTGTCGCAGATATATGTGATCTTCTTCAATAGCAAGCTGATGTTTGAAAACATCAAATTGCATATGGTGTCCTGGTGATTCGGCCAGGTAAGTTTGTCCCATATATGCTTATTCTCTATGGCAGAAAAAAGATGGTGAAGCTCGCCAAGATGTGTCTTTTGTATATGGTCAAGACAATCTGCCTTTTGATCATCCTCGAGCTCAATTTCATACCGGTCGTCGAAATAGTCCCATTTAGATTCATTCCATGGGATATCGATTTGCAAAATAGTTGGCAAAGCACGTGCTATGCTCTCGTAGTCCGATAGTACTACCTGTTTTGAAACATAAAGCCACCGTGGGTGCAACAAACAAAGTAGGTTGACAAGTATCGCAGACAGGGAACATATCATAACGCGTAGAGTGGTCTGTGTATCTGAACCAATCCAGTCGTCGCTGGTCAGTCCCAGTGTGCGAATTCCCACCAAGCACTCCAGGAACAACTTGTATCTTTCCGTCAAATGCTCAAGTTCAACGCCAAGATTCTTGGGAATGGTCTCATGGTGTAGAAGACGGTCTATAGAACCACAAATAGCGGTGATCGTTAGGTCTAACAAGGTTTGGATTGATAGGGCATCATTAGATGTGGTATTACGCCTCAAGAACCACACTTTCTTCAATTCTTTTTGTCGTGAAAGTATCCGGAGAAAGTGAAATCGTGGTGCTGAAGGGGGAGGAACTGAGGATTCCATAGTTGAAGAAGCTTCCATCTTTAAAGATTAATGAGGCGGGTAGATGTGGCGATGGAACAAGCAATGAAATACACTGAGTGTGCCAGTTCAAGAAGCTTCACATGCACTATATTTAAACTCGTTTATATCAAGTTCATATGTCTGATATAAGTTCAAGGAAACACTGTTGTTGATAACGCGCTTGTGATAATTTCAAATTCAGGATCTTCTTTCGTTTCACGGAAAAATTGAGGCCGTTGATTGGACGGTATTGATCAGGGGTCTATCACATTGTGTTAATGCCCTATATAGGCCCTAGTAGAACATGCGTTTTGCGAAATAAATTCACTTCCCAGTTGTATTATTGTTTCTTCTTGTTTGTGTATTCATTACTCTCATGCAGGCTTAGCCTATGAGAGACTGCTCTCTGGTTAACAGTGACCCAAGCTATAAATCTCTGATCGCCCCAGACAAATCGTAGTCAGTCTCGCCTCACTGATTCAGGGCCAAAGCTTTCGTCTTCCTCAAAATGCCATATATGACCTCCGTGAAGCCTAGCTCCTGAAAACCACCCGTAGGACACCGGACCGGCATCAAGTCCATCTCCTCACCCAACTTCACTTCACCTCCGCTCATTCACCGCTTCATCTCAAAGCCTGTCTCCTTGATACGCTTGGTGTGTCTTCCCTGATATACGTGAGCACCCTTGAGGCAGGAGATGTGTTCGGGTCAGTGCATGGCGGAATTAAGTAAAGGAGCCTATAGTTGGGCCGATGTTAACGCTGACGAACTTCGACCGTGAGAAAAGGCAGATCGAGGCATGGCGTCTAATATTGCTATCCCGGGCGATGAGAACACCTAGAGAGAAGCTGGTGGCCCGATGCCTAGCAGTAACCTTGGTTCCTTACCGTTCCGGCGGCTAGATGCGAAACAGACCGGGGGATCAAGATAGTTCGAGGGTTCTCGTGTCAGAGATTTAGGTTTACAGGTCCTCGCCCGTCGGTGTGCCTAATATATCGGTGCTCGTTTGCTGCGCAAACGAGCAGTGTATCTCAGCCAGCCATATGATAGTGTTGATTGAACACTCACCCCTGTGGGGCGAGCGTCCAAGTAGTGAGGTTTAGGAACTTCTGACACCGTGTACATATATACATATATATAGTACAAGAATAACCGTTAGATAGAGAAATAGAGGGAGAAGATGGTTATGGTTCTCCCGACTTCGTTACGTGACTGAGTACTTTAACATCTCGATATGCACCTCTGCAGATCGAGAAATGTTATGGGCCACGGAAATTGTTGCCTGACGGTGGTCAAGCATAGAATAGAACTACTCAAGGATATTGCCTAGAGATCGAAGATGTTCACACGCAACACCCCGCATCTTTTGTATGATGGGGCTGGGCCCAACTTTGACGTATTTGTCGACAATATCGTCATGAGCTAAGATTTCTCTGGTTTTAGTGGACAAGCCTGAGGCTGCCCAGTTGGTTGTTTTACACACGCAAACTAGCACTAAGCGTGATACGCTCCTCTCCAGGCTCAAGATTGAGGCTACTCGTGAACCTTTGCAAGAATATTCAATATACCGTACCGCACGTAGTGAGGCTTAGGTCATGAAATGCTCCACGTGACCGCTAGTTCTTACACAGCTCGTGCGAGCATTTGGCTCATCACTCGAAGGGTCTCTTCTGCGGTTAGATAATGCAAAAATGGGGAGATCACGGAAGAATTTAGATTGTAGAAGAGATATGAAGATGGATGTGTTCGACGTAGTCAGTAACTCTATATCAGTAGAATAAGATAAATTATAAGTCAAGCTATCTACTATGATGGGCATAGTATGATGCGCATGTAAGTGGGGGCTCAACATGTCACACTATAACAAGCTCTTCTCTGTATTCGGTGATAAGATCCGAGTGAGGTATACCAAGAATGCGAGCTTGTTCGACAAACAGAACCTCACCTTGTGGGGTTGAATTTCGTACTACGAAGAGGGTGAGGAATCCCTCAGCCAACACAACTTCGTCGTTGATTTGACTGTATGAGTAACCGACAAACAGATTACCATCCGATAGAATGCCAAAGTTATGACCAGAACGATGCATAACCCACAAAACTGAAACGAGATTGTGATCAACATGGCCATCCTCGTACTTGTCGACATCCAAGTAATGATCCAAACGTGCCTTAAGACTTGATCCGAAAGGCGGAGTATGACCCAACCATCGTAGTAAAATGTGCATTTCCTCATTATCCACCCGGCTTCCCCCGAAGCGTGCTGCCATTGCCTTTCTCAACTCCTTGTTCTCTTTTTCTTGGAACAGCTTTACAACCTTGGCTCGGTACATACACTGAGCGTACAACTTTCCCCACCCTGGACCACGACAAAATTTTGTGTTTTCCAATGTGTCAGTTCTTGTGCCCGCAAACTCTGGATCTAGGTAGTTAATGAAGTAACCGTTGCAGATCTTGGCAGGAAATAAGATAGTTTTGCCATATGGAACCCAGGATACCAATGTATCTGCTGCAGGCAGCCCCTCGAGGACCGGTCGTAACCCGTGATTCTCCCAGGGTGGAATAAATCTACACTCCATGGTTTTGAGAGACGTCACCATGTGTTGGGCGATGTCCAAAACTACCTCTGTATCAGGTTTATGGTAGTCAACTACTATTTCGAGATCCTTGTAGAGCCCGGCTAGAGAAAAAAAGCGATCACGATTTTGTCCCACCCGAAGGGTTGCACATGACTCGTCATACGCGTAGGCAAAGGGTATTCTTTTGTCCGAAGCGAATTGTAACTGGGCAGTTACTTTGAGGGAGGATGGGTGAATAACAGTATGGAATAACCTGTTCGGTAGAGAAAAAAGAGTCTCGTTGAAACTCCCAGTATCCGACGAAGACTCATATATCTGTCGAACATCAGCATCATATCGGCTCCAATAGATTGGGTGAGTTACAGCTACAATGCACCAAAGGGAAATCTTGCATTGCCCGTACAACAAGTAATCCGCTGTACATCCCCCGATTTTGGGCCATTGTGCCTGCCGTCTTGCCAAAGGGTATTTGACTCGGTCTAACTGGTTGTAGAGTAACGGGAATAGTACACGATACTCTTCACGGACAGCAATCTCTTGGACAATCCATGCGCGAGTCCAGTAGGCACTGTCAAAGACCGGACGAAGATTGATCCAGTTGACGTTTGTAAGTGCTTTTACCAGTCGTCGCCGGGACTCTTGATCCTTGTTCCAATCCAATGAGGCCTGAAAAAGACGATTCAAGTCCTGGGAAATCTGAGTAATGTCGGATTGGGCCGAACCAAGCCATGAGATCAACCGGTCTGCCTTTTTGAAAACTTCGCCCATCATCTGTACCTGGTGGGTCTTTTCTGCATCATCGACCTGATTGATACACAAGGCATCAATCCATAGGCGAATTGGCTTTCTCTTGCGACGGATGTGCCATAAGGCCGCCATGAGATTCTCAGTGATGCCGATAATGCCGGAATCAAGGTACATGGGATATGTACCATTTGGGGTGCCCCATACATACGAGAGACACGTGTATTTACCCGTACCAGACGGGAAATTGTGTGTAGACATAGAACATCGTAGTGGTTCTAGTCCCGCTCCAGGCATTAGTGTAACTATTCGGATTTGTGCGTGAGGTTGGGTTAACGGTTGATGGTCGTATGACAACGGTCCAAGTGGCCCGCGTATGTTGAAGCCCATGCTAGGAGAGCCGGCTTGCGTGATCTTCCGGTGAGTAAATCGATATTCGTTTTCTTGTGGGTTTCCGGTCTCGTCCATTATCACTCTCGTGTCCACTATAGGTGCAAAGTCTTCATTCTGCCCTGTAGGTAGTTAGTATCTGGTATTGCCAAACAAGCTATCCACTGGGCAACACTGTGATACCACTTGATGTTTGATATTCCCCGTTGCGCAAATACTACTGGGTGTGCTTACAATATTCATTGCCCTGTTCTCGGTTCATAAAACCAATAGATTCCTGACCTGATTGAAGATCCCCAAGATGTCGAAAGAAGACCATTTTGAAGATATTGCGCCTTGCGAGTTGGTGCAGACAACAGCTGTAGAGATTTCAGCCAACAATACCTCGATCGAAGCATTCCATGAGACAACTGTTGAACATTTAATATTTTGGAGCTTGGAATTATCTATTTGTTCATGACCATGTACAATTGTACCCCGCCCTCTCCCAACGGAGCCCCACATTACCGGTTTCAATCCCACCCTTTCGCCCCGCCGATGTGGCCATAGAACACTCACACTCACACCCAGCGTTTATTTGAGGACATCTGCACCCATGATGTTACTTGTGTGCATAAGCCTGCTGACGTGGGCTGACATACACAGTGGACCAAGAGACAGCCACAAATGCAATGAGTATTGGGCTGCGCCCGACCGGGGCTGACCGGAGATTGGTTTCATGTACAATGACGTCATTTTGTGTATGTATATATGTATGTACATACACTTTCTTTTTTCATTAATTGCTCTCATGCAGGCTTAGTCTATGCAGAGACTTCGCTCTGGTTCGCAGCAACCTAACCTATAAAACTCTAATTGCCCAAGCCACATCGTAGTCACTCGCCTCACTCGGCGACAAGCTTTTACCTTCCTCAAATGTCATACCTGACTTCCACAAAGCCTAGCTCCCGGAAACCACCACCCATAGGGCACCGAACCGGCATCAAGTCCATCCTCTCACCTAACTTCACTTCACCGTCGCTCATCCACCGCTTCATGCCAAAGCCTGCCTCCTTGATAAAGTTCAAAACAGCCACTTTACCTGATTTCTCCTGAAATAGACCTTCTATAGATAAGACTGTCACACCCATCTTCAGAGCGACTTTGTCTGTTTTGGGCCTGTCTTTACATTGGTATGGGGCACTACCGGAGTCTTCATTATGTCCAGCTTCATACGACAGCACAGTGCAGTTTCCTGGAAAGACGTATTCGGTAGACTTGACGAATCGGTGTCACGCTATTCACATTGGGACAAGGTTAGCCATACACGCAAGAATGCGGCTTTTCCAGTCTTCGGGATATGGAAGAGTCAGTATTTCCTGTGTGTATAGAGCCAGAATTGTTAAACTGTTCGATGAAGATAGTCCCAAAGGATTTAGAGAAGCGATGCACTCTCTATGCCATCAGTTTGGGCTTATATCAGACAGGAACCTATATGTAAGTTGTGAATATCTCAACCCCGAGGATGAGTTCTTTGCCCTTCGATTGTCTATGACTTCAAGAACAGCGAGTATGTTATCTATTTTGAAATGGCACATGTAGTAGGCTTACATCATGAACAGGTGATTGCAGAATCACTAGAAGACTACTGTACCCCATTCCTTCGATCTATCAACACTATATAAATCCATAGTAACACAGTAGTCCGTTAATCTCCCTTGTCTCACCCAAGCCCGTTCATCCAAGCAACCCGTGCCCTAACAAGCCAATAAGGGTTACTCCCCATATAAACCCCAAACAAGCCACTCTCCTTAGCCAAATTCATCAACAACGAAAATGGATGCACGAAAGTTACAATCCATCATCGCCTCTCAAGGGCTGAATCCCATTCCCCTTTCCCAAATAAACGCTCTTCTTCAAAATGCAAAGTTTTACACGTGGGCTACAGAAACTCTCGTCCCAGCGACCCTCCTGACACCCTCGGAAGTATCCGCGTAAGTCCCCCCTTTTAAGTAAGACGAATAGAACAGACAACTGACAAAATCCCAGATACAAAAAGCTCCAAAACTCAGGAACTGTCTCAGCCCTAGAGAAATCCGAGAACCTATCTTCTCCCGCGTTAGCGAGTTTATCGCCGACGGAACTTCCCGCGGCAATTGAGGCGTTGAAGGGATCAACAAAGTTGATTTCCGGACATAACCAGATTCTAGCACAGCAACTTGTTGGCTTGTCAAAGTTATCTGCTGTACCGCGAGATGTGAATTCCACAGTGGCTGAGGGACGGAGACATGCTTTGGTGGATGCGGAACGTCGGGTATCACAGTTAGCAACGGCAGTATCTGAGAAGGCGCGTTTCATAGAAGAGACGAGACAGGCTAGTCAGAAGAGTATACCGGCGACTTTATCTTCACTTTTCCACGGGGATGATAAACTACTCACTTCTCTATCTAAGCTATCACCCGAACTCACCCGTCAACATGCCTCAACCGCCACTGCATCCGCCAGTCTTGAAGCCTTAACATCGCGAACTCACCACCTAATCAAGACCACCGTCCTATTACTCCGAACCCATCTAGACGCAACATATCTCACAGCCCTCGCAAACCCGTCACCGCCACCTGAAACCCCTCCACTCTTACTAGAAAGCACCGCGGCGTTAACAGCAGAGATAGAGTCTCTGTATACTGAGATACTCCCGGTAGCTCAAATGGCCGTGGAAACAACATGGTTATCGGGGGCTCGGAGCGGGGCGAAAGGAGAGGCTGAAAGGGGACTAAGAAGTACAAGGGAGGGATTGAGATATATGGTGAAAGTCCTAGGCCATATTGGCGGACGATTAGGTGTTCTAGGAGAGAGATTTCAAGAGGTAGAGCGCCACGCCGCAGTCTCGGGTACCATCCTCGACACAGTCCGCACGGAACTCTCCTCTCTCACCCCCGAACCAATCAAAATCCCCACTCAAACCGCCACGCCCCTTCCAGATATTCACAACACAACTCTCCATTCTCTGTCTTCAACTGCAGAAACCCTCCCCGCAACGTTAAAAGCCCGTCAAACCAAGACAATGACATTACATCTTGCCTCTCAAGCTTCACTGGAATCTACTGCCGCCCATGTGTTAGCTGATTCTCGGAAAGATGTATTAGCTTTGTATGCTGGGCTAGCAGCGGAGTATCCTCTTGGTTTAGTAGGCTTGGGAGATCCTGATTTAGAAGGCGGTTTAGAGTGGCTCAAGGGCGAAGTTGAAGATGTTAAAGCTGCCCTTGGTCAAGTTGAAACTGGTGAAGATCTGGAAGATGAAAGAGAGAAGAGAAACGAGTTTGTAGCCACATGGCGATAGAGTCACGAATCAAACATATAGTGAATAACAGCAGATAGAAACAATAAGAAAACTATAATACAAGCCACCGTGTATAATAAACGACAAAAGAAACCCTCCAAAACGCCCATTTTAGTACCCACCAACCATCTACAACTCGTCCTTGGCAATATCCTCCTTCTTGACTTCGCCAGTTGGTACCGGAGGATCAACCTGGGTAACAAACACTGGCTCATCAGCCTCAATAACTTCATCAGCACCAACGCCAACATCTTCCGCATCCTCCTGAGAAGAAGCCTTCTCCGCTTCAGCAGCCGCAGCCTCAGCAGCGGCCTTAGCCTCCGCCTCAGCCAAAGCAGCAAGTCTCGCTTCTCTCTCAGCCTTCTCTTGTGCCTCGACAAGTGCCACAGCAGCAGCCAACTCTGCCTGCGCAAGAGCCTCGGCCTTGTCCGCAGCTCTCTTCTTAACACTTTCAACATCCCAGTCGTCCTCCTCATCGAGCAGCTCCCACTTGACAGCAGCGGCCTCTCTAGTGTCCGATAGTCCCTTGACAGCACCACGAGTCAAATCCATAGCACGATCCTCCACAGCGTTAGCGACCTCGCGGGTATCCATGAGACCACTATGAGTAATAATCATAGCCTTGAGATCGTCAACCCAGGCGTCAAAACGGTCCTTAAGCTCATGGTACTTAGCCCAGTCCTTGTACGTGATACCGTCTGTCCAAGCCCATCTCATGCCAATCTTCTGCAAGGCCAAGTCACGCATAGTGTCCAGGGTCTTGAAGTGAGCATCGGCAGCATTGGTGATAGCCGTGTGAAGCTGAGCATCAAACTCTTCTCTCCAGGTACGGACATCCTTAGCTTGAGCCTTGATGTTAATACCAGCAGCGCGCACATGGGTGGCGACCTCAACCTTGAATGCCTCAACATCTGTAAACTGGTCAGCCTTCTTGATAAGCTTAAGCAGTTCCGACTTGAGCTGAGCAATCTCGGTGTTGATAGTCTCCTCCAAAGCCTTGAGCAGCTCCTGGCCAGCCTCCATGAGTGGTGAAGTCAAAATCTCCTGCGTAATATCCTTGATCAAAGAGTCAATCTCAGCCGCACCCTCATCAGCTGCCTTGGTGAAGCGGTCCTGCCACTCCTTCAAATCGTCCCTAACCATCTCACGAGCTTTGGCGCGAACATCCGATTCATTGTCATCCTTGTCCGGGGCCTGAATAGGGTCAACATTGGCAAAGTTAGGCGTCGCCATAGAAGGAGGGGCGGTAGTAGTCAAAGCCCGACGAGTTTCGTATGTGTGCTGGGACTTGGTGGTGCTAGCCTTGGACGACGGCTGCTGGGGAGGTTTAACAAAAGAGCTAGGCTTAGTGTCGGAGCGGACAGACATGGCGTGGGTAGTCTTGGCCTTCTGAAGACCAGTGGCTCTCCCACCATACTTTCCCAGACGCTGGCCAATCTTAGCCAACTGAGGCTCGATATGCTCTTCATAGACAGCCTCGACATGGGGCCAAACAGCCTCCTTTCCAAAAGTGAAAACCTTTCCTGAAGCCCATTTCACATTGGGCACGGCAGTCTCGCGGGTAAAATCAGCAGCAACCTCGTATCCCGAGACAGCATACGGGGCCAGAGCCAGATACGCAGGAACCAGAACCTCGTTGTACGTAGCACGGGCCGAATTGGACGCAATCGCTACATATGGAGCCACAACGTCGGATCCACGACGAACAGCAGGCTGAACAGACTGCTCATACTGATTATGAGCCCATTCCTCGTACTTGGCAATCTGCGGCCGAGCATAAACCTGGTAAACAGTTCCAGCAACTCCCGAAGCACGTTCCACCTGCGGCAGCAAATACGTGTTGGCGGCGGCACCAGCGGGACTCAAGACACGCTGATCCAATTGGTCGTAGTAAGGCTTAAGAGACTCGACATGATGCGCGGCATATTTACTATAGTATGGCTGGACATGTGGCGCAACGTACTCGCGAACAGTAAAGTATGGCTTGCAGAGGGCATGGTCACTCGCAGTGAGTGAATCCGAAGTAGCAGGACACCGGAAAAGAACGATATATATGGCGTACCAGACGGCAATTCTGAAAACGAAATGGGTTAGCGGAAAGTCCTTCGACGACAGAGGATTATAGCTATTGCGGCGAGGGAAGGAACGCGAAGAGCGCGATCCAGTGACGTTCTTGATGGCCATTATGCGTGCGGATGAAAACCAAAGAATGAAAAAAAAACAAGGAAGAAACAGAAACAGAAGTACAGCCTTTTCACAACCTCATGTATGATCCAAGCAACGTAGTTTCCCACCAACAGGCGAGCCATGATCGTCTACCCTCGCGACACCTTCCTGTGTACCGGATGATCATCGGCAACAGACAAGGACAGTAAAGGAAGGAGGACAACAAGGTTAGGATGTAGGAAGCTTACCTCGAGACGAGACCAAAGAGACTTATGCGCTTCTTTGGCGCGACGATGTTGATTGTGGATGAGGAAGGAGAGTCCGGAGCGGATGTGGCGGTGGTGGCGACGGGTAGTGGTTTAGAGAGTTTTCTTTCGGGGGTTTGTGGCGCAGATGGCCGAGGATTGCGGTCCATTTTGGGCGATGTATGGTATTTGTGGAAGGTAATTGCGTGTGTAATTATGTTGATTGAGTATACCGTATATCAAATCAACAATGGTAATTGACTGGAGTTTGTTGCACGTGCCTTGGTTAAAGTTGGTTGGATTCTAGAGAAAATAGAGTGGGTCTGTGGAATTGGTAGAGAGTACAAAGTAAAAGACAAATGAACAAGACAAAAAAGACTGAGAAAAACGACCGAAAGAAATACAAAAAAGAACACAAAACAATTTCTAATCCAAAACATATAAACTTCACGATAGAAGCCCCCAAAACGTGTTAAACTCAATGACGAGACAAAACCATCCGCTATGATCCCGTTTCACGCGTTGTCACTCTCAAAATCAGCAACTTCAGCACGTGAAACCCAAACCCTAACTCCATGCCAATAACAAAACAAATATGTAGATGCGTAGTGTATCCCTTGAAGTAAACTGTTGAAGTGATTACAATTCCTTCTTCATTGACATGCGTCTCTTTCTGCCTCCAAGGAAGCCATCAGTTTTGTCGATGATGCTGTCATCGTCGTTGAGAAGTGACGATCTGTGTGAAAGCATCTGTCAGGTAGGGAACAGGGTTAGTTAGTTTGCGATAAACCCTAGTATATATATAAGACGAAATGAGATCTGAGCGAGGAAACTTACAGATGTTGCGCTGATGATGACGGCGAAGACTGCAGCGCCAACAGCGAGTTCGTTTCCAGAGACGTTGAGCATTTTGAATTGTGATTGTGTATGAAGAGTAGAGTATAGAAAGGCAAAAAGAAACCAAGAGAGAAAGGACTGCCCCCCCAAAAACCGGATCAACGGCTCTCTTTATACTCTCGAATCGCCTGATTCCAAGCCCATAATCGTGCCGTCTTCTCTTCTCATTCACGCGGTCTCTCACCTACCAGCGAGTCCGAGAAAAGGTCCAAGCCCCTACGTCCGCAGGCCAAGCCTGGATGATTTACATCCATATAATGCGCAGGGGAGGGGAAGACCCGAGGCGAGAGGGGTCAGCAAACGCACGCAAGAACGCAACAATGGATCAGATGGATCAGATGGACATGGTGAACGGACAAAGAAGCGTTGGAGAAGAATGCCGGGCGATAGGAGCATAATATCAAGCCGGAAGCGGAACGAAACGAGACAGGAACAGGGTATCTTGTAGAACACTAACATAAGTACAAAAAGAAATACAGCAAAATAATGACAAAGAAAGAAGAGAGAGAAACTGTAGACTCATACTCTTATGCGGCGTCTCCAACCATCTCTAAACTTTCAGCTTTTCTTTCACCCCTCCAGCTTTGGACGACGCTCCAAACTTCCTCACCACCTTCCTTTAGTCTTTCAGCTCCAACCTGCAATTCAAAGTCACATAGAAAACAAAACCCCACTTCCAGGCGAGTAAGTTCTTCCCCGCAAACCCCTCCAACCTGTGCCATACGCGCATGCGCCCAACTGTGGTCTTCCAACGCCTTACTAGCGACGTCAAGACCTGCCAAAAGGACTCGATGAACGTTGCGCTTTCCGAGGGTTAACACGCCTTCGTGTCGGACAAGTCGGAATAGCGTTGTACTTAGCCAAAGGTACACAGCTGCTGAATGCGCGCAGTATTTATGTAAGCGAGCCAAGTATGTAGTGGGCGGTATAGGCGATGGCTTTTTGGAGAAAAACCTTCGTGTAATAGCGGCTAATTGCCGTTCGTCATGACGATTCTCGGGCGGAGGGTCCGTTGGTGTAGCTGGTGGTTCGGCCCCTTGTGCTTTTAAATCCCTCTCGCTATTGCGACGAGAAATGACCCGTCCACGCTCAGCGGACACACTTCGCAAGTTGACTTCGGCCGGAAGTCCTTCAGTCGGGAGTTCATCGGCATCACTCATGAGCATGTCGACTGTGTCGCCAAGGAGAGAAAGAGCGTCGCCTGGGGTAAGTGACAAGATATCCAACCCGGGGATCGTCGACGCAGAGGACTCCAAGGCATCCAAGAATATTGTTGAACTTGTAGACGGAGCGGTAGAGGAGATCGAGTCGGGACAGAGAGAGGTAGTCGGCGTGACCAGATGGGGAGGCGGAGCGGAAGACATGGCAAGAAGCATTGTGGCCGAGTTCTGCTTATTCGTGATGTGATGATTTTGATAAATTGGTCGTCGTATGTACCCACGGTACCAATAGATAATCAGACCGTCGTAATATTTTCGGTAAATCGTGCTAATATCGCTATGACAAAGATTCTTTCAAAATATGTAGGCAGACAGATAAAACAGCATCGCTAACCCTTCAAAAGAAACAAAAAAAGAAAAAAAAAAGAGAGGAAGAAGAAAACCCCTGAACCAAAAAGTTTCCCCAAAAATTCACACATAAGTCCACCACAATCCAAACAAGCAACTCCTCCACTCATGACGTATCTCCCTTCTGTTCCTTTTTTTCCTCTCCTTCCCTTTCTTCTCTCACGATCCACCGTCAACGCCACCGAACCACATCAGGCCATGTGAACCCGGCAGGAACACAAGCCAGCCAAGACGACAAAGAAGTTTCCCAACCGGGAAGCGGGTCGCGATGCAGCCAAGACAAGGGTCCTGTACCTAGGGTTTTTTTTATATAGACTGTAGCTTGACATTTGCTTAAAAACAGTAAACATTAAACAACAAAACTGGTATCTATCTTGAGAAAAAAACAAAAAGAACAACAGCCCGGCCAAATCCCAATATAAAAACTCCACGTTTATGCCTCCTCCAAAATGCCACCTTCACCACCGCCTTCGTCTCTCCATTCACGACTGCGCTCAGTCAATCTTCTAACACCAGCTACCCGTCCAGCCCAAAGACCTTCAACACCACTACGGAAGGTGAAACCACGCTGGCTGGAAATCACACCAATAGCTTGTAACACTGCCTTGCGGGAGTCTCTTCCAAAAACAGCAGGATGGTTAATCCATTCGAGAGAAGCTTCAAGTTCAGCATCCAGCGCAGCAACTGTTGCAGCGTCAATACCAGCGCCAAGAGCTTGACCGAGACCATCTACAGATCTAGAACGGCCAAGAGCATTACCGTAGCTTGAACCGCCAGCTGTTGACATTGGTGGTGATGGTGTGTGTTTCTCTGATACACCATCAAGGGAGTCTTCGTGGCCGGGAATAGGTGGTGTTGCTCTCTGAGGTGGCGGAACAGGAGGGAGCCCGCCCTTACCGAGTCCCTTCAAAATACTCCGCGTCTCATTGAGCAATGTGTGTGCGCGGTCGTGATGGTTACGAGATACCAAGGTGAGTGCTCTTGTAAGCATGTCACTCGTAAGAAGTTCCATGCGGCGCTGGACGATACCAGGGTGTGGTGGGATTGGAGGTGTCCATGACTTTTTGGAGCTAGGAGCTGGCAACATGGTGATGGCCAGAAGAGAAGGCCGAGGCATGTGGCCCATTTGTCCGTCTCTAAGGATATCACACCAGTTAAGGTCGGCTTGGAGAAGTGGAACTTCCTCGACGGAGAGAGGACGAGGAGACTCGGAGTCCATGGGTCCACCAAGAGCTTCAAGACCGGAAACAAGTGTATCCCAGGTATCTTGAAGAACTGGATCTTGTGACGCTGTATCTGGCATGATGACCAGCTGAACAAGAATATCTCTCTTATCACCAAACCGCAAGTCACCCAAAGAAGCCTCTGCATCCCGTCCTGAAGCCCTTTTCGTAATTTGCAAAGCACCATTAATCTTGTGGAACTTTGCAGTCGAACCCTCGGGAAGCTTAAGCTTAAGCTTAACATTCTGGTGCGACAAACTCTGCATGGAACCCAAGCAACCACCCAGACATTCGCGTAGCATCATCCAGTCCTTGACATATGTGTATGAAGCCTTGGTGCGCGTTGAAAGCTCAATCATAGTATCGGGCTTATGCGTCATACCAAGGCCAAACGAGTGAATGGTGATCTTAGCAGCCTCCGCTCTGGAAACAACAAAGTCGACTGAATCAGCATCGCTAGTGGAAGCGTCCGAAATAAGCATAATCGTAGCAATTGGGTTGTTGTACTTGCGCTGCATAAGCAAGTCCATGGCGACGTTAGCGCCCTCTACAACATCCGCTCTGTGACTCTTTTGACCGACAGGCTTAATGGAGTTAAGCACATTGGACCAGCCGTGCCACGCCTTTGTCGTCATCCCAACAATTGGCACTCCGCCGCCACCAGATCCAAAGGTCACAAGACCCATGCGATCTCTTTCGCCAAGTTGTGCCACCATGAAGCGAAGAGCATCACGGACAAGGTTAATCTTGACGCCCTGCATAGAGGAAGAAATCGGAACAACAACCACCACATCGATGGGAACATGAAGAGACATTCCTGGAATAGCCATTGGGCTTCGTGATTGAGTATACTCCGTTGGGGCAGTAGTGGTAGATCTCCCAGCACCCCAGGAACTAGCCACAGACGGAACTCTTTGTTGGCGTCCGGAACCTGCATTCTGCATAGCCCAATCATCCTCTTCTGTCTCAGAGTAGTCCCCACGACGCTCATATTCGCTGGACCGAACAGGCGAGGCCTCCACCGCATTAAGATCGAGAAGCGCCTGTTGCCACAGCTTGAGCTGGTTACGGTTTTCAAACTTCAGGTGGAACTGGGGAAGTTCGGCTACTGATAAGCTGAGAGTCAGGATGTGTGTGACCTCATCGCCCATCTGACCAATCTCAGAAACCTCGTTCAAGTGCTTCTTAATCAAAATACTACCCTTGAGGGTGCATCTCGTGGTCTTGCGTCCACCGTTTGCCAAATCGCCGTTCTGATCGTACTGGTTCTGACCACCCACCCGCTTCTCTTTAACGCAGATCAACATCTCGGCAAACAGATAACATTCAAGTTCCTGCCATGACACACGGTCCTTTCCAACTCTCAAGGTCCCGTATAGCCGCAGTCTTCCAAATCTACCAAAATCCAACCCGTGCCAATTATCCACGCGTTGTCTCAGGTTCTCCGTCATCTCATCCAAGACTTCACGTGACTCGTAGGGGATGAAGCGTGGTGGTGGTGGTTGCTTCGATTGTTGTGAGTGTTGTGATTGACGACCGTTCCCGAATTCTTCTGGTAGGCTGCTGAGTGGTGTGGAGGCTGTTGATGTAGCTATGGGAGTCGCAGCTCCAATGGGAACACCGAGATCTTCGGGGTCGGCACGCCATTTGTTATCTGGAACTTCAACCGTGATCAAACACGTAAGACTCTGTTGCTGTCGAGACCGGTTTATCGTGGGGAACTCGGATCGTACCGTCACCAGTGGCGGGGGAATCGGGTTTTTGGTCGTCAAGCGGGGGCTGACAGGAGCAGCTTCAATAGTTTGTGCGTCGTATTCTTGTCTCCGACCAGTGCCACTTTGGGTAGTTTCGGCATATCCAACGGATGAGGCAATACCAGTAGTAGCACTATCAGACCGGGCGTGGCCCATGGATGGCCTCCGACTATAACGTTCTCTCTCAGTGCCCGAAAGGGAAGGCTCGCGATTACGACGCATACTCTGGTCGCGCATACCATCACGGGAAGGTTCTCTAACAATACTCCGGCTATCTCGCATATTGTCGTCCATCACAGGGCTAGGCTGAGCTTGCATCTGAGATTGTGACTGTGACATGGAGCTACCCATAGTAGAACGGGGGTTTTGTCCGGTAGACTCGATGCTTGTGGGGCGGCCATTGCCGTTCATCTGTGGTGAGGGTTGTTCCCAGTTATTTTGGGTGGCTGTGACAGTAGATTGTGATCGCGTATCGGTAGCTACAGAGGCAGAGCGAACCATGTTTGTGATTTTTTCTTGGCGAGCTGATGTTTTAGTATGTGATTGAAAAAAAGCGCCGAAATTAGTGTACTTACCAATATCTATCACATTACCACCTCTACTCGTATCTAGATGCAAGGCGGCATCACATGTTGGGCAAGTTTGAGCCTCAAACTCCTTGATTAGTTCGTAAAAGCAAGCCTCGTGAGCGACGTGACCACAGGCAAATTGTAAGATCCTCTCGCCTTGAAGGGTATGCTCTAATGGTTCCTCGCATACGGCGCATTCACTACCAACGAATGTACGGTCGCGGCGTCCGCGATTCCGGTCGGACGACATGGTGGTATCAGTTCTGTGGCTGGCAACTGAAGGCGCTCTTTCCGGTGGAACTTGGTGGTGGTGACGATGACCAGTTGGTGAAATAACAGAGCCTGTAAGTAAAAAAGAGAGAAGCATGTTAGTTTTGAGGTGTCTCCCGCAGATATATAGTAGAGAGAAACAGGAGGCAAGACGGATTAAAGCAGAGACTCGGACGGAAGCAAACAAGGAGAACACAGGCGGTTGGCTGCAGTGGGGTAACAAATCGACGGTATACACGGTATGATTGACGGTAAAAGAGGGCCGGAAAGGTAGAGTGTAAGAGAGGCTGCATAGAAAGACTGCAACCGCCCAGTTATGTGTGGATGCGCTGTCGTGCAACCGACGTGGATAACAAGAGCGACTGAGGGCAAGACATGCTAACAAAAGAACGGTTGGTCGCAAGGCAAGAGACAGTCGTGTGTGAGGCGGCTTGTGTAGCGGTCGTGAAGGCGGATTTTGCGGAGTCTTGCATATGTGTACGGGAGAATGGAAACATGTGGTGAATTGGTATAGTTGTTTCTGGAAGTTGCTTTTTTCGGGATTTGTGTGAATTTGTGTGTGCGTTTGCGTGTGTGTGTCGTTCGTGGTTATTGCTTTTTGTGGTCTTTGTTCGTGATTATCGAATTTAGGTGCTCCATTGTTCTTGATGTATCACAGTTCTGTATCCCTTCGTCTTGTTCCTTCTCTCCCTAGAAGTGTGCAAAAGAAAAGAAAGAAAAAACGCACCAGTAGATGATAACTGACTTCCAGGTTCGTAAAGGACTGGACTTAAGGCGGACTCCCTAAGACGATCAGCTTCCTTTGCTTTTCTTGACTTTTTCAAGATTTCAGGAAGTGGTAATGAGGCAAACGAAGGACGTTCACGTTCTCGATCTCGATCCTTTTCCGAGCGTCTGGAGGTAAAGGAAGCAGCAGTGGACGAAGACGATCCGTAAGCAAAGCTGCGTTTAGATCGACTAAACATGGGGTTAAAGGAAGAAAGAAAAGAAAAAAAAGAGGAAAAAGAAGAAGAAGAAAAAAAGAAGGAAAGAAGCCGAATAGCGTCTCAGACTAAAGGATAGTCCCGAGCACAAGAAATAATAGAAGAGAAATAATAATCCAATATAGTCAAGTCAATATCCAAGTCAGTTCAATGCCAGGTCCCGGAATAAATTTGGGCCAAGATCGTGGTAGCGAGGATAGTGGGAAAAAAATGAAAAAAAGAGGGGAAAAAATTCATGAAAAGAGAAGGAGAAAGAGAAGGAGAAAAAAAAAAAGAGTAAAAAAAAAAACAGAAAAAGTGAGTAAAAAGTAAAAGGGCAAAGCGTTATTACATGGGAGACGACGGACAACCAATCTTTACAAGGAAAGAGGAAAATCCAAAAAACAAGCAAAAAAGTGATATTAAAATCGACTTAATTAGTTAACAATGAATGAATGGCAATAGCATACGAAACATCTTGTAGAAAAGTCGACAAGGCCGAGAAAAACAAGCACCACGTTTCTTATGCATCTATGAACAATAGTCACTATTAGCCCTGAAGACTATTACCCACATTGAGATGGACCTGCCTAGTAGAGAAACTTAGAACATGTGCCCCCCACTATCACCACGTTTCAAGACCAAGTCAGCTTGTTTCAAAGCCCAAGCCTGGCCAACAGAGTCTGCAGGAACCAGCATAACCGGTGCTGAACTACTGGTCTGGCCAGATGGATGGATTCAAGGCACTTCTTCGTCTTCCTATTCTCTTCCTGTTCTCTTCCTGTCTTCTTATGTCGCCAGGGGTTCATTCAAATTCCATGACATGTAAACTTTAGCGGACTTGTGTTTCTCGGCCCGGTGATCAATGCACACGGTCCGTGTGTAAAAAGGGTAACCCAAACCCTATCACAACTACCACGATGACTGCCGAAATCATACTCTACGGAGAACACAAGGCGAAGCATAGACCGAATATTGATCTTGTAAACAAGCCTATTTGATTCTAGCGAGTCAATTTATTGTCCCAAAGTGGTATTTGACGACCGATGAACCGACGGGCTTTCCTTGAAGCGACGGTTGAGGCACGAGGTTTCCACGACAGACACGCGAGAATACTACACCAGACGAAGTCGGTAGTGCTTCAGTTTTGGCACGTTGTAAGGCTCTATAATAGAAGCGAGTGGAGCCAGTGGAGTGATGGTGCATGTTTGTTTGTATGCCTTACATAAATGTTGATATGCGGCACATAGGACCTGCATAAACCTGCATAACCACTTCAAACTTCAGACGACTCTCAAAAACCCAAGAGTCAGAAAATCCCGCAGTCCGAGTCCCTTCTTGTTTCCTTGGGACTCTCCGTCCGCCATGACCGCCATGGCCTCCAATACACAGTTATCATGAAACTAACAACAACGGGTCCAGAGAGACTCCTACTCCTTGTGTCCCTAGTATGGATTCCAAAAACGCCGTAAGCTAACCTGAACCAAGAAACAAGTCATTCCCCGTTCCAAGACAAACCACAACTCTCCTTGTCGGAAACACAAACAATGAAAGCGGACCGTCGCCGACGGAGCCCGAGCCGTCAAGATGACAAGGTCCCTTGTTGACCCTAAAGTGATGATACTATCGATGAAAAGAACAAAAAACTCGACCGTTTTGTGAATTGAGTTGGGCTTCACTTTGAAACTGAATCAGGAAATATGTCATGACCAGGTAAACCGTAACCCTTGTTTCACCTTTTCTCAGGTTCTGCGTCGGCTCTTCCAGAAAAATTCCGCCATGTGGGAAACCCAAAATCCCACAAAATCCCATTCCGGTGACGTGCAGATAAAGATAAGTTGTCCAAATTCAACTTCAACCTTGGAATCGTCATCATCGTCATCATAGGCATTGTCACCATTGCAAAATGCGTCCATCAAATTTACTACTTCCATTGCTATCTCTTACAGGTGTAGTTGCCCGTGCTACTGATGCTGTTCTTTTATCATCAATTTCTTCACTTACTTTTCATTCGACTCGACAAACAACCAGCAGACGACATGCGCCAACTCCACAATTAGTGTGTATGAGTGACCCGGCTCTATGTCGAATCGCTTCTTTACGCACTTTAACTTGTCAGAATTCCGGACGTGGATACAACACCGAAGATATCCAATGGACTTGTCCTGCCACTCTACCTGATACCGTCTACTTAAGTTCCACCGAAGTTGTCTGCGAAGGTTACAAGTCCCCAGATGATCCATTTATCCTTGCCGGTAGTTGTGCCGTCGAATACACCGTCGATTACACTGCACGTGGCCGCGCATTATACACTGAAGGAAAGCCTCTTGGAAAATTCGGCACCTTTCTCTTCTTTTGCTTCTTCTTTGGTATCCTGGGAACAATTATCTGGGCGAACTGTACCAACTCTCCGTATCTCCGGCGTAACTACGGACCACAACCCGGATGGGGACCCGGTGGTGGATGGGGTCCTGGAGGGGGATGGGGACCGCCACCTGGACCGTCATCTGGTGATGACAAGGGAGGATCTGGGTTCTGGTCTGGTTTGGCTACCGGCGCTGCTGCTACTTATCTAGCAAGTCGCAACAATGGTTATGGTTATAACCAATACCCAACTCAATACTGGGGAGGAGGAGCTAGAAACATCGAAAGACATCGTGGAGCCGCCAACCACGAGTCTACAGGTCACGGAGGTACTCGACGCAGATAAACATGAAACATGCACATGCACGTGAAGTTAGAATTTAGAACACAGTTAGAAACATAATTACAGACTCTGCAGCTCAAATGTAGCTGTTGTACTTTTACTATTGCACATCTAACGACGCCCTGATATTAAAAACATTTTGAAACGTGAATGAACCCAATGCCCGTGATGAATCAAGACAATAAGATGAAAAAAAAAGAAGACAAGAAGGGGAATAACACATGGTCCGCAAATAAACAACACAAAAAAGAAATAAAACCCAACAAGCAAAGCAATAACACCAGAAAGACAAGAAAACACCTAATACCACCTTGCGCCAGAGAAAAACAACCAGAAAAAAACACCGAAAAAACTAATGATGCACCGCCATAACGTCCATCTTGTCAAATGGCTTCGAACAGTTTGGACACTTGCGCATCCGGTTTGCGATACGGGAATTAACACAGTCCTTGCAGAACAGATGCCCACAAACCTTGAGGGCTGTATCCTTGAACCGATCGTTGCAAATAGTACAGAGCATCAATGTTCGCAGATTCTGCTCTACGTCTGATGAGTTTCCCTCGGCCTTTTTGCGCCAGATATCCCGATCTTTGATGACAATTTCCAACTTGGCTCGTGCCCGTTCAACCTCATTCTCTTTAGTCAGCGTCTTCTCGCGGATCTCTGCCAGAGCAACATCTTTGCTGGCAACCAGTTCTTTGAGTGTGGCCACTTCACCGACAGCGCTTTCGCTCTTGCGCGTAGCCTCCGTCGATGCAACTTCCAACTTCTTGTGTTCGGCCAGCAATGCCGCATTGCTTTGTTTGAGACACGCCAATTGCTTCTCCAACACCGCAACTGTTAACCGGTTGTTGCTTTCCACCTCCTTCAGCTGCGCGATGATTTCCCCACTCTTGTTGGCTTCGCGACGAAGCATCGTGAGTTCCGTCTTTTGGAGGTCCGCATCTTTGCGTGCTGAAAAGTACTTGGTGTCGATACGAGACTTCTCTTGCGCCAACGAGTTCAGTCTCTTTTCCAAAACTTCTAGATTGAAAAGTTTGGTCTGCGAGAGTCCCATAGCTTTCTTGAGTGCCTGAGTGATCGCCGGGAATTCTCTATTGATCGAGTCGTAGTCGCGCTGCAGCTTCCGACACTTTTCACGCAACTCAGCTTCCCCCAGTCCATCAAACTCTTTGCTGTCGGCATCCTTCATTTCCGTGTCTTCCGCTGGCTCTAACCGAGAAACTCGCGCCTCTAGTGATTCAATTTGTTGATTCTTGGCCGAAACGAGTTCCTTTAGTTGTGTAGCCGCTTGATGCTCGTGTTCAATGATTTGTTTCTTGACCTGCAGTTCCTGATGCAGATCATCTCGCGCCGCTCGGATGCGTGCCAAATCACTCTCACGCGCATGTAGCTCTTGGGTCACCTCGGCATGTATAGCCCGGGAATCAGCCTCGACTTGCTTCTGGTGCGCTGTCCGTTCAGCTACAAGTTTGGCGCACTCTTCTCGAATGCTGGCATTTGTAGCTTCCAAATGGTTGACTTGCTTGATGAGATCGTCGGTTTTGGTGCGGAAGGCCTTGAATAAATCCGTGCGGGAGTAATCTTCGTCTGGCATACCCGCTTTCGCGATTCGAAGCTTGCTGTTTTCTTCTTGTAGCGTCTTGATCTGAGTTAACAAGTCCTCAATCTGCTCCTTTTGCTTCTTGACTGATGCTGATTCCTCCTCAAATTTGGCCTTGAGTTCTGTTACGCTAGCCGAAGATTCTGTCGCTTCGCCATTGGTCTTGGCCTTGGAAGTGCCGGTACGAGTATCTTTGGAAAGAGCCTGCTGCTCGAGCTTGGCGACCTGAGCACTCTTGGCGCGATCCAATTTCTTTTCGGCCTTGAAGTATCGCAGAGTAGCAGCATTAAGCTGCTCTGACAAGTCCTCCTTTTCCGTGGTCAGCCGGTCAAGCTTCACCAGGAACTCCTTTTGTTGCGAAAGCATTTTGGCGATTTCACTCTCTAATGCCGGTACCTCTGGGCCATTACTACCTCTGGCCTGGAGTTTAGCAAGCAAGGATTCGGCTCTAGAGACTAGCGATCGTTTCTTCTCATCGAGATGGCGTTGGAAATCCGAAACGTCCCGGAAATTTACACTGGAAAGGTATAAAGCATCTAATAAATTTACATGGTTAGTGAACGAGCGTCTTCACGAGAGAAAAGAAATGTGACCAACCTTGGGATGGTGGCTCGAGATCTGGCACCTTGCCGGTGATTATAAGCTCGAGTTCGTCAAATAATTGCCGCCACCAAGCATCGACAATCCGAAGGTGGTCATCGTGATATAATGAGCGCTTATGAAGTTCTTCAAGTCTGTTCGAAAAGGTGTTCGCTTCTCTGCGATACTCATTCATGCGACGATAGATTGCGCCCTTGGCAAAATGCTACTTGAGGGATTCATGGTTAATACACTGGGTGTGCAGATATGTGGCAAGTCCTTGCAGACCAGTGCGAGTGCAGGTTTTGGTGGTCGCGTGAGAGTGATCCCAACACTTGGCACAATATACAAAAGACAGAAAAAGAGACACAGCAAAAAAGGAGGCTCTTCTGGGCGTTGAAATTCTTGTCTCGGGCAAGTCGGAACCATGGGGAGAATGGAAAAATGTTGGATACAAGGGTGGGCAAATAGAAGCCGCCAACAAGGAACCAAATCATCCCAAGCACATGGTAAATGGACCAGGCTAATCGACACCAAGTTGTCAGACCCGTTAAAACTCTGCATCTCGGAAAGCCTAGAATATCTAGATACAGGACTTGAGGGGGCTAGGGTAGACATGATTTCTGTAACTTACTGTAATCCATGATTCCTCACTCTGATTTTCGTACTTTTCATAGTCGTCATGTGTGCTTCCTCCGTTGGTAGCATGTCGCTTGCGGGGTGGGGCTACTTCGTCATTGTTTGTAGTAGACGCTGGTCTCTTGCGTTCCTCCATCTTCTCCGGACGTGTGGCGGACGAGGAGCGCGGAGAATCGGTAGTTGCCAGTGGCATTGATTGCTGCAGTTAAGGATAAGAGGGGACGAAAAAAGAGGAATCAAGAAAGAAAACTAATACGAGGGCGTTTGAATTGCGTCAAGTGTGAACGCCGCGGTGTACAAGGTTATGAGCAATGGCTGGTGGCCATACAAGGCTGGGCGAGAGAATGAAAAAAGGAGGAGAGCAAGACGCCAACAAAAGGCCAAGCGTAGGTGAGTGTCGTATAGGGTGCGTCAAAGGAGTAGAAGGGTTGAGATGGAATGATGAACAGCTTTGTAAACAGTCAACGGCGTATAGGCAATGCCCAGTTGTATGCTCAAGGAAGAACCGAGATAAGATTGTCTGGTAAATCTAAAAGATGGGATGAAGGTGGACGCTCTCAGCGATTATCGTGGATAATTGATGAACGTCCTGGGAGTGAGATGAATTGGTGCTGGTATCTCGCGTCAGGGCGTGAATCGACGAGTAGAAAGTCTTTTAAACTGGAACAATCTTTGTTGACGTGACGACTGTCAACAGTAATAGTGTCAATCTAGTCAAGGCTCAAGCGGCGAGGTTTGAAGTCGAGATGATGTTCCGAAAAATAGCGTAAAAAGAAAAGAAACAAGCCTGGAATTCAATCTTGACGCGGTCGTTGATGAAATTGGCAAAATGTTGTTGCGAAGAAGAAGAAACGGGCGCGCAGCAAATGGAAAAAAAGTGGTTTGTGTGGCTTGAGCGCAAATGTTGGTGTGAAGGAAACCCTGGAGAGAAAGAGCAATAGCGAGAGAGTGTGCAAAATAGTGATATAGGGAGGACTAGAATGAACGAAGAGAAGGAAAGAAATGCTGGGCTAGGAAGGAGAGAAACAGCTTAAGCCGTTTGTAGGATTAAGATTGCGAGTGACTACCATGGGCGTGATAAAAGACCTTTATTCGGGGAAAGAACGAAGCGATACAACAAGTATCTTTCATGTTCACGAACGACGATTCTGAGAAGCATGTCTGGAGAGGGCAGATGTGCGCAAAACCAAGAGTTATCTTCCAAGTTGTGCAATCCGTAACTCCGTGTTCAAAACACCAGATCCCTTAAACATTGAATCCAAAGAAGTCCGGGTATTTCATCTCATCCTGATCTCACACGCATGAACGGACCCGGTGACCCGCTCGTTGCTGTGTTATCAACCCCACTACACCGACCGCATCGGATGCTGCAGAAAATCCACTAAAAGCCGCTATTCAGACGCTACAACGCAGGGAATGATCGCCTTTTCTCTTGCACGAAGGATGGCCAACTAAAGCTTTAGTGGGGTGTCCGACTATGTCCGTCTTTGCGCTGGCCTGGTCATTCAACTTTCCAACGACAGGCGACTCTGCGCTGCGAATTCGCGTTTCGTCATTCTGCGCGACACCCTGCAGAGGACCCGTACACCATCCCATGACTGACCAGTAATCAACTAGCGATAGAGCTACAGATAGAGCTATAGGCACTATGTTATGCTTCGCCACTAAGAAGTTGTCCCAAGCCCCGCTATCTGATTCGGCAGCCACGACAATTACCAACCCCTGCACCCCGTCATTTGCCATACAGAACTTTTTTTTTTCTTTCATTTGCCTGCGTTCGCACATTCCTATTGATGTGTTTTTGTCGACAAAAGCAGAGTATTTTTTTTTCGCCCACCTGCCCAGAAAGAAAAAGCTGTGAAAACTCTAAAGTGCATCATCCTCTTCCTGTCGTAAACCCTTTTTCTTCTTTTTTTCTTCCCCTCCTCCTTCTCTCTTCGGTCCTTCCTGAAATCTTTCTAAGCCTATTCTCCTCGGATCAGCTAAATTGCCGCCAATTTTCGACGCTTGTCGAACATTCAAGTTCTCTTCCATCCCCGCTGTTGGTCTTTTTGCACATCTTTTTATCCTCAGCTCGCGATAGCGCCATAGCCCTCTTCTTCACCTATAAACCAGCGAGTTCGTCTACTCTTAAAGACGACCATTTCTGTGTCAGAGCCAGCTGATTGTCTGTCAGCCCTCTCCACGATATGTACGAATATAGCAGCAGCGCATCATCACAAGTCTGCTTCTACGCACAATCACCAGTCGCTGCATTATCAAGTCAACGACCGAGTTGCTGAGTCGAATCACTGAACTGAGACCATCGAATACCCGACTTTTCGCAAGAACGCCCTTTCAACACTTGCCTCTACTCTTTTTTCCATCTGACCCATTAAAATGTTCAAAAAGCGTACCGCCGGCCCCGCCTTCAAGCCCAAGGTCGGCCCTCGCGCCAGACCTGCCGCTTCCACTCCGGCTGCCGATAGTCCGGCGTCGACTCCGGTGTCAACAACCCCGACCTCCGCCACTCCCATTCCCGACACACCTGCCGCATCTGCGCCTGTTTCTGCCTCTCCTACACCCTCCCATGATGGCGCTTCCAACGGAAATGCGATAGCCCGTGATCCCAAGGGTCAAAGCACTACTACTTCTTCTGATGGTGGTACCCCGCATGATTCACAACGGCCGTCGGTTGATATCCTGTCACAGTCGCAGCAAACGGCTGTAAGCACCCAGGCTCCAGTGTCAGCAGCGACCGGTGCTTCTTCCGTCAAAACACCAGCTGTTGGTCGCCCTCGTGCGCGGCCGCGTATTTTCGCCAGCAAAAATGAGGCTCCTTCTGTGCCGGCATCTGAACGTTTGGAAGCGGCTCTTCAAGTGACTGCATCATCCACTCCGTCGCAAAATTCTGTGAGTATTTTTTTTCTGCCTCCCCCGCTCATTTTTCCGCACAAATCCCTGTCCATCAACGCCATAAACGGTCACAAATGACGGTTCCAATCGATTTGCGGCGACGCCATGAACCTTTAACTTGAACCCACCCCCCTGCTAAATCCTGCATATTTACAACGTGCCGACAGCTAACATGCAAAAATACAGGCGCCCGAGTCGTCATCACATGCCACTCCCGATACTTCGTCTGTGAGGAGCCAAATCCCGGCCATCGCCACACCCGAGCCATCGCAGGCTGAACCAGTTCCCATTTCCCGGCCAGTTCAAGGAAAAACGAGACAACAAACGGCGCTGTTGACTCCTGAGCCAAGCCAAATCCAACGGTCACAAGTTCCCGAAATTGACAACATTCCCGAACTCCATACGACTGCTTCAACACCAACTTCCAGTTCCGACTCTCAGTCCACACCCATTTCTAGTGCTGCAGTATCGATTGCGGGATCTGAAACCGGGGATGTCACGCCTACCATTCCGCCAGTTACTCGCAAGCGTAAGAGCCCGCAAAGTTCTCTTGATGCCGATTCTTCCAAGACCCCCGCCAAGCGGGTGCGAAAGCCCCGGTTACAAACATCCATAGAACTTGCTTCAGATCCTATATCGGAGTTTGATGCCCAACCCACAGCCGCTCCCCCTCGGCAACCACGGCGGCGTGGCACTTCTAACTACAGACGTTTCCAGCGGTCTGAAACACCACCGGATTCCGAAAAGCAGACTATTGATATCCAAAAGCTCACAATGGCCGATCTGACTCGTGACTTGCGTATTGGAAAGAAGTTCTCTCGCCACGATGAACTCAAGGAGCGTGAAAAACAAGCTCGCGCCAAGACTCCAGGATCGAAAGCTGGTGCAAGCCCAGCACCAGTCCCCGTAACACCATTGGCTCCGCTTGAGTCTTCTCGCCCATCGGGTGGTCCCAAGTTCCACACTGTAAACGGCCAGATTGTCGTGGACCAAAGCTCACTTGTGGTTGATCGTCACGCCGATGCCGATGCGGCCCGCGAAGGGATGATTGAAATGGAGGAAGACGACTTCACCCGCCTAATCACATCAAACTCTTTCCGCACTGGCTCCAAGTTACGTGGACCGAACCATTGGACAGCCGAAGACACAGAAAAGTTCTACCATGCGCTTAAAATGTTTGGTACTGACTTTGAAATGATCTCCAACATGTTCCCCGGACGTACCCGGCGGCACGTCAAACTCAAATTCAACCGTGAAGAAAAACTTGCCCCTCAACGCATCAACAGTTGTCTAGTTGGTGAAAAGAAGGTCAAGATGGACATGAACGCATACGTTGCAACGTCAGGGATTGCATTCGAGTCTGTCGAGGATATTCAGGCTGCACAAGATGCCCTGGCTGCACAGCACGAGGCTGAAGAGAGACGTGTTATTGAGGAACATGAAGCCGAGATGCGCGAGAAGCGTGAGGCCTTGTTCCGGGAGGATAACGCTGATAAGGATGGGATTGTCACTATCGAGATTGATGGTGATGCGCCCATTGACTTTGGAAAGATGAAGAAGAGTGGGATTAGAATGAAGTGAGGTGCCTTTTCACAACGAACAAAACGGGAAACTTAAAAATGGGGCGCTGGAGGTGGAGTTGTAGTTGCTGTATTTTCCGTCTTTGGGCTTTTTTGCTTTTTTGTCCTTCTTTAGCGAGCATGCGTCGATATTTACCGCCATTACATATACTTACTGTACATACACATACAATTAATGATAAATTGCAAGGAAAACAACTGATCAATAAGAAATAGTCCCAAATCCCATAGCCATATCATCAGTACCAGCAAAAGAACAAGAAAGCTAACAAAAAAAGAACCATCAAAAACTCAAAAAGTGAACGCCAAAAAAACACAAAAACGAAAGACGTGCCGAATGGCCATCTCGGGATATCCCCCTGCCCTCGACCAAAGTACCCGCATCCGTTCTAGCCCGACCCTCTAAAAAGATAATAGATGCCCTACATGGCGCAGTTCTGCCATTGAACCGACATGGCCTTCTATCTCAAGCCCGATCCAGGACGTAACAACAGAACACATCAAAAACATTACTGACTTCCTCTTGTATGACCGCTCATTGCTTTAGTGCTCGCCCTGCTCATCATCATCGGGCTGATCAAACAAGAAGTTGGCAGCGAGCTCCTCGTTCTTGTCACACGCGAAGTATGCAGTCATGGCGGCCTGCATATCAAAGCCAAGAAGGCACAACTAAAGTTAAACTGTTAGCATTCAATGCATCACTTATGTTATTAATACATCGATAACTTACTCTCTCGATAGCGTCACGCTCCTCAACGGTAACTTGAATTTGCGTGGCACCAGGGGGCAGGGGAACGTCATCGCCGGCATCCTCACCCAGAAGGTTGAGGAACTGCTCGGGGTTGTTGGCAATCAGGTGGGCCAACTGAGGGTTGCCGGCACCGAGAGTCTGGAGGATCTGCTCGAGCATCTGAGGTTGTTGCTGTACAACCTGACGGAGCTGCTGGAACTGGGTGTTGTTACGGAGGAAGTCGAGGTTTCCAAAGCCAACGCCACCAGCACCACCAGCACCAGCGGCGGCGCCGTCTGCACCAGAGCCAGCGTAATTGCTCATATTCCGGACAGCCATTTCGAATAGATCAACGTTGTCGGCATTTTCACCCATGGCAACGTCACCAGATTCGTCGGCATCAGTCTCAGCACCGGCAGCAGCAGCGCCAGCAGCAGGCTCCCGGGCAGCAGAGTCGGGGATACCCTATATATCAGTTAGTGAGCCGACTCAGATCGTACATGGTACATGGTACTTCATCGCATGACTTACGTTCAAGAGGTACTCAACGGCACGGTCGGGGTTGTTGAAAGCGGCGCGCATGGCGGCCTGGATATCGCTGCGCTGGAAGCCCATGGCCTCCATGTTAGCGATGGCCTCACTGTTGGCAGCGCCAGTGGCAAGAGACGAGGGGTTGTTGAAAGGCACGTCAGCGGTTCTAGCTGCTGGCGTGGGGGTAGCAGGAACAGCAGCCTCGGTCGTTCTAGACGCCACAGGGGCGGCGGGGGTGGCGGCGGCAGCAGCCGGAGCAGGGGTGGCGGGGACGGCAGCGGAGGCGGTCTTTGAGGAAGAGGCGGCAGCAACAGCAGGCTTAGCCTTGGGCTATAAGAGACACAAGCAGTGAGGTTAATATACATAGTCCCTTAGGATTATGACGCCAGTGGCGCGGGTAAATAGAGTCAGCCGACGCTTCAACGCCAATAGGCGAACAAGGTAGTACCAACGACTAATGAATGGGTCGATTTGGTTGCGGCCCAGTCGCCCTAATAGACGCATACGAGAATAGAAGTAAAAGTGGCTTGCTTACCTTGTTCACCATGCAAACGACAAAGCCCTTGGCCTCAATGTTGTAGGTGGCGACCGTCTCCTCATCCTTTAGAATTTTGCCTACAAACTAGTTAGTAGTGCAATTGAAATGCAAAAAGCGTCGCAATAATATACATACCAGAGTAAATCAACTTCTGGTGCGAGGGCTCCCAACCCTTTTCCTCTTGAATCTTTTGCTTAAGGTCGGCAATCTGTTTAAGGCGGGGTGAAGCGTTATTAGTCACGGGATCGTAGAAGCATGGCGGGGTAGATGCTGGATTGGGTGAAAGGATATGGTGCGTGCATATGCGACAGGAAATGGAGTCCCGGATAGCAATGACGCAGCAATCATATCAAAGATATGTAAAGGCAAAATAGAAATATGAACATACCTTGAGTTCAGGCTCAACCTCGAGCGTGAACTTTTGCTGCTTGAGGTCCTATCGCGGGGAGAAAAACAAGAGTCAGTACATGGGTTCAAAGATTCCATTCAGTGGGCTGTCTGGCTGATGATCTGGCTTGCTGCTTGTTGTACTGTGACGTGATGACTCGAGCCTTGGCCGACAAAGACCCTTGGGTTTAGCCTGGGGGTTGATGAGGAATAATCGACGGTGAAAAAAAATTGCAGTGCAGTGCGGTCGTAGTGGGCGGTAGTAGTCAGTTGCAGTAGTATGGTCGTGGTTAAGGTTGTGGTGGTGGTGGTGGTGGTGGCGCGCCCAAGATGATAGTAGTGGCAGGTAGGGTAAAAGCCGTAACCGATGACGTCGTGATCATCGTGACGAAAACCGGTAGCCTGGGATTGGAGCCAAACTTGGAGATGAGATTCAACGCTTCCAATGGCGGGCGATAGTAATAGATAGTATCGAAAGTATCAATGATTCCGTCCATCGGTGATAATATACAAGACAAGCAACAGGAACAACAGCAGAAAGACCAAATCTCAGGGCGGAAATATAGACGGGCCGAACAGTACCTTGAAGGTAATCTTCATTTTGTCGAGTTTTTGGTCGTTATTTTTAGTGGTGATTTTCTGTCGTTTTTTTATTTTTCGTCAATGACTTTGTGGTGGTGGGCGTATGGCTGGTAAGACAGGGTGACGATCTTCGAATAATCAAACGGCCGACTGATTTCTGTAGAGAGATGCAAAGAAGCAGAAGAGAAGATTACGAGGTGAAGAGAAAAATAGTAAAGGAAGCGCTGGTTATAGGCTGGTCGTCGGTCGACCTGGATGTTGGCTTGGTCTTTTTTTTCGTTAGCTCGTAGTTGAGGGCAAGACAAGGCAAGGCGACGGAGGGCTCGATTGCTAGATCCTTGGTCACAATGGGTAAAAAAACGATTGGAATTTTCGTCAAGAATTTGTGCCAAGAGGTTTTTGGTTATGGTTTGAATGTGGGAGAAGAAAAAGGTCGGAGAAAAGACGGCGCAGAAGAGAAGCAAGAACAAGAACAAGCAAGCAGGCTGGGGGTTATAGCGTGTGGCGGTTTGACGGCCGGTTTCTTAGTTTTTAGACGACCCAAGAGGATTCCGGTAACGAGGGAAGGGAAGGCTAGTTTAGAAAGCAAGAGTAGGTAAGAATTAAGTGGTCAGAAGATAGACACTAACAATCAACACAACTTTGCTGTTACCTCTTCAAGGTCTAGCTTGCCAAAATCTAGGTAGACACGGTATGACGCCAGCAACCAAAGAATTGGTGGTGACAAAGATTTTGGGCAGAAGTTTTGTGGATGCATGTGCTGATATACAAATTGAGTTTCTGTCGCGTATGTAGGTCTGGGGTCAAATTTTTCCTTTTCCTTTTCTTTTTTCTTCATGTGTCGGCGTCTCCCTGGCATTGCCTGACTGGAACAAGTACATAGGCCAACGGACATAGCGATGACACTTGTAGTTGACAGTGTCACGGGAGGTTACGTTGACACCACATTTAGTGCTGATGTCTGCCATCATATTGTTGCTTTTTACTTTCCCGCCATCTTGGTGGGGACATCAACTCAGAGGCCCGCCTCGACTGGAGTAAAAAAAAGAAAAAAAAAGAGAAAAGTATAATGCGAAAAAAAGTCAGCCCAAACCCGGCAGAGAGGGAGCCCCAGCGGCCGCCCCTAGCCAACTACTGGGGGTCTGAGAAGAGAAGAGAAGACCGGGGACCAAGAGTGTTTCTAGAACAAAATGGTAGCGGACAGGGCACGGCGAATGGAGCGACGACACAGACCGCTGGGACGGAGGAATGAAGATGACGGTCTTGGAGAGGGAGGACTATAAAGGAATAGAAGACATAACAAGGAAGATACTCACAAAGTAAGCGACTTGGCAGTGCCACAGTTGCAGACGGAATTCGGGGTTATGGGATTGATCACGATGTCGATATCAAGAGACGAGGTGATGGCGTTGATGACTTTGATGCTTTGACAGCTGTTGAAGGGAGGACGAGGCTGAGACTATGAGAACCTTTTTTGCCCTACATAACAGGGAATCAAGAAGAAAAATTACCCTGCGGGGTAAATGCACTTCAATGGCTGGTTTTGTGCGGGGATCACCATCAGGAAACTGCTTGTTGAAACGGAAGCTTTCTGCGTACAACATGGCTCCCTAGATGTATCCATATACAACAACCGACCCTTCCAACCCGACGTCGCTAATCTACATGATAGCGTCAAAGAGACCCAAGGCGGCAAGTACTTGCATCACGCACTGCAGCACTATTTGTTTTTTGCGGCATCTTGCAATATATACACACCTAACATACATATGTTGTTGCATCGCTTGGCCACACCTGCACATTAGCTCCTTTGCTCCTGCACTCTTGTTCCGGTATATGAACCTAGACCCTGACTGACTGGTCCGTCTTCACCAAACTCTGACCTCGTTTTGACTGCCAAGGGTTCCGTTTCCTATCTTCATCACCGCTCTCGCCTTAGCTGCAATGTCCTGGACCTTTTTCTTGGTTTCGTTATATCTCCGGCTTCTTGGACTATTCTGCAAACTATGTATGTATGTACGTTGTGCAGGTCGTTTTTCTCTGGGTACACATACATACATGCTCATCGTCCCCAGTTCTTGGCCCTTGTGGCCTAAACTGCAGCCACAGACGGGCTTGCATGTTACTCTTCTCCTCATCTTCCTACTTGTCTTCCTGATCTTTTCTCTCTTCTCCTCTATGTAAGTAGACTTGTTATGCCACCACAGAATCTATCACCGCTGCTGCCACCCCCGTCGATCCAGCGCATTGTCCCCGGCAGCCCCTATGTCTCCACCTTGGGAAACGGCCGAGAAGAACACGGCCTATTCATCACGACCCTTTGTCCTTTTTGAAGGTACATGAGTCTCCACCAAATGGCCACGGACGGCCCCCAAAGTAACTTGGGCAAGCAAGCAAGCCCGGCAACGCAGCAGAAGAGGCCAGCCAAAGTAGGCCCATGACATGATGCTCAAAAAGGATCCCCGGCCGACTTTTCAGCCAGGGAAGGGAAAAAACGAAAATCATGCAGCCATTAACGCCCATTATCAGTGTTTTTCTCTTATGTCTAGAGACTCATGTTCCCTTGTCTTGCCCAGTTAGGCTTGGTACATGTCATAGTATAACCTAGTTAACCGGCTTTCCTATTATAGGAAGAATACCCTCGACCGCCGACGTACACGACAAAAAAAATCACCAACCAGCATCCTCTCGCTATGACCCGTGACCAGCTAAAACAACCCATTCAAATGTGTCGGCCGTATTCGCACCCACCCTGCTCCGTGCCAGCTTGGTCGCGTTTCCAACACTGGAATAGAATCTGCACGACTGCGTCATCCTACCGTGATTGGGTACTCAAGTGTCACGTGCATTTCTAAAAAAGACGGGTACAGCGTATTACTGTTGCGTTGGGTTTTATACGTCGGCTTTTGGGATAGTCTAGAAGCTCTTTTCTCTGCGCAGTCTGTGATACTACCCCACCATATACGGCCTTATATTTTCCGTGGTGTGGCGGTGGCGGTGGCGTCTCCACGAGGTCGAGGTTGTGCTATTTAGGTAAAGAGCGGTAACCAATCATGTATGTAGGTATTTGGATTGCTCCGGCTTCTCGGGCCTTGTTGTCTCGTCTCTTCTCTTGCCTCTCCGCTTGTCCCTTCTCATTTGGTCGATTCCCACGAACCGTCTGCCCGTTCTCGCCTGACCAGGAATGGCTGTCTATACATGGCTGACCACGACCCGGAGCCTGGGTTCAGTGAATACCAAAACTGTCGGTGTCGACTATTCAACCCCTTCAACGGTGCGCCCGGATGCTACTTGTCAAAAGAACGGCCCAACGGCTAACAAAGTTCACCGCTCCTTTGTTTTCTCTTGTTCGCAAAGACAGGCTGGCTGACTTAATTGCTGACTTAATGGTGAGTTCTGATTGCTAGCCAAGTTGAGCAAACAAACAAACTTAAAGATTCATATCGGGTATATAGCATCGGTCTAAACTTCAACCGAGCCCTGTAGTTTCCATGACGCTCGGTGCCTCAAGCATTTTAGTTTACTTGTTATCTCGTGAAGACAAGTGCCGGAGTGGAGGTCATGAAGACTTCATAGAAATGAAGCACTTAATGTTTGTACTTCAACGTAAAATTTGTTTACTCGGGCCGATTTCCACACTGGCACTGACCAAGAGATATAAAACTGCTCCGTGGTCTTTGTTTTCCTCTTTGGCTTCATTAACAAACTTGAGAAGTGACGTTACACTTTTTCGGATGTCTACATCTCGAACACGTAGGGTTTATTTTAACAATTAGGGTTAACCAGCATCCGATATCCTAGAAAGCTGGAGGTCAAGATTTCCGTTATTGTCTCGTGTAACCTGTCGCTGCAAACACCCGGTCTTGTCAATTATTACCAGAAGTGACATGTTACATTTTAGTTGGTGCAGTTCTTCTTCCCTCCCCCTGAGTGACTTCATAATTCAGGGAATTAAGCGAATTTGTTTGGAGTTTACAGATGACAAAGATGGTGATGTCATGTCACAACCAATGATGTGCAGAATATAGTGAATCTATTAGAAATGAGTAGTACGATGCTACTTCATATTTGTACTGTATTATTAGAATTACACAAAAGTATCTGGGAAGCAGTCATCTTCTAATATCCATCCCATTTGGTCCAGCGTTGGGTTACCGGTAAATAAATCCAGACTCTATTAAATTGGACCATAAGGTGTTAGCCTTCCCTAATTTATCCAGCTGCTAACTACAGTGTTTGCCATACTCACCATAGATTGCCATTCTAACATCTGTGCATCTGACATCGTTGTGTCCTCTCCTAGTGTTGACATTACCAAGGCATCTGGTATTCTGGTGGTTTCAGCGCTTAAGAATGGGCCGTCTGGTTTGAACTTCGTTCCGGTGTCTGTGGAATCACCGAGGCCGCTGAATGGAGGGGTACTTTTTGAACCCGCTTGTATGCCACTAGCCTCCTTGTTACGTTTTAAAGATTCCAAGTAGGACTCTAACCGTGATAGACAAAGTTTGGCATCTTCTTCAAGTTGTTTAACGAGAATAGGTCCATGCTCTTCTCGTGGAACCTTTTCTGCACATAGTCGAACGTATCTTTCGGATAACGATACGCCAACAAACCCCTTGGCATTCTTTTCGCCTGCCTCGATGCGTTGGAGGCACCACTTTTTGATGTCGGTTAGAACATCGAGTAAATCCATCCGGACCTGGTTTAAACCCATGGATTCCTCTGAGTCCTTGATTTGAATTTGAATCTCAATGGAGATACTACAGGCTGCTTTCATTAGGGCTAACCTTGATGTTCCTGCTGCATTCAGTACGACACGCGGAAAAAGCAAAGCATCCGCCAGGTTAGTGTTGTCGTCATTTGAACTGGATCTTCGATCGTCCGCTTGAAAGGCAGCCCAAAAGGCTAAACACGATTCAAGTACCGCTGTACGAGAATACGGATACACATTGGCGTTATTCTTATTAACAAACCGACCATGAAGAGAAAACATCATCTGACGAAGCCGGGTCTCAACCCATCGTTGAGCAAAATGGGAAATTGTTCGTCGTGGCGGGGTGTTGGAGACAGGAACAGTGCGTGCGGCTTTATCCGTATAAAGCTGTTGAACAACTTGCTTATATGACTGTCTGAAATCCGCGTCAAGTTGCATGGCATCGGCGTATGTATTGGAAGCACAGCCTAGGTCATTCAAGAAACGGACGATTCGAAGACGAGAACCGAGACTTTTTCTTAATGCTATCGCCACGGAAGTATCGGTGATGATGGAATCGGGATGTGGTTGGTTGGCATCATTAAGTAGCTCGGAGTCATTGTAGTTACGGGGTGGTTGTGTATCGAAGTCATCCAAGGACAAAAGTGGAGGTGTACCCGAAGTTATAGCACTTGATACCAACAGTTCCAAGATAGTGTTCCACAATCGTCTTCGCATCTCTGTAGCCAGAAGTGACATTTGAGGAAGATGCACGGGGTCTCGATGAAGACCCATGACAATCGCTAATCTCTGGAGATCACCAGCAAGCCCCCATGCCATGTGACCACCGACACCCATCATCTCCCGGGCAATAACTATCATGATCTTGGATTGCAACATTTCCAAATGAAGCCTTGACTTTACATCCGGGTCTGATAACCAAGTAGCAGCTTCATAAAGCCACCGACCAGCCATAGCCCTAGTACTAAAGTCATCATCATAGGATAATGAACCTAGAGTCATTACTAGCTTTATTTGGACTAAGAAGCCAGCCTCACGTGGACTTCCATCCCATAACCGCTCATAACATCTCATGAATGTAGGAATATGAAGGATGCGAAATACCGTCTCGAAGGTTTTCATGTAGCAGGAGACAAGTGCGTCGCAGAGAGGCTTTCCTGGGAGTTCGTTTGTTAATGGGGTAGGCCATGCTGGCACACGTTCGTGCTTGATGTCGCGGGCGACTTGTTTGCAGTGGTTGATTAATATTGAGCCTTGTGCCTCTGGGTCACGGATATAGGGGTCAATAAGGGAAACTATTTCCATCATCTATTTGGAGTGTTAGAATGAGAATCTGAAAGTCGAGGTTGAAATACGTACCGAGTGCATAACCGTGTTAGACCAGTGGCTTTGTCCAAACAATCGTGTCTTGTGTGATACGTTGTACGTGATGATGTTCTCTTCATCTTTCTCTGTGGTTTCCCCATGGACATAAAATGTACCACCAAACGCGGTCTTTTGTTTATCAATCTGGGTATGTTGCATAGGTCCCACGTTTGAAGATGGACTCATGGCTGAACCCCCGGGAGTTGAATTTGGAATCGGGGATCGCCCGACTGACATGAATGAGAAGTGTGGAGAACTCGCACTCGATGCGGGTTGAGTACCGAGAGATGATACTTGGGATTCAAGCTGTTGTATTCGAGCCTTTAGAAACGCAATATCGTCCGAGACAGATATTGTAGGTCGAGAGGATCCTTGAGCTGTACTGCCGGCATGGCCGTGATGGGTGATACTAGGGAAGTCATGTGTACTAGCACTGGCCGGGGTGGAATTTGGTACATTGGAAGGAGTCCCGGAGTCAATAATCATAGGCTGACTGGTGGGAGTTCCCCCATCAGCGAAGGACCTCTGATTAAAGGACAGACCAATATCCGACTCACTCGCTGGGTTAGAGGGCAATACTGGAGAACTCAGAGATTGTATTGCCGGACTAGAGCTCGTACTAGACTGGCTCACACCAGCCGAAGTGGTAAGAGCACCAGGAAAAGGTTCATAAACGCAAATGGTATTACGCGATCTCATACAATTACTGCATGGTGTCTCACGATTACATTTTATCTTGCGTCGGCGACAAAGAACACATGAACTAAATGAATATTAAAGTTAATATCTGTATGTTACTAGACATAACGCCAGCAAAATTTCTAGACGTGCATCTTTTCAACACGCTGAGGGATGTCTTCGCTTCTGGTAATATCAGGAAATAAAAGAAGCTTGACAGGTGCCACGGCTATAAGTGCTTAAATTTGCCAAGGCTATAAAGGTTGCATGGGATTCAAAAAATGACTTACACTGCGGCTCTTTTCCGTCTTCTTTCAGGTTCTGGCATTGCAGCGTACAATAATCCCCAGTTGTCCGCTGTGTAATTGTTATGTTAGATATGTCCAAGTATAATATGCTACGCTTGAGTGCAGCGTGTAACCAAGTGAACTGTATGTTTACCTTCAAACTCAGAAAAATTGATAGTCTGGTTACTAATCTCGCCTTCTATGTAGAGAATGTTAGAAATTTGATATTCTTTTTTTTTTAAAGACTTGGGGGCAGGTCGGGAATGTGGGATATCAAATTATCGGGGATAAGCCACATTTAGTACCGGGGTTAATATCTCACCCGTCGGGGTTTGCGGAGCCATGTTAGAAAAGCGGATTTAGCTTAGGGTTGCGCGTAATGAATTGGGTTGCGAAGGAGCTAACGCCGATATAAGTTTGATTTGAGTTTTGATCGGGAAGAATAGTGCCGATATACCGCGTTTGTATGCAGGTACGGAAGTTGAGTTGATATGTATGATGAGCAAAGTGAAACTGGAAGCTGGACACACAGATATGATGTTGTAGGGTATCTTCAAAAATTAGACCCAGCGTTTACCTACTTCGTGATTCCCCTCGCTATATATATGTTTGTTGTTGAACCCGTATAAATCTTTATCCGTGTATCACCGGTACGGGGCGGGGCTAGATGAGTTAGGCAGGCCGTGGACGATCTCGTCTGGCCGAAGTTAGCCAAGCAAATCAATCCCGGGAAGTACCGCCAAGAAGGGAGTTACTTGCGCCCATAGCTCTAGGCGAGACCAGTGGATATATCAGCCTCTTGTTGCATCGCGGGATTCTGCAGATGCTACTGGTTTGGATGGGTAGGTTAGTCAATTACCGGAAGTGAACCTCCGTGTACTATGTTTGGAATATCTATACCTCTTGGTTGATGAAGCCAAACGACATCCCCAGGCTCTGTGTATTAACAGTGTATCTTTGCAGGCTGTTGATCAAGCGAATAACATACTTGTGGTGTATGTATGTACACCAGTTGCTAAGACGACCTGCCTAAATTATCTCCGTGTTTGCCCTATTTTCAAAAAGTTACATCTCCGACGATCAGATATCACATGTTTCGTGAATTACAAGTATCAATGGAACCCGCGGAATTCCGTTATATGTGTTCTTCAAACAGGTAGTTGCAATAGACACACTAACTAAAGACTCAAATTTTCTTCTCTTTAGTGTGACCATGGATCTCGAAGACACGGCAGAGGATCAGGATTCCAAACTTAATATGAACAACGAAGTCCTCTGCCACGAGGTATACATGTACCGAGTCACCATGGCTACTTGACTAGGAAAGGGAAAAGGGAAAAACCTGGCTACTTTGAAGTGTTTTCAACTAGGTGGGGGTTCATTGACACTAACACATGGATATGAACTACGTACTAACACTGCACCTTGTCACACAAGAGGTCCAGTTAAACAACCTCCACATGTCACCTGACTAATCATTCTATCGACTTCTTGATTGGTCAATGCGTTACGACTTACACGACACAAGATGAGTCTTGATGATGTCATAGTAAATTCTGTGAGCCTAGTGCATTCCTACTAAACACAGTATATGTCTACTGTGATCATGTGCAACTGTTGCACTTTATCCTCGACAGAATGATTACACAGAGCTTTGGAAGGTAGTTTCCTTGACTCGTTCTATACATCAACTACCCTTTTCAACGTAGTTGGATCGAACTACACGTGTATAAGAACATTCGATCATGACACACACATATTTACTTCACAAGATTGAACCAAAAAGTTAAATTTACAATGTATTTTTATTACGGAAGCCGTCCTCCCAATCCCTGAATCATCGTGACTCATTGGATGTCATATATAAAAAACATGAAGTGTACAAAAAGCAATGCAAGGGATAAAAACCCCATATAAACAAGAAAAAACCAAAACGCCAATCGCCAATGCCGAGGAGAAAAGTGCGGTGTTATAACCCGCACTTAACATCCGTCTAAAAACATCACTTATACCGGGGAAGTGGTGACCGACGTATCGGAAGACCATACTTCCTAATTATTACCAATGAACATGTCATAACTGTATCATCATGCAACACCATTCGTCACGGATCCCGAGACTCTACTGTTCAAGCAGAATCCTCCGCAGTCTTTTCAATAGGCTCCTTATCCTCGGGGAGGACGTCGGCAGGAGTAGCCTTTTCATTGTGCTCCTTATCCTCAGGGAGAACCTCAGCAGGAGTAGCCTTTTCCCGCGAGCGAATCTTGGAAAGGATAGAGCCATTGCGGCTGTTAATCTGTCTCAAAGATCTACGCTCCTCCTCAGCGATCTCAGCCTCTTCCTCGGCCTCCTCGACAGTAGGCGCGGCAGCACCGGCCATCATACGCTTGAGGACAGCATCGGCCTCGGCAGAGAACTTGCAGCTAAGACGGATCTTCTCACCGTGGATGTAGAAAAGGTATGGGCAGGGAAGGCAGAGAAGAGCCAGGAAGGCGGGGATGGAAGAAGCCCAGTGAATACCAAGGTTGTTGTACATCTGAGTAGTGAAAAGAGGGAAGGCAGTACCGAACAGAGAACGAAGAACAGAGTTGGCGGCAAGAACGGAGGCGGCGAAAATGACGTAGGAGTCAATGAGGTAGTTGAGGAGAGCAAGGAAAACCAGAACCAGACCGCTGGCGAAGAAACCACCGCCAATAATGGGCACAATCCAGTGGATAGAGTTGTAGTTAGTCCAGGCGAACCAGAACATACCAATGGGGATAAGGAAGGAGCCGATAATAGCAGGAGGGAGACGATCCTCAGGACGAGCGTGGCCCTTCTCCTTAGCGATAGCCATGTAACGAGCGTTATCACGAAGGCAGTAAATAGCACCAACGATCATGCCAACCATGATACCGAGGAAAGCAAGACCAGCGACACCTTGAGACCAGCCCTTGTGGAGCTGGAAGACGATAGGGTAGGCAGCGAAAAGCATGTACAGAGTACCGTAGATAATGGCAATGTAGACGGAAGTGAGAATGACAATGGGCTCAGTGAAGAGGAGAACCCAGGGACGAGACAGGGCAATTTTGAACTCCTCTTTGGCGCTCTTGGGAGGACGGATCTTATCAAGCTTGGAGATGTACTTCTTACCAGTCATCTTGGACAGGTTAAGGGCACGCTTACGAAGAATGACGGGAGCGTAGGTCTCGGGGACGAACAGAGAAACAACCATCCAGATAAAAGCGGTGAAGATAGTCATCAGCCCAGCAACCCACTTCCAGCCTTCATACTCTCCGAGGAAACCACCAGCAATAGGACCAAGAGAAGGACCCAGGAAAGGAGCAAGAGCGAACAAAGCACCGGCGGCACCACGCTCATTGGCACTGAAGACATCGGCAATGACACCACCAGCGTTGGTCATGGTAGAAGCACCGAAAGAACCAGCGAAGAAGCGAAGGATAATCAGGGTTTCAATGTTCTGAGAAGCAATACCGGCACCAAGGAAGATGGTCATGCAGGCAAAGGTGCAGAAGAAGATGATTTGGCGACCGAACATTTCCGAGAGAGGGGCCCAGATAAGAGGGCCGACAGCAAAACCGAGGACGAAGAGAGAGACACCCTGTAATTTAGAGTTAGTAAAGAGTTTGTTTGGATATAAGGTTGAAGATTGCTTACAAGAATGGCAACGATCTTGGAAACACCGAAACCGATGATGATCTGAACAACACCGCCAGAGTAGGCTGAAGAGTCGAAAGCGACAGCAAAGGTAGAGATAGCAACAAGGGCAGTGATAGTCCACTTGCGAGCAAACGAGAAGCTCATGGGGTTGTGAGGATCATTTTCAAGGAACTCAACCACATATGGGTTATCCTCGGTACCTTCACCAGCATACTTGTGTTGAAGAACGGTCTGGGTAACCTGGTTAGGTCTGAGGAGAATGTCAAAGTGGCCGACCGACTCGGTACTCCGAAGGCCCTCGACGTCAACTGCGTTGATGGTGGAAGCTGTTGAATCCGTCATCTTGGCAGCTAGTATATAATTTAGCTGGATGAAGGGTGAAAATTAGCCGTCTTGGCTATTAGAGCCAGGCGTGAATGGATATAAATGAATGCCAAGAAAAATGATGCAAGTCGAATGGTCAAGGTAGTCGTCTATTCTGGACCTGGTGAATGAATATCCAGATATTGAAATCCGTGAATTCAAAAAGAAGATAAAAGTGATGATGCAGAACAAAGAAAGAACCACCCACTTCAGCTTTGAAAAGGGAGGAGGCCACGGCGTTATATAAACGTCAAACCCGCTCGTCGGCCAGATAGCCCAAATAAGAAAAAATCCAATCACCAAGTCCCGGGCGGTCCTAGTTTCTGGTGCTGGTGCTGGTTCTGGTGTTCGCGACGACTACCTTTTTGGAAGTCCGCACGTACTAATTGCACCCCTCCCTGATTTTGTGTAATCCTGCGTACCGCTTTTTTTCGGGGCCCTGGTCATTTGCGAATTCCGCTTCAGGATGCTGAGGATCATTCAGGTGCTGTGATGCGCTGAATGCTGATTGTTTATAGAAGGCTTGTCTTGAATGCACGGTTGGTTGAGCAGACTTCTGAGGGGTAGCCCTTGTATATGGCCGGGTCAGGGCGTCGATAGACAAGATTAGGCCCGTAAATCGAAGCTTCATGGAAGTCCCGCCAGTGTGGCAGAATATGAAGGGTTGTTAGGCGGCGCTTGGTGTGGCTACATGGTCGAGAGTCTAGAGATGTTGAATGCAGTGGAGTTTGTGAGGTCTCATGGAAGGATTCGTAGATTACCATGGAAAGTAGAATAGAATCGGTGATTGTGTTAACTTGATAATGGGTTTTAATGCTTGATTTGGGTTGCTTAACTTGCTTGAAAATGATAACAAACACGAATCTTGGCGTACACAAGGTACATACATACATACGGGCGCCTGTTGTTCTCACAGAATTAGCGACGTTTGGCTAACACGTAGACGCCGTTTACTTCCTTGGTTTGAACTAGGCCTTGCAAGGACATTAGGCTTAAAACCGCGACGGAATTCAATCACTCTAAAGAAAAATGATAGGTGGGTGGAATTGAAAATTGTAATTCCGTCTCGATATTGTGCATGACTTTTTTCCACATTTTGTCCACTTGTGACCAAATGAACCTTTGCAAACTATTTGACTTACTAATCAGTCAGAGACTTTCTTATTATACGTCGTCATTGACTTTGAATACGTATCTATTTACATAGACAGATAGCTTCGTGGGTGTGTGTACAACTCATGTGTTCAACCGATGTATTACAAAATTTGCAACGATGAACTATGCTCGGTCACTCCCTCCAGAACTCGGGTATCACCCCAACAATGTGGGTTACATGACGAAGTAGCATTGAGGGGGAACTTGCGCAGTTCTGGTATCGTGGAATAACGAGAGGTCCAAGGGCAGTTTAATTGAGACTAGACGAATAACGTGGAACCTCCCGTACTTGGAGATGTCTACCATATGTCATAATTCGGAAACGTCACTCTTTACTCTGCATCGGCACGCAGATTGTTTGAGCAGCAATGAGACGTGACCGGAATTCGAGGGTCTACATGTTTAAACCTTGGCAGCATGACGTTTATGGTCCAATGAACGATCGAGACCCTCTTTTAGCCTTGGAGATATGGTGAAGATTGGGCGTGTGTATACTCATACACATGCAGAATGTTCCCGTGCCAAGCAAGTTTAAAGTCACCCTGCCAAGACTGCCATGCCGGCTTTTAACTTCTGATGTTCCATGTTTGAAGCCTCGTGGTATGGTAGTAACCGAACCGGACAGATCTTCTTCATGTTCATGGCCCGGTTGTTATTATTAACCCGGGTTCTTGACGATCGGTAGGTTGATCTCCGAAGTCCACCTGTCTAATTTTCAAAGGACCCGGAAAACTTTTGTTAGTGAGGGGAAATATGACGTATTACGCACTACTGTTAGGATTTAACAGAAACACATATTACGGGCGAAATGATTTAGGCGTACGCGCGGATTCTACGCCTATTGAGGGATCAAATTCCGCAAGGGTTTTAACACCACGGATGAATTAAAATCGACGCATAATGGTTGTATGACAAACCAGCAACAAGCAAGCGATTCGTCATGAGGCACACTTGATATTTTCGCCATGGTCATTTCCCGTGTCGAGAACACCGGTGAACCAAACAGACAGTAAGATCTCTTTCAGCCCTTAAACCAGCAGGTCATCCCCGACCGGATAAGTCTATGATCATTGGAAACTGTTTCCGGTCACACATGCCTGTGAAATAGCTGAATGATTTTCGGCATCCCTGGGCTACTTCGGCACGTTCCAATCTAACACTCTAGCCCACAGGAGCCGAAGGAAACGAACCTTGGGATTTCATGTGTAGTATTTTGAAAGCTTGAGTTGTCTTCGTCTCGGGGAGGAGAGTCCAGTCGAAACAAAGAAGGGTGCTCTATCCTATTCGGGACAAAAAGGTGTGTAAACACGGGCGTTTGTCGACGCATGAGGAGGCTGAGAGTCGTGTGGGCGTGGTTAAAAAGAGCGCTGGTGGCGTGTATCGACCGATGACGGGTTTTGAAGCATCACATATGTATGGACATACAAAACTGGTTTTATGGATGGATGACAAGTGGCGACGAGATCAGGATTGTTTACAATGCGGGGTTACAGAGAATAAAGGGGTTATGATTTTGAAGGTGTTGGTGATGACAGAAAAGCGTATCGAAACATGTTCTACATCGCGGTTTAGAATCTATGTTTCACTTAGATGACTACATACTTGACGTCAAAATGACATCGTCAGGGTAATTGCTTCGATCTATGTATCGTGTGTACAACATTGCATCTCATAACCCTTTCAGTAACTACCCATATCAACCAAGCAGATCAGATATTTAAACTCACGGGACATGCCACTTCCGAGTATTCTAACGAGAAGAACATGCTATCCGTGACATATCCGGCAGGAAGCGTAGGAACAAACGCACATATGTACATACAATAACAATCCCCTCAAAATATCCCGAACATCTGTGTTCATTTGAAAAGAAAGTCAGGCCCACAACAATCTCAACAATGCCCTTCGTCCTCGCCGTTAACCATGATTTTTTCCCACAAAAGGGAGCATCGGTATACGCGGCGCAAACCAGCAACGGATCCGTACCTACCCATGATAAGAACCCACTAGTTATTCTGCAGCTCCAGGGTTGCGATGGGGACGGATCAAGCTAAAAAAGAGCAGGGTGTCTATTTAGCGAAGTCCGCTTCTACTGCTGGGTGTTTCAATTCCGCGGTGTACGTAAAATGTAAATGGGGGGGGTTGAAAAAAAAAAACGAGGGGAAACTGTTGATCGGGTTGATTAGAGAAGGTCGAAATGAATGAATGAATGGATTGGTTTATTTCTTTTGGGAGTTACGTTTTGTGGATTGTAGGATTTCAAGGTCTTGTTGTACTACCGTATGCTGAGACAGAAGCCCGAGAGAGAGCTTGTTAACCTCGAGAGCTCACCAGAGACATGGTCTGGTTCTTGAGTATTCTCCGTGGTTTCCACGTTGATAAAGCTAGACACCATATTCTACGACGACATCTCCAGTCTCACTTGACTTCGTCTTTAAAAGTTAGTATCTCTGTCCGTGCCACCAAGCAAACCCCAAGACATCTGCAGCTGGTCTCCGTAAATCATCATCCGCACATCGACACCGCCTTTATAAAGAAGCGTAAAAAGCGGTTCAACCTGTGCAACAATGGGACATAGCCATAGGGGGACATATTCTGAATGCAGCGAACTGGCGTGAAGTGGATCTTGTGTGCTTTCAGGGGATCATTCATGCAAACAACGGCAAGTTTACGAGGTTGTATTTAGGAGTCTAACTCCGTCTTATGGTGTCTAGATAGTCATCGGGTTGTATGTATGTATGTTGCAAAGACTGGTTCAACGAAATCACACAGTATAACCCAGATTCCGTGGCTCTAAAACAATGACCTGTTAAGGCCAGTTTCCCGTTGGGTGGCGATTACACATACATACATACGTACAGCCATAAGCCACAGCGTTGCATTAACACGAAGCCGCTGGCAGCTTCTAGCACACCAAGTAATTATACCCCACCATATGTATATTTCTATGCATCAAGTTTGTACCGGTGTTTAGCAAACAATGGATCTTGTTGATCTGGTTTGTTATGCATCAAGTTGCTCTGAAGAATAGAATACCATAGTCATATTGTTAAAACCTTACGCTACGGTGTGCATTTCATTGTATGTATGTACGACGATAATTCTCTCCTTTCCGACATCTACAATATCTTACGATGAAGCAGGAACTTGTGTAAATACAGCCACCATAAGCAACGCCCGACCAAGCTTTTCCAATGGTATTTATAAGCAACTATCTCCTAAGCGTGAGGCCCGAAGATGTGTATAGTATGACCGCTTAATTGACGGGCGCACAAGCTAGGGACTTGCGGAATTAAACATCCCACTTTGAATTCCGATTGGGGCTCAACAGACCAAGCAAATTTATAAGCCAAAATACGACGACGCCCTTAACTCCTTTCTTTTTTGTTCGTTTTTACTCCCTCGCATGCACATATGTATGTATGTACAGCCTACGGATCAACGTAGCTGATATGTCACCAAAACTGTGATGTGACGAAGCGTTGAACTATGTATTTTTGAGCCGAGGTCCAAGGTCATTAGCCGTTTCGGGACATTTACCCGCGTAGGCAGATATAAGTACATATTACTGTACCCGGATAGTGTGAATAACAGGATAATAGACCGGTGAATATGGGTATTGGTATTTATAGAAAACGAACTTAATCATCGAAACCCCCCCACGAGTCGTCGTCACTTCCCGACTCCGAATCAGATGAGTCTTCCGACTCTGAACCATCATCCGCCTTAGCTTCCGATTCCGTTGAAACCTCAAGCTTGGGCTCCTCCACAGGAACATATTGTCCCGCAAGTTCATCATCTCTAACGAACCCAGCCACAAAGAATCCCATGACACCTTTGCCGTCCCCCTTATAAGATCTAATACAGCCTTCCGCAACTTCCAAATTCCCATCCGCCATATCCGGAACTCCTCTAACGGGCCATTTCTTCATCCCCTCAACTTGTTCATCTCGTCTTAGAATCCTCCAACCCCGTCTCCGCGCAACATCGGACTTCAAAACATCCATGACAACCCTCTCGTTCTCCTCGGCATGCACGGAACAAGTCGAATATGTGACCCGACGAGCTCCCGAGAACTCAAGTGAGTGGAGCACGATTTTATACTGAAAGGCCGCTAGTGCACGGAGACGGGCATCAAGTTCTTGGGCTGACGAGGCGGTGAAGATTTCGTTTCCGTCGTCGTCTAGAAGGGTTCGATCCGTGGTGGTAGTGGCGGCTTCTTCAGTCTCACTAGAACGCTTACGTTTCTTGCCATGAACTTCGGCCTCCTTGGCTTTTTCACGCTCTTCCTGTTCCTTCTTCTTCTCCTGCAGAGCTAACTTTCTGGCTACTTTATCCTTAGGAAGTGACTTTTTACCCTGAGCCTGGACGGCTTCGGGGATATATAAAGTAGGATTCGAATCACGACCGACAATACCCGAGCCAGAACAAGAAGGATCAAGGAGAAGACTACCCACGAACCCCATAGCTTCCGGGTCTGTCCGGAGGAAATCATGACCCGAGTTGATCTTAACAATGTCCTTGGCACCGGCAATACCCACCATCTTGGTAAGAATTTGAGATCTAGGCTTGCTCTTTTCATAGGCATATACCATCCGCTTCTTCACGTCAGGACCAAGAGCGGCGTTTCTCTCTGACATGATAGCTGCCGCATGGGTAGTTTTGTTTCCGGGGGCAGCGCATCCATCGATGACGTCGCCGTCTTCTGGTCTTGCATCAAGGAGGTATGCTGGGAAACAAGAGGCCTTATCTTGTAAGATGATCTTGCCCTTTTTATAAGCTTCTGTGCGGGTGACGTCGGTACCGGGGCTAGCAGCTAATAGATTTGGTACATGCTCATCAATATGAATAGCTTCACCAGGGCCAGCCTCCATGACCTCGGCAACACTCCCAACTTGTCTGTAGTTTTTAAACGTAGTCTCCAACTCAGTAGTAACATCACTTAAGATGGTATTCACACGAATCCATCTTGGATATCCGGCATCCTCAGACTTGGACGCAACTTCAACTTGTTGTCTTAAGACGTCAATGGTAGCGCAGCGCTTGCGGATGCGGATACGGGTGAGTGTTGATGAGAGACGAGCTTTATGGCGAGTCACGGAGGTGACGAGACCGTGAGTTGCGGGGAGCGAGATACCTCCACGGCTGAGAAGGAGGTCATGAACCAGAAGAAGGGCCAGAATTGGGGTGAGCTATTGAATGTTAGAAAGTGAAACAACCACATTTTTGAAGATATAAATACCTTGCGCTCAGCCTTCAACAACTCCGTACTATCAATAACCTCCTTGAGTACTTCACTCCATTTCGCAGTTTCAATAGCAAGGGCATAAACTTGCGCCGGAGGAGATTTCAGGTCCGTCTTTTTGAAAATTCGATTCTTTAATGAGCCTGGGGCAGTATCCAGGGTACGAAGAACCTCGGCGGTCTCGTGATAAAGAGACATAATGAAAATTAAGGGTATAATGTGTCAGATTACTATCAGAATGGCTGTATTTCTGGTGGTTTAGATGCGCTTTTGGAAAAATTATTGGTTGCGATTACAGGTGGTGGCAGGTGTCAAAGGCGCTTGACAGGTGTCCAGTCGCATTGTTGAGCGACGAGTTTCCTATTATGGCAATAACACATGTACTTTCCACGTCGTTACACTTCAAACATTCAATAAGACATTAAAATCAAGGCAAAAGTTTGTATATTCAGTGGACGTAATGTACATGCCCATTTCTGCAAAATCTGTACATATGAAACATGAAAAAGACCAACCGACGATATCCAGAAAGCCGGCGGTATGAAAGAAGAGAAGTATAGACAAAAAAGATCTCGGAAACGACTGTTAAGAAAAATGAAAAGGGGAATGTAAAGATGCTTAGTTATCAGAAAGACGGCGACGGAGACGACGACGAGAAGCAGCGCAGCCTACTGGGGGTTTAGTGGCGGAGGCGGAGGCGGAGGCAACAGTCGTGCTGGTGGGGGCAGTGGCGACGGACGAAGTAACCGAGTCATCCTCGTACGCGGCAACCGAAGAAGCCACTGAAGAGGTAGCAACCGAAGCCACAGAGGAAACTGAGGAAACCGCATTGTTCACGGCACTGACAGCTTCACTGCTAACGCCAGAACCAGTACCAGAACCGAACTTCCATCCGGTAATTTCCACACCACCGGGCAACTGTTGGAAGGGACCGTCGACGTCCTCATCGATAATAGGGGGGACAACGCAGGTGTCGGTGTTAAGTTCGACACCGGCGCATTGGTCCATTCCGGCGGAGCCGGCATCGCAGGTGTCGATGACGTGTTGGAGGACGGTCTCGTCCCATCCGGCCATGAAGTCGGCGTGGAGAGAGTATCCGGTGGCGTCGCCGTTGGAGAGAACGAAGGGCTGGGTGTCTTGGCCGTGGGTCCAGCGGTCTTCGAAGAGGAGGGTGTTCCAGTAGACTTCGATGAAGAGGTGGGGGGTGTGGATCCATCCTTCGGGACAGTTCTGACGACCGGCGACCGAGGCACCCTCGGAAGAAGGCCAGTCAGTGTTCGTCTTGTAGTCGGTCAGACTAGCGTTGGGGTTATAGCAACTAGGGAAGTGGATATCAGTACGCATAGGGGCAGCGTACCCGTCACACTCCTGGTTCGGGAAACCGGCACCCTGTCCCTTATTATTGGGATCTTGGATACCAAGAGTCAGACCGTCGGAATCAGCGGGCCATGAGGGGGGATCGTAGTTGCTGCGGGGGCAGGTGATTCCCACGGGCTGGATGTCACCGGAGGCGGGATCAAGGTTCTGAGCGCCAGTTCCTGAAGAAGGGGGGAGACGAAGACTGACGTTGCCGGACATCATGCTTAATCCGGTGGGGAAAGCCTTGATATCATCATCGGTAGCCTCGAAGAAGTAGTATGCGTTCGTGTAGAACATAGGCACAGCCTCCAAAGTCCCATTGTTAGGATCCCGGAAGTACAAACGGGGATACCAGTAGTTGGAGTGGTCAGCTGCCAACTTTGCATTAGTGCAGTTAGCAGCCTTGATAGTCTCTCCGTTAGAAGAAGCAGAGAACCCGGAAGAGCCCTGGACAGTGTGGACGTGGGTGGAGACACCGCCGGGGTTGACGATGGGATCGATACGTCCATTGTGGATAGCGTCACCGTTGAAACGAAGGACGGCAAAGGTGCGAGAGGCCTTGTCGGCAAGAGCCAAAGTGGCCAAGGCGGCGAGAGAGAGAGTGGTGCGGGGAAGCATTTTGGTGATTTGTGAAGAAGTTGGGTGAGAATGAGTGAGTGTATTGAAAGATAGTATCCCGTCAAGGGCGTTTTCGTAGAAATGAAGGTGGTCAAAAGGAACGACTGGTTAGGAATTGGAAGTCAAAGACTGAGAAATCAGAAGGCAGAAACGAGAACTTGCTCGAAGATGATGAGGAGATTAACAAGCTTCATGATCTTGGAGGTAGGACCATCGCCGTCTTTATATCCACCGTCAACCAGTGTGGACCCGCGGAAGGTAGGATTTAAGCGAGGAGATCGACCGGGAAAAGCTTAATAGCAAACACCTATATTCCAGCCCATCCAGGGGTCCCGGGAGAGAAAACATGTCTCTATTCACAGCGTACTTTTAATATTGTCATTTTGGCTGGACTTGTTGAGAAGAGCGGTTATTGTTTTAGGGCAGGAAGTTTGTGAATCCTACGATACGACATGTTACAGGGGATATAATGGGAAGTACAGAAGTACACAGGAAAAGAATAAGCATAAATTGCGGACGGAACAAATGGTCAAGTCGTGGGTTTCGGCGGTTATTAGCAGAGCCTCTGGTTGGTGGAGAAGAATCGCAAGTTCTAGTCGGAGAAAAGCGGCTATTCTTTCTAGTAGGATACGTTTTGAGGGTATCGTGGAAAGGCCTTGTAGACTAATATAGCAAAAGTGATATTCCACAAAACGAGACACCTGATTCAGGAGGAGACAACGAACGACAATGTCAAAACAAAACTACATGACTGCCGACCCTGGAGGGATTGCCCGGAATTAGAGTGTATCTGTATGTACACAGATGCAGGAACACATGGTCTAGGCAATCATTTATAAGCCTCAGTGTGACACCGACGGGGCCACTCTGTTTGTATACATACGAACAAAAGAAGCCATTTCTGTTGGTTCCATCGTTTCTTTTGAGGACCCCTTAATCCCCTTTCCTTCTAAACATCGCCTGTCTGTTTCCTTACTTCAATCACAATCACACTCGTCCCTGCGGTAATCCAGCTCCATAACGATTCTTATATCCCTTTTCGTCGTGACCTTCTCGCCCCGTATCACCACCAGCTGGCCCAGTGTCCGTTTCACCTCTGCAGTAGCGGCGACCCGCCGACATGCAAAGAGAAGCATACTAGTGAATCCTCCCATTTTTTGGCGTTTATATTTGTGCGACTATCCGGCAATGGTGAATAAGGAACCCGAATGGACCCTTGGATGAGATGGTCACATGACTTGTGGAGAGGATCGTTATGCCGTCATTGGAAATCAGGAAATGATGGAGCTAAATTTTCAAGTTGTTGTAACATTGAAGTATCGCAACTATGAGTAAATACGGTGTTATGGTCATGGGCCCCGCTGGGGCCGGTAAAGTGAGTTTCGCATAGACGATACATAAAGCCTGGTCATCGCTAATCCATCCAAGTCGACCTTCTCTGCCGCCCTAATCACGCACCTGAATCTCAATCGCCGGTCAACCTTCTACGTCAACCTAGATCCAGCCGCCGAGACCTTTGAACATGCGCCCGATCTAGATATCAAGGATTTGATTTCCCTTGAGGACGTCATGGAAGAGATGGGTCTTGGACCTAACGGTGGATTAATCTACTGTTTTGAGTTCCTAATGGAGAACTTGGATTTCCTCACCGAGGCATTGGAAGGTCTCACCGAAGAGTACCTCATCATCTTCGATATGCCCGGCCAAATCGAACTATACACCCACATCCCCGTTCTCCCCACTCTCGTCAGATATCTAAGCCAACCCGGAGCCCTCGACATCCGTCTCTGCGCAACATACCTCCTCGAAGCCACCTTCGTAGTCGACCGCGCCAAATTCTTCTCCGGCACTCTCTCCGCCATGTCCGCCATGCTCATGTTAGAAATCCCCCATCTCAACGTCCTCTCCAAAATGGATCTTGTAAAAGACCAAGTTCGCAAATCCGATCTCAAGAGATTCCTTACCCCCGATGCGGGTCTAATCGACGATGACCCGGCCTTCAGAGATGCCGAAGCCGAGGATATCGAGAGAGAACGGACAGGCGCGGCGAATGGTGACCCGACCAATTCCGAGATGGTTATGCGGGGAGCGAGTTTCCGGAGACTTAACAGAGCGGTGGCCAACATGATTGAGAGTTTCAGCATGGTTAACTATCTTAAGTTGGATGTAACTGATGAAGAAAGTGTCGGTGCGATCCTTAGTTACATTGATGACGTTATTCAGTTTCATGAGGCGCAGGAGCCGAAGGACCCGAATGATGAAGAGTTTGACGGAGCCGATTACGATGACAATTAGGTTATTACGTTGGTACATGCATACATTTCATGGCGTTTTTGGGTTGTCTGTGGGAAAAAGCGTTGATTTTTTGTTTCTTTGTAGACATACATACATGGACGTCACTAGTCCTTTGTTTTTTTGTTCAAGTTGATATAAACATGTTAAAATAGAATGATAGGCAAAAAGATATATATTGATAAACAAAACAAAAAAACAAAAGAAACCCAAAATAACAAACTACCGTCTGGCAGCCCTCGTTGCTTCGGCCTGGGCTTCCCATTTTTCATATTCCATGAGCCAAACCTCCTTAACAAAGCCACCATAACTGGCAAGAATCCTTCCCCACTCCACCACATCAGCCGCAATGGCCACAGCACCTCTCTGGTAAACAGTAGCAGCAATAGCAAACACTACTCCCCAAAAGACCATCCGCATGGCCATACGAGTCCAAAAGGCAATCACCCGGTAAATCCAAACGATCAGGAGAAAGGCAACGCCCAGTGTGAATGAAAGGGATAGAAGAGGGACTAGCGAGGACGATGTTTGAATGTCCAAGAGTGGTGCGATGCTCGAAAAGAGCGTCTGCATGGCCGTCGTAGTAGTTCGGAGGAAAGACTGGAATGGGGAGGACGGAGAAAGAAGGTATGTGTGGGCGTAGGTATAAAGCTCTGGAGAGAGCATTGTTTGAAGTGGCGTCGAAGAAGGCATTTTGGTGGTGCTGTCGAGATGTAGTTATCGTGAATGTAATCCGTCGTCAATTGAGACTGTGAGGGGAATGATTGTCACGTGTCAGGACGTTGAGGGGGGTTTAAGTTGCTTGATCAAGGCGGATCAATAAGAAGACAATCAATCAATCAATCAATCAGCACCAGCGCCGTGATCAATCTAAAATAACCAAAAATGTCAAAGAAAAAGAAAAAGAAGAAAAAGATGTAAAGCGAAAAAGGTAAACAACGTCGTTATATCATGTATCCGAACAAACAACAAGTTCTTTCCCCTTCCAATAAACCACTTTCCAAGTAAAAAAAAAAAAAAGAGGAGAAAAATCAAAACAAGTCGCGTGTGACTGAATCTGGACCAAGCTAGACAAGGGAAGGTACTTGTAGCTTCCGACCAATCAAAACGTAGATAAATTCGGGTTACTAGGGTTGAATGTAGGGGAGAAAGGAAGAATGTTCTGGGGGCGAAATTGGGAAGAGGGGGAGGGGCATATAAATCTTGAGAACGAGGAAGATTTCCGATCTCACGTGCTCTTTTGGGGGGAAGATGTTTGAATCAGAGGGATTGTACTGATGTATCCGTAAAGTGAAGAAGCCCCATATTTCTACGAATGACAGGGCAACCACCATCGCAACCCAACGGCGCCAAAGGATCCTTCCCATCCTATCTACCTGCCTATCATTGATGAAAAAAATAACTGTATGTATTGCATTATGGAACCCCAGGTAACAACCCGTTCGCTACCCAAAGAAACAGTTGTACAGTCCCTTTGTTTGTCTCTACATCAAGGAACCTATACAACTACGTTTTTTTCCTCTCCTAGACACGTGCCCGGACTACCTTTTGCAATCCAGCTGACGTGGTTGACGTCATGCATCCCTTTGGGTACAAACAACTTGGTAGCTACCCAATGGAAATCCACCAGTGCCTAAACCCCACATGATGTGACATTCTCATGCATTTGTCACATGTTAAAGGCGACAGACAGACAGACAATGCCCGCATTATGGACCAAAACAATATATTTACCCATACAAATATACAAAAGCCACATATGTACATAATCATTACCACCAACGACCACAATAAAAAAAGAGAAGAAAATAACAAACGAGGAATCGAAGAAGAGAGAAAGGAAAAAAAGACAAACGAGTGGACGGGCAACATTTAGCCCAAGACAGGAAAAGAAATCTACTACCTAATGAGATAACTTGAAGGCGCCAGGCCTAACCGCAGACACAAAACTCCATAACATCCACATAAACCCTCGCTACCTCCAAAATCCTGCGCCTTAAGAAATCTCGAGTCCCCGTTTAAATATCCACCATGTACAAAGTGGGTATCACCAAAACAACCGAAAGCAAAAAAACGAAAACGCCTCTGAATTCCTACATTACGACCGCTTGTTATAGTCTCCGAGGTTTAACCAGCTCATGTCACTCGGAGGGCCGGATTGAGCCGGTTGGCCGTAAGGGTTCGCTTGGTTAGGTTGTCCGTATACGCTTTGTTGACCCCAGGCATCGGCGACACTGGGAGGAACACCGCTGGAGTAGGCGGAGGGTGCGTCACTCATGGGACGTTCCAAAGTGGCAACTTGTGCCTGCGCGGGAATGTACTTGTTGTAGTGTGAGACAGTTGGAGAGCCCGTGGCAACTCTGTTAAGTTCCGGACGACCCTCTGGAGGCATAACCAATGGAGGAACAGTGGCGGAATCTTGCGTCAGTCTGTTGGGATTAACACCAGAAGAGAAACCGTTAGGACCGTAGTTGGAAACCGAAGAGTCATCGCCAACGCTGGGAGCATTGGCATTTCCGTAGCCGAGAACATTTACCGACGCCGAGTTACCAGACCAGTACTTGTTCCATCCGGAGCTTCTCCGAGAAGACTCGGGAGCTGGCGTAGATTCGAATGTGAAACCACCTGGAGGCTTCGGTGGCACACGACCAGTAGCGTTGATACTAACACGACCATCAGCAGAGTTTGGTGGGAGAGAAGAAGCATCATTAAGCACGGGCTTTCCAATCTTGTTCTTGAACTCCCGGTTAAAGGCGACGATAGAGTCTTCGGAGTTAGTACGGTTAAGAGAACCACCGGGAGGAGAAACAGCGTGAGCGGCAAGAACAGGAGCAGCAGCAGGAGTAGACTTTCCACCAAAGATACCGATGGAAGAGTTGGATTGCATGGAAACAGTGTTCTGTCTCTTGACCTTGGAACCTGGAGGGCCACCAAGAGAATCAATAAACTCCTCGTTGGACATGCCGACATTTTTCTCGTCACTGGGGTAGTGTTGGCCCTTACGGGCTTTCTCGCCAGTGTATCCCTTCTTGCGACGAGCATTACGGGTGTACAAAAAGACACCAATCATCAGAAGAGCAAAACCCAAGACAGAGCCCATGATAGCACCAGCAACCTCGGTCTTAGTCAGACCATCCTTGTTGGTGGTAGCGATGTGAGAATCAATAGTGGAAGTGGCAGAGGCAGCGGAAGAAGCAGAACTAGAACCAGCTGCAGCGGCGTTCTTGGTGTCGGCATCAGCAGTAGAAGAACTGGTAGCAGTAGTGGTGATAGAGGCGGAAATCGAAGAAGACCCGGTGGTAGTCGGAGAGGCGGATGATGATACTGAAGAAGAGTCGGACGAAGTGGACGAAGAAGCGGTGCTGGTACCAGAAGCAGAAGTAGATGAGACGTCGGTAGCTAAAACGCTTTGAGCGCCAAGCTGGGAATCAACGTCAACCCATGAGTTCTCGGTAGCATCAAAAGCCGAGATCTTGGAATCACTGGTGATAAAGTAAACTTCACCAGAAGTGTCGGCAGCAGAAGCATAAGAGTCACTCGATGAACCGGTAGGCGCAAAGGTGCTGTTGTAAGAAGGCCAGCTACTAGCAGTAAGATCACGAGCCGCAACAACAGTAGCCGCGTTAGTAACCATACCACCAGTAGAATCAACAATGACAGACCGCGTCACACGAACAGGGCTTTGCGATAGGTCAAAGGTGTACAAGCTCTTGCTTCCATCAGTACCAACCTGGAGATATCCCTTGTTGGTGATCTTGGCAACAGGGTCAGCCAAGGTAGCACCAGATGAACGCCAAGTGTTAGTGCCGGCATTGTAGATGATGATATCCAAGTTGCTCGTGCTACCACCAGCCATGAGAACTTCACCCGCTACCCAGTCCACCATAATGGGGGTCTGAAGCGTGTAAGAGAAGGGGTTAGTGGCTGAGCTGACAGTATAAGGAGACGAAGCCTTGATGGAGAAGGTCTCGGAAGCGATTCCAGCGGTACCATCAGTGCGACCACCATAGGTGATGAAGGAGTCAGTAGCAGCGATGTAGGCAGCGGACATTCCCAGACGGTTCTTCAATACGGTATCTGATGGGGTAAGACTCGTCCATGTGGCAGCCGAGTAATCGTATTTTTGCAAACCATCGTAATCGGCGTTAGATGAAGTACCACCGAGAACGAAGAGAGCTGTATCGGATCCAACGCAAGTACCACCAGTGACGGCCTCACCGGAAGCCAAAGTAGTCCATTCTGCGCCGGTGGTAAGAGGGAGCTTGACAAATCCGGCTGCTGAATAGGCGTAGAGGGTGTTGTCGTGGACAACGGCGCAAGCACCACTCAAAGAGATGGGGCTGCTATCGTATGACATTTTATATGTCAAGTAAAATAGAGTCTAGACTTTTCTGTATCAGGGTTTTTGTTTTGGTAAAGTCTAGAATGCAATATCAAAGTGCAGAGAAATCGAATAAAACTGTTATGGCTCTCTAAAATGCATAAGGGCTGTTTTGTAAGCTGAGTCTCGCAGTCTAGCAAGATGGAAATCAAAATGGGATCTGAAGAAAAAGATCAGATATCGAAGGAAAACCAAAGGCTTCAAGCCGGTGTAAATCAAGACTGAAGTGAGGAGAAACAACAAAAAAACAGCAGCAAAATTAAGAGTCGAAAACAGATAATGAATCGACCGGGTATTATACGCAAGCAGCGTGGCGATGAAAGTCGAAACAAACAGGTGTGAAAAAAAATGGTAATGGTAAAAAAGTAAAAGTGACAATAACAGTAAAACCAAAACCCGTCTTTAATGTCTCTTGATTTTTCTTTTTCGGCGTCTTTCTTCTGGTTCTTTTTAGGTTCAGAAATCAGATGCGGATCGTGTTCCGAGGAGGGTTTTCTAAAGATAAAGATAGTAGGAACTTGATTCGGCGAGTCGATCGTCGGTGTCGGTAGTGAACTAGCAAGAGAGGAACTCGAGATAATAACGAGAAAAAAGAATAAAAGTGTCAAGGAAAGACGAAGAAAATGAGAAGTGAAGAAATATAAAAGAAGGTAATGTGAGGTTATTGTTCTGAAAGCGTAGTTAAGTTTAGTTAGTTCATGAACGATGTTATTGTTGATCTGATCGACAGTGTTGTAGTGAGTCTGTCTCTCTGTCTGTCTGTCTGTCTCTCGACTTCTCGACTTCCCAACTCTCTTCCTCAAACTTACAATAATCAAAAAGTAAAAAAACAAAAAAGTCTCACGGATGACGTCCCGAAGGTCGTTGCAAAGAGCGCAGCAAAAGCGAAAGAAGGAGAAAAAGCGGAAGTATCCCACGAACAACGACGGGAGACGCCAGAAGAAAAGGAAACTGAGCCAGCACAGATATTGGCAAGTCAGTTCAGAACATCAAACTCCGGGTCCAATCAATCCATGAATTTGGCTGGCACAATAATGCGGGAAAACACACACACACACACACACACACGGGAAAGGAAAAAGATAAATTCGGAAAATAGAACGGAAACGAGTGTAATGCGTGGTGAATAAGGAACGACAAGTGGTTATGGTACGGATCAACTGTATCAAGTTTGAGGACATAGCCATGCATCCTTGTCTATGCTTCTGTCTATCCGTGTCCCTCCTCCGTGTTGTGGAGTGCATTGACCTATTTTGTAGTTGAGTGGTGAGTATGCCTCTTCCTTTGGAGTCTCTGTACATACAATGAGCGTGTCTATCTGAGAGGACCGTGGTTCAACATCGTAGGCTTTTAGGTTACAATGAATTCTTCCAAGAATTAACCTCAAAAGAAGCATGTCATGACAAGCCGTGTTGGTGTGGTCCGTTCATGAGGACTGAGCACTTGAAAGGTGGTAGACAGAGACCTCCTCCAGTGTAAAGACATTCCCATTATGCACCAAGTTTTATGTGGCGGTTCCATCATGTGCACTGTTTGTATCAGTACATCAGGAATCATATCCACATTACCATGAGATCTCAGGAGATATCCAACCAAGTAAATCTTTACGATCCAAGGCCTCACCACGAGGCTTAAGCCACCCTCTTCAGGGTGTCGTGCTGACTGGTCCAGAATCCCAGCCGCCGAGGCATGTAATGTCGCACCGAAAACAAGACCCTGGCAACTCTGGAACAAACCAGTCGTCCAAGAATGGAAGCGAAGAAAAGAAAAAGGGAATGTGCATGTTGGTCTTGAGTAGTGGGGTTATTGTATGTACAACAATAGACATATAGTAACTTTCACGAGAACGATGCTAGTCTTTGTATGTACATCTGACTTCAGACAATCAAGACAAGATACTTCTTTCAAGGTTGACGTCAATAGACAGACAGACAGACCAAGACAACTCACAAGAGAAAGAAAGAAAAAGGAGAACGCTGTTTGTGCCAATGCGTGCAATAATTACCGTCTGTGCTCGTAGTTAGCAATTCCTAGCACCCATCTCTCAATTGGAGCAAAAAAACTCACTCAACTCCTTAACAGTCATGACATGACAATACTGTTTGTGTACTCCGTAACTCAATCGCCCCAACTTCATTCTCCCGTATTCTAGACTTCCATTCAATGCCGTAGTAATTTCTAGTAACCAAACTTGACCAGCTAATTCGTCAACACCAAAGTCTTTTTGTCTCAGAACAAGGTACAGACAAATTTTCCCAGGTCCGTCTCACACAAAGACACACGTCTAACCTGGGATTCCGAGCCTGTCACTTTATAAGCTAAAGCCCCTTCAATTAAAGATTGTTTGACTAGAAAAGGAAATTCCGAGGGATATAAAGAATGTCGGTCATTCAAGAGAATGGATAAAAGTACGGATGTTGAATCCAATATCAATCGTGGTTCAATGAAGTATCGTCCGATCAATCAATGAATGCATGGCATAGATGCAATAAACAGTCAGCGACTTCCGTGAATAACACAGGCGACATGCGTATGTAACTAACTGCAAGGCACAAACAATGCATTCCTTCAGTTCTGAGGTTACAACAGGATGGATGACAGTTGGCTTGGGACCTGCATAACCCTAACAAATGTCATCATGGGTAATGGGTATGATGCATTTAGAAGGGGGTGACGGTGACACACCATAATTCGAGTGTTTCCGCACTCGTATTGAATTTAGATGTATACGAGTTTTTATCATAGGGTAGCCTGATTTAAGGCGAATCTATTGACTGGTTTTAGTGGTTCTTTCACGGAACATTGTATGTACCTTGCCTGTAAAGCCGACAAGACAGACCTTCCAACATCTTCGTCCTCTTCAACTTCAAAAAGTTCAAATTCAAAAAGACCCAGTCATGATCTTTTGCCACGACTCCAGCTTCCTCGTGACTGAAACACACTAACCATGTCTTTTTCAACTTCATCACCCGTCAACTATCCAGCACAGCCTCAGCCTTTCCGTAGATCTCAGGGTTTTATGCTATGACATACATGGTAAATTCACGGATAATCGCTCCTACGGTAGATGCGCCAGTAACGCATTATGGTTGAAGTCAAACCGCCATTAGCTCGTAAATCATTACACGCATAAACATCAAAAGTCTAGCCTGTTGTTAGTTTCTATCGCTATGGTCTAGATTGCGACTAGTATGTACGCAACCTATATATGCAAGACGGCACAATCATTATTACTAGTGATATAGACTTACGACGAGTAATATCAGTATCTACATACATACGTATGTACTACCACGGGAATTCCGATGAGTAGTCAGCAGTCAGTCACTTCATCTGCCGTGAACAAAGAACTGACATCATCAGAAAGATTCCTACAAAATCTACAAGAACTGAAACACAACTATATATACACACACACAGAACTCTATCTGCTACAACATGAAACCATTTTCAAAAAAAAAAAAAAACATTCACATGGCACGCATAATCAATGAACCCATTTTTAAACAATCGTATCCCCAAAAGCTCTAGAATTTTTATAAAGAAAAAAAGAAGAAACCACAAGACTGGCCAATGTTATCCCGACCTAATCAACCATGACAAAAAACACAATCCAATGAAAACATCAATCCAAAAACGCCGAAGTCCTGCCTCCCAAAGACAAGGACAGATGGAAACCCAGATTGCAGGACAAAAACAAAAACCAGAGAAAGAAAAAAAAAATACAATGGGCCTATTTATAACCCCGAAAAAGCCTAAATACCCCATCATGCCTACTAGGCAGCGAAGGCTTCAGCTGGAAGGAGGCTCTGTGAAAATGTTAGTACACGAGTGAATCGCAAAAAATAAGGCAAAAAAAAGAAAAAAAAAACACTTACCCGTCTTTCAGTAAACAAGGCGAGGCCCTTCGCCAGATCCCAATTCACCGTTGGGTCGCCCAAGCACATCTCAGCATACTGCGGAACCATTCCAGTCTGCTTGCACAGTTCCATTAAAACTGCCTGTTGATCTGGCCCCGCAGTTACACCACCCGCAGCTGGAGCCGGAGCACCATAAACTGCCGGAACTGGCGCGTATGCTCTCAGCGATAACATGTCCGCCACCACCCTAATAGGGTTGGCACCGGGCACACCGGGACCAAGAATGAACGTCCGGGAAAAGGAGCGCTTACCAATCGTACCAGTAGCTGCTTCCTTCTCGTCGAATTCGCCGTGCAGGATGATGATCATACCATCCACTCCGCACTTAGAAACCCCGGTAGGATCCGACAGACCCTTAATCGGCTGACAATCAACAACGTATTTATTGATGTCAGTAGAGATTGAGGGATGCGAAGACAGTGGAAGTGTCTTCCAACATTGCCGGATAACGTTGCTGCCAGTAAAGAGGCGCTGGACACGACCAGAGAAAGTTGGCACCTTCAAAAGGTTACGGGACATCTTGAGATATGGTGCCCAAGAAAGAACCGGAACCTTGGGGTCTCTGGGAGCAACAGTGTCGACAGCAAGAGAGAAGGTACTCGCCGTATCGTAATACTTGGTAGCAAGTGCCTCCCGATCGCTGTCATATAACCCAAAGTAGTCCAGCAGAAAACTTTGGGCCACACCATGCTCGTCCTGGAAGTCGGTGCCGGCCTGGGGTATCGGCTTGGGCTTAGCAGCCTCAATGGCCGCCTGGATCTGCTCCTCAGTCCGAACAATATTGCTATTAATGTTCTGAAGCCGGGGGAACCAGGTGAGCAGAGTCTGCAAGTGGGTAGGGAGAGTCTCCTCAATGGGATTTCCAGTGATGAAAAGAGTCTCCAGCTTCTGGAACTTGTTCTTCCACGTATCTAGACCACGCATAGTAGCAATCTGGTTGTTGCTAAGGTCTAGGTTCTTCAGATCCTGGAAGGTTTGGGCAAGGCAATCGACCTGCGAGACGTTCGTGATGCCATTACCAGAAACAGTTATGCTTTCAATGGCATCACTCTTGGCTTGTCTCGATTTGAACAGGTCGTTGCAAATCTTCATCAGACTACGGAACATCTTGTCCGCCCGATCACTGGTCGACATAAGACCACTGGCCTGGATGAACTCATTTTGGGCCAAACTATCCAACTTCAGCAACTTGGCATCCATATCGTAACGTTCGGCCAAAATTGCCCGTAATCTCTCCTCCAATTCGAGAGCACCAGAACTCTTGCCGGCCAAGACATGAGGAGGGATGTCTTGGGCTTCGATGGTAAGAGCGGACCCAGCAAAGACAAATGTGTTGAGCTTCAAAAGCTCCTCACAATCCGCTTCAACGGAACCCACCCAAACATTGTCCCCGTCGACGCGATGCTATATGATGTGTGTTAGTCATGTGTTCAGATGTAGAGGGTCGAGCTCCGTTACCGGAGATGGAATGACTGTGTGGTCATTGTGGACCGGCCCTGGACATACTACGCGAGGGGCTACGACATGTCACGTTTGAGGGGCCAGGAGAGGGGTCAGTTGTATTGCGGTCTTCTCCAGATGGAACGAGCCAGAAGACAGAAAATACTGTGTGACTATCTTGTCAAGAGTCAAAGATAAACACCCCTCCATCCAACAGCCACGCCCGTAACATGCCATGTAGCCAACACCCGTAGTATATCCAAATCTAGAGTCCATCTTCCCAGACCACCCATAGTTGTACCATCCATCCCAAAGTAACCAGATAAAAAGAAATTGACCTACCTGTCTGACGAGAACGGGCTTGCTAGACCCCCTATGCGCCATTGCGCTAGCCTTGCGCTCCAGAAAGTCCACCAAGTTCTTCACACCACCGTCTTCGTTGGAAGCGGCCTTGCTTCTCTTGACGCCTTCAACGCGCAACCACTTCAAGGGCTGCTTAGACCCACGAGCGCGTGCACGACCGGGCTTGGAGACATCTTCGCCGTTGATGTGCTTGGTGATGGCGTCGATGTTGTTGCTAGATATCCGACCAGGACCGCCGTTACGGCCGCCACGGCCCTTGTTGGAGGCACCGTTGCGACCAGTGTTGCGCCGGGCTGTCGGATCCATGTCAAGATCACCATCACCGTCAGTTTTTCCGCCACGGCGCTTGGCAATACCGCCGCCAGTTGTCCCAGAAGAACGGTTGGGCTTGGAGTTGTTGGAGTTGCGGGTAGTTCCGCGAGTACGACCGCCGGCAGCCATTGTGGGATGTGTATTTGTTGACGATTAAAAGAAAAGTAGAGAGAATAGAGCAGAAGAAAAACAAAACAAATGGAACAAGAAGATGGGACAGTTAATGTGATCGGATGATTCTGCAATGGACAAGCAGTAGAAGACAACTGATTTGAAAAGTCTTTGTAGTCGAAATTGTTGGTCGCGCTTGATGGTAAAGGAAGAAAGTTTGTCAAAGACGGGCGTTGAAAAGTCTTCAGGATAAGACCAAAACAAAGTCCCAAGAGAAAAGGCAGCCGCGAGGAAAATAAAGAAAGAACGGCCAGAGGTAGAAGGCGCAGATAAATTTACGGAAATCGCGAGCTGCCGGTGTGGATACTCTTTGTGGAAGCCGGTAGAAGAGTAGGCACTGAAATAGGCGGACAAAGAGCGACTGGTAAAAACAAAGAGTGTCGCGGCAGCAAAGACGGGCCTCCGGGTGCTGCTCAAAAGTCTGAGAGGCAAATCGCAAGTCTAAATGGGGATGAAAAGTGCAGCGACAAGTAGAACGGAGGAAAATGTGAGGTTGCCGTGATGTCTGTGTTGCAATGCAAAAGAGGCGTTGATGACCGTCTGTTGGAGAGGGGAGAAAGAAAAATCATTGATTGCAGGGTTCGGGCGCCTGTAATGCAGTATAATGACGTTTTAGGACTGCAGCTAGGCAAAATTCACGCGGCACGGCAGTAGAAAAATTAGAGAGCTCGGTATGGAAGGCGGTGAGACATAAGCTGCTAACCCAGGGTAGGAACATCGATGGGAAGGTCTAGGCTCCAGTGGTCACGTGACTATAGCCATATTGTGAATGTACTGATGAGAGTTATCAAGTGACACTATTTCGGATCATGAGTGTGTAGATACATACATACATGAGGATTACTTGCTTCCCGCAGCCTTGGCTTTTATACTGACCTTTTTCGAGCACCGATCTACTCTTACCCTCAGCCTTTTAACCTTCGTCATATTTAAGAGCGTCCCACGACATCACGTGATTGCGCGTTTTCACGGTGGGGGCGAATACGAGGGTCAGCGCGCAACGGGTGCAACGATGATACTTGAACGACGACGACCTTTGAAAATATCACGAATCTGACTGCCCTTCGCAGTATTGATGAACCTCTGGCCGCGGCCGATGAACTTTGCTTGTAAGACTAAGACTTGCTGTATTTTGGGTTATACCGGGCCATGATACCGCGATCTTTGTCTTTTTTTCAAGCATGCTAATCATCTGGTACAGGGCGCATACATACATACCCCATTTACTCGTAGCCCGGATCCGGTTTCGCCATGGGTGACGAGTTTGACGAATTCGACGACATCGACGATGCCGCTTTGCTTCAGGCGATAGACATCTCTTCGAATGCTGGTGCAAGCAAGCCGGCGGCGGCCGGGAGTGGCTCTTGTGTAGCTCGGACCCATCCATTGGTGCAACAGTTCGGAAATCCTGTGGCTCCGTCACGGCCGACAGCTCCGCCGGGAGTTTCTCGGCCAACTCTTGGTGGGAATACACAGTTCGGAGGACAGAGACGATCTGTGGGGGCTCCGATGACAGTTCAACAGGCTACTACCGTACAAAAATCTTCACGTGGAGGGTCTCATCAGACAACAGGCTCGTTTCCAAAGACACCTAGTGGTTACAATAAGACCGGCTCTCAAAATGCCGGGAGTATTCCCAAGTCAACGCACAGCCCAGCGTTTGGGTCTTCACCATACGGGTCTTCAGCTCAAGCAGCGACTCCATCATCGTCAGCCAATCGTTCTATGACTATGTACCACGGAATACCGCAACCTGGATCCAATGGCCTAATGCGACAAACAACTTTGACGGGTGGAGTAGGCGAGGCTGAGGTTTCGTTTACAGCCTCTGGTCGCCAGTACCGCGGAGACATCAACGAACCCCCAACGCATCACGAGTTGGACCTGGAGGCATGCAAGACATGGCAGTATCCGATGAACTTGGGTAATATCCGAGAGTATCAATACACGATTGTACAAAGTTGCTTGTTTGCAAACACGCTGGTGGCACTGCCGACAGGTCTGGGAAAGACATTGATTGCTGCCACTGTCATGCTTAACTTTTACCGGTGGACCAAGACAGCAAAACTGGTTTTCATAGCACCAACCAGGCCCTTGGTTTCGCAACAGGTGTCTGCTTGTTATGATATTGCTGGTATTCCAAAGTCAGATACGACAATTCTCATGGGTACTGTCAAACCTGCTATAAGAGCGCAGGAATGGGCCGAGAGAAGAGTCATCTTTACTACGCCACAAACTCTCGAAAATGACATCAGCCGTGGTTATGCAGATCCCAAGCAAATTGCATTGTTAGTAGTTGACGAAGCTCATCGTGCAACGGGAAACTACAGTGCAGCAAAGGCTTGTCGTAAGATTATGAACTTCAATTCAAGTTTTAGAGTAATGGCTCTCACAGCTACTCCGGGATCCAATGTTCAGTCAGTCCAGGACGTGATTAACAATCTCGGGATTTCCAAGGTTGAGATTCGAACGGAGGAGTCTCTTGATTTGAGGCAATACACACATTCTCGACAGGTGGACACAAGAATAGTGGATTATTCTGATGAGCTTGCCACTGTTCGTGAGCGTTTCACCAAGGCCCTACAGCCCATTACTTCCAAGTTGACAGAGTTCAATGTGTTTTGGGGTCGCGATGCCATGTCTATTGCTGCCTTCACTATCAACAATGCTAAAAGAGAATGGATGCAAACATCTGGTAGAGATGCGAACCAAGGAGTTAAGGGTGTCGTTTTAGCATTGTTTAATATTCTGCTGACGGTAGCCCATCCTATTAAGCTTCTCAACTACCATGGTATCATCCCCTTTTACAATGACATCATGGAGATTGCCCGTGAAGTACACACTAAGAAGAGCAAATCCAAGTACAAGACGAGTTTGGTCAACGACAAAAACTTTAAAGAGATGATTGATGATATTGAGACATGGATAAGAGACCCAGACTTTGTCGATCATCCAAAGCTAGCAGCTCTCAAAGAGGAAGTTTCTGAACACTTTGTAACTTGTGATGACCCAGCCAACTCAAAGGTCATTGTGTTCAGTGAATTCAGAGACAGTACAGAGCATATCACGGATATTCTCAATCGGCAGCCGAATGTTCGAGCCCGGTGTTTTGTTGGACAGGCCGCTTCCAAGTCTGGTTCTGGAGGAATGAAGCAGAAGGATCAAGCAGCTGCCATTCAGGCTTTCCAGAAGGGCGAGTTCAATGTTTTGGTTGCAACGTCGATTGGTGAGGAGGGTCTTGATATTGGTCAGGTCGATTTGATCGTATGTTACGATGCGTCAGCGTCACCTATTCGTATGCTTCAACGTATGGGTCGTACCGGACGTAAGAGAGCAGGAAGAGTTGTCTTACTGTTGACCCGTGGTAAAGAGGAGGAAAAGTATGAGCGAGCCCAGGATGCATATCAGACTATGCAGAAGCTGATTTCTTCTGGTGATACTTTTGAATATCGGTTTGACGTGTCTAGACGAATTGTTCCAAGACATATTCAACCGAAAGTTGATCGACGGATTATCGAAATTCCTATTGAGAATACGCAGAATCAACAGAATGAAGTGGATCCAAATAAACGGCCTGGAGCTAAGACAAAGAAAAAGCTTCCACCCAAGAAGTTTCATATGCCAGACGGAGCTATCACGGGGTTCCTTAAGGCATCGAGTATGATGGAGTCTACCTCTGGATCAAGTTCCAAGAACCCCGTGTCTCTATCCCCTTCTTCAGTTCCGCCTGCTCGTCCTATTCACCTCCGTCCCCGCTCACCAAGTCCTGAGTATAACGAACTCAACTACATTGCCCACGTCCCACCATTTGAGTCTGTCATGCTCAACCAACAAGATCGCGAATACTTTGATCGAACGTACCGTAAAGTCATGTCTAAAGGGACGGCCAATCTCGTTATTGACGAGCCCCGAACCGACCAATATCCTGAATTACAGCGGGTTTTGAGGCCAACTGTGAACGTTTCTCACGGCGATAAGACTAAGGAGGCTGTGTTGTTATTTAAGAAGTTGGGAGACAGACAGAACACGGAAGATCGATATACGGATATGTATGACTTCCAGGCGGAGCCTAAGATTGAGGAGATCAGTGTCCCCGACTTTGAGGCGGAAGATGATGATGGCAATGTCGTTGGTGAGAATCTTCCTGCTCCGTCTTCGGTTTTGAGTAAAAAGCGGAGTATTGACGATCTGGACGGATGGGATGATGACGATTTCGATCTTCCTGACATTTCTCTTCCGCCTGTTAAGACTGACAATGTCTTTCCTAAAGACAATCTTAACTCGGAACCTGGTAGTCACGATCAAGCAGGTGTCAAGAGAAGGAAACCCATTGCATTGTGTCCTTCAAGTCCTGCGCATCTGTTCAACTTGTTAGAAGATGACGAAGAAATGGTCGATGGCAGACCACGAAAGATTGCAAAGACCAAAGCCAAGGCAAAGGGAAAGGCACCTACAAAGAAGACTACGAAGACCAAGGAGAGTGAGACTACGAAGAAACCACGAGCCAAGAAGAAATCAACTACGACCAAGTCTCGCACGGCAAAACCGAAAGGGTTCGGGGAGAATGAGGTCGGTGATGACTGTCTACGGAGTAGTGACATGGAAGACTCTGGAGACGAAGATGACAATGGGTCCGACTTGGAGGATTTCATCGATGACAGAGACGAATCTGAATTGGAAATGGCAACCCAAAGAAGTGACGATATCTTTAATCTTGACTCGTCACCCGTCAAAACGACAAAACCACCTAGGAAGAAAAGTGTGGTTGTCCCAAGTAGTTCGCCACCTCGTCAGACGTTATCAGTTGCCCGGGTCCGCAACGTGTTTTCCTCATCGCCAATGCCGGAACGGGTTATCCCCAAGAAAACGGGCATGTTTGCAGATGATTCTGACGATGACGAGGACGAAGATATGTTTAATTTTGAGGAGATTGTAAGGGCTGGAGCGGGCAAGAGCGGATTACCGAGTGTTCAGGTTTCAGAGGGGACGATAGATGGACATGTTGAAGATTTTGGGGACGATGATTTTGAGTTGGATATTGATTTTTGAGGATATTGTTATGTGTTACGATTCATGATGTGGTGTTGGGAGGTATGAATACATAGAGCATACTTTTAGAGTGATATAGAGTTCTTTGTTAAGTGTCTTGGTGAAGCGTTGAAGTTCACTCGGTGTACATGTGTAGTTTGATAGATCAATCAGGTCACGGATTTCAAAATATAGAACAGTTCAATGGTTTAATGCAATGTCATTATTCATAAGATATGTTACTATCATCTCCATCTACACTGTTAAAAGTTAGCATAAAGTCATCAAGACTAAATAAAAAGCCAACAAAATCTCTCAGATCCCATAATTCTCAGCACCACGACCAACACAATCTCAACCCCACCAGATCTTCCAATCTCTCCCTACTACTGTAAACAGCAAAGAAAGTACCCCGTCAGCCTATAGCCAGCGACAGATACTTCCCGCCCGCCCAGATGACAGAGTCAAACGAGAACGTGACCACAGCTCATGTGTCGGTATGCTGAGGCCCAAGGTGAGCGAAGGAAGATGTAGAAGATTCGGAACCAGAACTTCTTTGAGTTTTGGTGTCGTTAAACGGGATGGAGAATGTGAGGGTCTTAGACGGCTCTTCCTATTAGTGAAAGGGGTGTTCATCACTGAGATTAGGCGTTAAGAAGAAACTTACTCTTTGAGTGAAGCGGGTTCCCGCTCGAGTTGGAGCTGATGTTGAGGAACCCGCGTTTGGTGATGAAGAAGAAGAGAATCAGGAGTTTGATACTAAGATTTGGAAATTTTATGATCAACTACGGTTAGTTTCTTATCGCACCAATGGGAAGCTTAAGATAAGATGCCCCACTAGTCATTTTAGAAGTGGATTTGGATACCCTATTGGGTGGTTGGTTAACCCTATAGAGTAATGACAAATAGAACCCTATTTAGATCATCCCAAACCCTATGATATTCCCGTTCATGACGTAACTTGCCAATCACATATCCAGCGGCTGTATCCGATCTGCCAAGCTGACCATGTAACTATAGCTGAGGCACACCCGCCAAACGACACCCAAAGCCATATTTTCCATCAAGTCCGATGCCATTTTCAAGCTCCAAGAGAAAAAGTCTGGGTCTACCAAAGAGCGGTGGGTTCGTGCGTTTGAGCGTTAAACTTCCGACCCATGACGGCGATGATTGAGGCTGGCCTTTGAAGGGGGCTGTTACAGGTTTGAGAAGGGGCTTTTTGGGGTTTCATAATGGGTTAGATGGAATAGGTTCTCGGGGCTTACTGAGGAAGAAAGTCAAGAAACTGTGTGAAGAGGTTATTCTTTTTATGTCGTATTGTGATGTATAGCTGGATTCCTTCCAGACCAGCAGCACCAGGGCCTAGATCATGCATGCCCACCTCCTCAAAGTGTACCGTTGATTTATCGGACTATCTGAGCTCTACAATATCTCCACTTTCCTCTTTTGATCCGCCAACCTTACTTTTGCCGGCCGGCAACTCAATGATACAGTAAACTACCCAATGAGCCACCCGTATATCAGTTAAACCCAACCCAAGTTTCGTTCTAACCATACCGAAACATGAAGGACACATAACCGACCTCGGATTATTCTCGTCAGGAGTGGTTATTCTTTTAAGGTTATAGGCTTTAAAGATTAGAGTTGGTCTAAAAACCGGTCGAGGTGGTGGAGACAAAAGGCTATTCCGATAGCTTGGCATTGTGTGGTTCGTGGATAGTCAGGCCATTATTCGTAGCCTGGACATGGGATGTCGGTGAGTTACTAAGGAGTACATACATTTTTCATGATGAAAGTGGATGATTTCTATGGTTTTCAGTTTAGCTGACGTAGAGGTTGTCAATTTTCGTCTCTGAATCCACGTTATAAGCCTCGTATTTACATGATAACCTATAGGTCTGTGTTGTATCGCTACTCCCGAATGGAACTTGTAAGAAGCAGCTTGTGGCTATCGACAACTCTTGGCATCCGCCCTGGTTCTATATGAGTTGACTTCATCCATTCATTCAATGCTGAATAATAACTCGCTTCAACTTTCCTGAGGCTCATCATATCCTATGATATCCACCGTGGACCCTTCCAACATCGGTATTGATGCACCTGCATGTCCATATGCACCCATTGACCAGGTAATCACTAGCCAACATACAACAGCGTTTAAAAATGAGGTCTGAGAACAAGTCAGGAATACGCTACACGTAGTCTGGCGAACAAAGTCATTGTGCTTTGGCGCGTGGTTGGGATTATGGGCTTGGGCCTCGCCGGATAGCGATAGGCCGTGGAAAACAAGGGAATCAGCATAATATTAGTGGATGGACATATACGCGAGTAATGTTATGTGTGATCAAGTAAGTTCTAGCGAGCTTGAGGTTATCGTGAAAGGTGTACTCTACAAAATACCAAGAAGACATGTCGTTCGCTGTGCCGTTGCACGACAGAAGTAACCAAAAATGTGCTACTTTCCTCTTGTGGCGGATTTTAACTCAATCAAGCTAGTTTTAAGCGAGAAACAGTGTTAGTCGGAAGGAATGGCACCCTTGGCGTGTGTCGTCAAACACACCCTAACCCTATCAAACATACACCGACGTCCCGTGTGTTTACCGTTCTTGATTCCCGATGATCATTGATTCAATGTCGGGGTCCATTCACAACTCCGTTCACCCGAAACGAAGAAAGGCTGACCTGGAATTAGCATATGGTTGTCTCCATGGAGGAAAGAATAGACGGCTTCCTTCCAGTTGTTACCCCAGTGAGACACGGGCTCCTGAGGACCTGCGTTTCATGTGGTGGATACCTTTTCATTTCGCCCACTATGAGGCATGCAGCAAGTAGTCTGCGCTCTGTTATTGGACTTAGCTTGGGCCTTTTGTGGTTAAGGAGTTGAAAGAAGAAAGGAAGGTCTTGGAATATGGTTACTGTTACTAACAAGCGGTAGGATATACTTTTTTTGAACTCACTGCTGGGTGAGAAGCTGCCATCCCATGTTGATAAAGCTGTGAGAATAGGTCTAGACCTCTTTGTAAGCATTCGGGCTTGAGTTTCCAAGCATTCCAGATGGTATCATCTCCATTTTCCCATAGCCAATGGCGCTTGTTTGCTTATTGATGCATCCACCATCATCTTGCATTATCCGGATTTACAGATGATCACTGAGTTGATGATCTTTTGCTTGTGATTATCACTCAGCCTGGTGAGGTTCGTTTGTGTACACATGAGGTATATCGATTTACTCAGTCGTTCATCAAGGCAAACATCCAGACCGTTGTATCATCCGGAAGCCGAAGCCTAGACCCTTACTCTCTGACTATGTTTCGATACCCGCCGTTTGCGTTTTATGTATGACTATACTAGGTATTCCGTTCTATTCATCACCCAAATAGCCGTTTTCCTCTATTACAATACACTCCGACTCGGTGCCGCTCTTGAATCTGCGACGGTCATCATGACCAAAACGCCCCTGGATCAAACATTGAAATGAGACAACCCCCGGCTCTTAACACGGGGCATCTCCTCGAAGCTCTCACTCACTCACGCACGCACGCCCCAAGCAAACCCGCCCTCCTTTGTAAAACCGCCCTTTCCAAATTTGAACACCAACACCAACGGAACGGGGGCCCCTGTTTTGCAAGACTGCCCGGCCAAGATTCCTGCAACAGTCTGCGTTGCATTGAGACGCTCGAGACATCTGGACGACCGGCCTACCTACTATTGAGAAATGCTGGGGCAAGCAAGGGCTACATGGATCTGTGCGAGGGAAACTAAGGTTGTCTCGGCTAGTGAGGAAACACTACACTTTCAACAGAGAGTGTATGAAGACTCAGTCTGTAGTCACTGTTCAATGGAAGCATACCGAAGGACCCCCTTGTCATGGTTGCTTGAGACTAAACTTCCCGACGGTAGGATTCTTTCCGTCTGAGAAGTCTATATAACTTGGACTTCCGCGCCGTTTTGTTGATCTTGTTCTTGTCTTTCCTCTCCACCCACTCTTCTTTCAGTTTCCCCCCCAAACTCTCTATCTCTTCTTTTCTTCGGTCCTGGTTGGCCTTCATTTTTATTATTCTTCTTACTGACTGGTTCAGCTTTTAATTATCTATTTTTTATTTTTTTACACCCCCATTTTCATCATCCCACCCCACCACTCTCTTAGATCGATTCTATCGTCACTTTCCAGTCTTTAACTTTTCACATAAACCACAAATTCACACATATTCAAAATGGTTTCCATGACTAAGATCGCTTTTGGCGCTGCCTTCGCTGCCGTTGCCCAGGCTCACTCCGTCATTCTTGCCGCCCAGGGTTCTTCTGGTCCTGCCTCCGTTGGTTTCAAGGGTATGTCTCTTTCCCTCTGATCTTGAAAGTCACACAGAGATCTGTGATACTAACCGTTTTCAATAGTCGAGGATTCTATCGCCCGTAACTGCACTGGTATTAAGCCTTGCCAGCTCGACACCACCATCATCCGTGATGCCGAGATCAAGGCCAACGTTGTCAACGAGTGTGGTCGCACTGAGCTTGCCGGTAACATTGATATCGGTGAGAACACTGAGGCTGCTCTTGCTGCCAAGGCCGTCACTCAGGCTAAGCCCGGTGACAAGATCACTGTTACCATTCACCAGGTTAACGCTGACGGTGCCGGTCCTTACACTTGCGACATGGATATGACTTCCAACACCCTGGGTCTTACTGGCCAGACCCCCTTGACTGTCGAGAACAACATCCCCGGTATCAACGGTTTCTCCCAGGTCAGAGCTGAGAACTTCAACATCACTGTTGTCATGCCCGATAACATGAACTGCACTGGTGCTTCGACCGGTAACGTCTGCACCGTTCGTTGCCGTAACAATGCTCTGGCTGGTCCCTTTGGTGGTTGCTTCCCCGTCCAACAGGTAAGCAACTCCTTCACCAACACCCCAGCTAGCGTTGAGGCCTCTGCCAGTCTCGCCACTATTGAGGATCAGATCCTCACTTCCAACAAGGACTTGCCCGCTGCCATTGCTGCCAACCAGAACTCTGGTAGTGATGCTGCCGCTGCCGACCTTGCTGTGATCTCTACTCTTCTGGCCACCTTTGCCACCACCAGCTTCCCTGCCCAGACCCCTACCGTTGCTACTTCTGCTACTTCGTCTTCGTCTGCTGCCAAGGCCACCGCTACCAACGCCAACAACAACAACAAGAACAACAACAACAACAAGAACGCCAACGCCAACGCCGGTAACGGCAAGGCTGCTGCCTCTGCCACTGCTACTAAGACTGCTGCTAACGCTGGTGCTACCAAGGCTGCCAACAACGGTAAGGCTGCCACCGGCAACGGTAAGGCCTCTACCAAGAGCGTTGAGGAGGATGGTTCCGTCGCTCGCCGTGACGGTAAGCTCCGCTGGGCCCGCCGTGGCTCTGCTGTTGACCAGGAGTAAATTGCCCGTTTCTGAGTGAAGCAGTTTTTGTCTCAACTTAGACTGTCAATGAAGAGATTGTTTGTTTGCATTTTCCTGTGTTTTTCAGTAGTGTTTTTTAGTTTCCTTTGTTTTCGGGTTCTTGCTGGTGTTCTGCATGTTTATCTTTTACGCTTCTGATTATATGATCTTTCTCATGACTTGTGGTCGTGAAAGTTTACTTGTGGGACGATGATTATCCGGATAGAAAATAGGTAGTTTTTTTATTATTCGATCAACCACATTGTTCGATTTTTCCGCCTACTTTGCTGTTTTATTAGAATTGATGGTTTTACTTTTTCTTTGGGGGGAGTTTACTTTTAACTGGGACGAGCGATAAGAGTACAAAAACGAATATACATACAAATATTCAAAACTTTGATAATCTTCTATTTTGTGAAACAATCTTGTGAAATGTATGTTCCACCTCGAGTTTCGGCATTACGTCAGTAAATGCCTTATCTTCAACACTAACACATACAAACACTGTGTCACACAAATTTAACATCAAAAGCTTCAGTAGAGGTTCAGTAGAAAAACAAAAGGGACCTGCTCCCTTTCTCCATATCATTGTGCATCGGGACTAGACTAATTTATCAAAAGACCCAACCATCAGATGACAATGTATGCCTTATAAAAGACAATTCATCCAAAGTAGTCATCAACAAAAGAGTGACACCACTATTCCATTTGCCATAGACTCTTCCAAGACAAACAAACTCCAAATAACAAGGCAAACATGCCATAAACAAAGAAAAGAAAGGATTGTGTGAGCAGAGAAACCATCGGGGACCCCAAAGACACACATATAAAAACAAACTAAGAAAAAGCAGCAATTAAAATGTCCCCCATACCCAATTCAAGTTGGTTTCGTTGAAGTAAACCGTTACGCCTTATGCCTTTTTTGGCCCTTCGTCGCAAACACGAAGGGGGATGATATCGTCTAATCATGACAGGAAATGCGTGACGAGGCCACGGTTGAATGTGGCCTCAATGAGTAAAAACACAAAAGAAAAAGAAAGAAAAAAGATCAATAAAGAAATCGAAGAAGATGAAGCGGTGTGCTGTACCCTCCAGTAGATGATGTGATAAAAGAAGAAACGAAAAAAAAAAAGACAATTAAGTGTTACCAATTAAGGTGACAAGAAACTGACTATCATGGAAGAGTACAGAAACACTAGGACACAACCTTGTGTTTAAGTAACATCTACCACAAATAGACAGACGACTCAGTCAGTCCCAAACTAGTCATCTAGCAAATGTAGATGGGTAGCTTAGAACTTAAGAGCCTTGGGCTTCTCCCAGGAGAAGCTCTGGTTGGTACCGAAGTGACCGTTCTTGGCAGTCTGGAGGTAGATGGGCTTGGCAAGGTCGAGCTCCTTGACAATAACACCGGGACGGAGGTCGAAGTTGTCACGGATGATCTTGACGAGCTCATCGGAGCTCTTGGTAGAGGTACCGTAGGAGTCGACGTAGATGGAAAGGGGCTCAGCGACACCAATGGCGTACGAGAGCTGGACGAGGGCACGGCGGGCAAGGCCAGCAGCGACCAGGGACTTGGCGATCCAGCGACCAACGTAGGCAGCGGAACGATCGACCTTGGAGAAATCCTTGCCGGAGAAAGCACCACCACCGTGAGCACCCCAACCACCGTAGGTGTCGACAATGATCTTACGACCAGTCAGACCGGCGTCACCCTGGGGGCCACCAATGACGAAGCGGCCAGAGGGCTGGATCTATGGGGGAGTTAGCGAATGATCTGGTTGATATCAGAGAAACTTCAAAGTAACTTACGTGGTAGATGGTCTTGTCGTCAAGGTACTTGGCGGGAATGACAACCTTGATGATCTTCTCAAGGATCTCCTTGCGGAGCTCCTCAGTGGAGATGTCGTCAGAGTGCTGGGCAGAGACGACGACAGTGTCGACACGCTGGGGAACAACGGCACCGTTGTCGTGCTTGTACTCGACGGTGACCTGGGTCTTGGTGTCGGGACGGAGCCAAGGAAGAGAACCGTCACGGCGAGCAGCAGACATGGCAGCGTTCAGCTTGTGGGCGAGCTGAAGAGTAAGGGGGAAGAGCTCGGGGGTCTCATCAGTGGCATAACCGAACATGATACCCTGATCACCGGCACCGAGGGCTTCAAGAGCCTGCTCGTAGTGAAGACCCTGGGCGATATCGGGGGACTGCTCCTCAATGGCAACGAGGAGGTTGCAGGTCTTGTAGTCGAAACCCTTGGAGGAGTCATCGTAACCGATGTCCTTAATGGTCTGGCGGACGACCTTCTGGTAGTCGAGCTTGGTCTTGGTGGTGATCTCACCGAAAACCATGACCATACCGGTCTTGGTGGCAGTCTCGCAAGCAACCTTGGAGAGGGGGTCCTCAGCCAAGCAGGCATCGAGAATGGCATCGGAAACCTGATCGGCGATCTTGTCAGGGTGACCCTCACCGACCGACTCGGACTGTAGAGTGGCAAACAGCCGTGTTAGTTTGGGTTGGTTCGCAACAGAGAGTAAGACGGATCGTTCGTACAGTGAAGAGGAAAGTGCCAGTGTTAGCAGACATTTTGAAGATTATGTGATTCTGGTTCGTGGAACTAGAAAGGAATGAAGCTCTAAAGATTCAAAGGCAAAAAAGTTAGTGGGACAAGTCTGTTTATATAGGAAACCTCTAGACAGCCGCATCCGCTACCGTGTGCACTCTTAACCCCACACACCAGTTGAAAAAAATCGATGGCGGGGTCGAAAGGCGTGATAGCAGCAGGGTCTAGTTTGACCCAATCATCAACAGTGTACTGAGCGTCTGCGTTGTTTGTCTGTTCGCTAAACTGAATTGCATCAGTGACGATATGCAGCCATTTTAGAGGGATTGCAGGGGTATCTGTCTAACTAACCTCGGTGGATAGAGAGTGAGTCTGGTTGGTGATGATGAGGACAAGATAAAAAAGAAAGAAGAAAAGAAAAACAAAAACTGAACGAGAAGAAGGAAATTATCAGCGGATCAGGACGTGATATATGGAGAAATTGGTATGGGTCAAACCCGGACAAGCCAGAAGGAACTGACGTTACTGGTAGCGTAGAAATTTGCTGTAGGATTCCCGGATTGACTCTATGATCCCAAGGAGGAAGAGTGAAAAAAATACAGTAGCATCTCAATGAAGATAGCGCCTCTCCCCGGTGCCTGGCTAAGGGTTCGCCGGGCCTATAGAAGACTTTGCCGCTGAGGAATTTTCTGACGTAGGTTCTAACGTAGCCACTAACGGCATGATCGAGGGCAAAAAGTGTCTTTTAGAGTGTGAAGTGTCTGAGTTGGCCCCTTTTCGAATTTTTGGTCAAAGGAGGGGCCGTGAGGAACAATACCAAGACGGTTGCTTTGTACCGGTTTACATACATTAGACGACAGCGGAGTTCCATCTTTGTTTACTACGGGTAAATGATGACATTTTCGGAGCGGAATACGATTGTTGTATAACATGGGATTTGTGCCGACTAGTAGTTTCCATGACTATACATAAGTACATACATACGTACTCACTATCACATATCGTTGTGAACAGTTATTGTATATGTTGCATCATCAGGCCTTTCACATGCCAATGGTGCAATTGTTTACCAGGGTTGAAATCCATACCCTACAACTATCACAACTATTTTCTCAACAAAATCGAAAAGATTCATGAATTAGTTGGGGCAATGAATTATTTGCATGTGATACAATATGTCAGTACCCTTGATAGCAACTTATGCATCTTTAGTAATTGCCAATACGAACATGGTCTCGATTGCCAAATGCCGTATATACTGCATGCTGTCGTTGAAAATTTGTAAAGACAGCATCGGCCTTGACCGGCAGAGATCACTACATGTGTATAGTTGACGCCGGAAGATCGGTAAAAACACCAAGAACCTCTATTTTACGGCGTAAAAATATTCGACACAGCCGCTATTGCACCATACCTTCAAGCTAGTAGTCCAGGGGCCATCTGTCTCGGGCAAAACCTCGCCGTTCGGGCTACTTAGTTCCCACAACTAAAAACTACTCCTTCCAGAGCCGCCGATGGTGTAATTCCAGGGTTATTGCATCATCCCCACCAAAAATGGGGCCTGATTGAAGTGACTAATTGCAGGCGACTCGGTAGCATGTGTCCGGAGAAGTGGGCCATCAAAGCCGGGATTTGGTTTTATCAGAATCCAACTGCCGAGTTCCGTAGAGCACTGATAAAAGCGCATTCTGGGAGGAATTGTCACCAAGGTTGACGTGGAAGTCCAAACCCATAACAATTTCTGTCTAACCCACGTGAAGTGCGGGGAAACCACAGCTGGCTTCACATCCCATGGAGTTTCCAGTAAAGATTGTACCACGTTGTTTAGATGAGCCACGTGCGGTTGAAACGACAGATTGTTGATACAGGGAGGATCATTCAGTCGTGGATGGTGTCATCCAGGGACATAATTGGCTTGTCAACAGTTACATACATACATGCCATAATGTGCAATTGTAAAGGTCCTGTTGGCTCCATAAGTAGCACATCTTGGATGTGAACTTGCTCAAATCGATGGGTCGGCCCAGCAACGTTTCCAAAATTGCTTACAGAGTTCTTAATATCTGGTTAGGAGACTATCGTCAACAATAAACGGTCTGATGGTGTAGTTGGTTATCACGTTTGTCTAACAGTAACTCAGTTGCTTGGACACAAAAGGTCGGCGGTTCAAGTCCGCCTCAGATCATCTTTTTGACTGCCATCTATACTGTAATACAGTCGGATGTATCTTCTTTTTGGTCTAATACAACCGGTGGTATCTCATGACACTACGGTGGTCATATATCGTGACACCGGGGCGGATAGTGCGAACAGCTTTGTGAAGCCTCACTAAGAACATATGGCCATGACTTATGAGGGCCTTTGCCCCCCTTATGCTCTACGGTAACTAAACTGCACAGTACCTGATTAGTGGCATGGAAGATGACCAAGTGCGGGTATGTACTTGCCGGTGAATGTTACTTCTTCTTGTTATCTGAACTACACTCGAGGGGGTTGAAGTCTCCTTTTGGTATCGTTGTAGGCTTTAATACCATGTGGTGTTTAGTTAGAATAAGTGTTATATCAAACTGCCTTTGTATCACGCAAGTCATTTGACATTTACAGCAGCACTGCAGCCTATTGTAGTTTGACATGAACAAACAAACAACCTCAGCTACTACGCATCTTGTCTATTGCTTACCAATTAAGCACAAGCAGCTTACATACACAAAGACATTACACACATGTACGCATGTACGCATGTAAGCCGAAGAAAGGGCCGGTCCCTCAGGAACCCGCAGACGCCACCAATAACCCAACGACCCATCCTCAGAACGGGTTTGTGCATCGGCATCTTCAAACCGCCACATGTTCTTTACGGTACCACCAGAAGAGTTGCTTGCCATACTGATAAGACTATTATACATGGCGATGTACCTGTAATTTAGCAGCATGGTGGCATCCTGTGTGCGGGATGGCGGCCGTGGGGTAACGGAAAAGAACGTCACTAGCGAATTTATGAGGCGATGTGGCGTTTTTCGTGTGGGGAGTCAAGAAAAGAAACCAAGGATACAATGTATTAGGGACACATGTGTAGTCAACTTGTTAAGTAGAAACTAGACTTGGATAGAAAGTCTCGGTCTCTAATACTTGGTTCGTTGAACCAATGTGACGGAAATACACAACATATACATATAGTGTCTGATGACGACGTGGTGCATAAACCGAACCATACACCATAACATACTATAGTTACAGAACTAATTGTACACCGCCTTGGGATTGAACCTGAACCTGCATGTGCCAAACCAACCATTAACGGTGGGCGTCGTTACACAAACAATAACTGAAGTTGTTGCATGTTGGTTCCTGTCTTTGTGGGTTCTACTTAGTAGTTTGAGACAGTGCCTGATGGACTTTTATAGATGCCGGGCAACCCATCCTCTTCCGCAGATTTATTCCTCGTTTGCTGTCGTATCCCGAAAAGCCACAGTGATACCGGGATTCTCCAATCTATGCAAGCCGACTATGCCGTGTGCTCTTGCGGTTGGTGTTGATATATCAAGATGAATGGGAAGTGATACGCCATGTGTGCTTCAACAAGCTATTGCAATGGGGCGATAAGCCGAGTTTGTAATGTAATTCTGAGTAGAGTTAAAACCAAAATAGTAGTCGCTTGTCTACACGTGACAACGTTATAATGTGTAATGGAATCGGATAGTGGCATTCCATGTCTCGGGGATATCCAAACTAGCACCTTCAGGGAGGGGGGGGGACATAAATACGGAGAAGTTCGTTCCCGTTCCGTTATCCGTAGCACTGTTGATTATACCTTCAATCTCAAAAGGTGTCCTCGGTGTAGTCAAACTATAAGATATGTTGGCAGCACTCTATGGAATACCACCCTAACCCATGTCCATGGCTATGACTGCCATATTGGGAATTACATGAATTCTCAAGGTTCTCTGTAGTATTCAATATCAAGTTCGTCATGGAGCATACACAACTAGACTTGACAGCATCAAGCTGCCGAAAATCTTTGAAGCGGGTCCTTCCGCGGCATCAAATCTGCAAACTCAAACTTACCGAACTGCAGATGCTCTTTACGTTTCTGCGCAATTGTTTGCAGCACATGTCCGCTTCCGGGTAACAAGTCAAGGGATCGGATCAAGGGAGCGGGGTAACTAGAGCCATGAAAATAAAAGACCAGAACATCACGCAGCAGGGTATTGAGGGGTACATCTCATTCCCCTCCTTTTTAGAGATCCTCCGCTGGCTGTCGTATCTATGGACGGTTGCAACTAGGCAAACATATAAAATGCAACCTGATAATCAAGTCAATGCTGGGGGATTACAGCGAAGGATCGGTGACGCCAACTTCACAGCAGGCGCCTCAAATAAAGGAAGGCCAGTCATTCCACTTGGACGTGAGGATCGAGATGTCTTGACATCAGAAGGAACGCCGCATATATGGCATTTTGACTAGTGAAAACGAAAGTCAGGGCATTGTCAAGCCAAGCCACGGATGAGAATCGCAACACAAGCTAACTGGGTAGGGCGATACATAATCATGGATGCTTGGACCTAGAAATCTGGCCATGTCTGTATTGTTTGTAGTTCGTAAGGAAGCTGACAGATGCGTAAGCCACAGGCTAATACTAATGGATAACGAAACATTCATTAAGACGACAATCGGATGTCACAGGATAACATTTGTCAAAGGCCCAAATTGGTGTCCCAGTAAGAATTGCGGAAGATAACCATATTGCAACTATAGTAAGCAAGGTGCAAACGAGGAAGACAATAGAACCCAAAAGGAGAAAAACGGAAAATAGCGGATGCCCGACGATTTGTCTGGCAAACAATGACTACATCCAACACTATTTTTCTATGAGAGTTTGCGAGGTCTGCCCTGGATATGCCCGGGATCTTGGCCATACTTGAGCATGGCTAAAATGAGATACGAGTCAAGTATGAACACGACAGCGAAAAATGAAAACCAAGGGAACATACCAGCACATATAATAACATCATCTTGAAGTTATTGATGCATCTAGAATACTTAAACCAGAACCAAATTTCAAAAAATAAAGTGGGGGTCTAACGGACGAGGCAGACTTGTGACCAAGCCATCGGTGCTGATGTTCGCTTCCGGTCAGTGTCCCCGGAAAAAAAATGGCTCATTGGGTGAAGGCAAGGCCTAGCGAACGGATGATGCGTAGGGAATTTGTGGCGATATTAAGGGCCGACCGAGTGCATGCAGACCAACGGGTATACAAGTAACGATTATAGGATATAGGTAGTGCATACGCATATGTGTGTATCTGTACATTTTTTGGAGATGGTGGTTTGGCGCCACAGTCAGAACCAGTGTTCGTCAAGTTTTGGTATCAACGTATAACACACACACAAGATGTGAAAATTGGAAGAGGAACGTGCCTGTGTTCATCTTTGTTGGTGGTCTGTGATCAGACGGCCCGATCGCGTTGTTGGGGGTCAGAGATGGCCTCTATTGTGAAAAAATGGATATCCATACATTTGTATGGGCATTTTAAAGACAGATGTATACTGACCCAAATGATTCACAGCCACCTTGGAGGCAAAATGACAGCTATTCAAAGGCATTGGCTCTGTAGATAACTATCGATCCGTGGGCCTAACGAAGCACAAGTAGGACATGCAACGCCCGAAGCAAGACATGCCGTCTTGGCGCCATATTTTCCCGACCAGCGGCGACAATGGGAAATGACGGGATAGAAAAGTCAAACATGTCTTGTGCGTATACAAGTGGGGGTGTCAAATTTAAAGAAGGGGGACATATAGAAAAGAATTTCATGTTTTGATGTCGAAGAATACAGTAAACGAAGAAGATGCAGAACCGATTTTGACAGGGCTAGTAAGCCTTACGAGGCTTGTTGAATCTAGAAAGGTGGCAACGTAATGTCTTGTAGATACATGCACATGAACATACGTATGTATGTACATACATGTTTATATCGTAAAACCTGAAATGGTGATGGTTATTGACGTCAACGTAACAACAACCCTTGCCAACCCTATTCATTTATAAGGCGATCATACCAAGCTTAAAGTAAGGCGAACCATAGTGCCGGTCTTCTTGAATAGAGGTCAGCCGATGGAGTACACATAAAAGTTAACCGCCCGGAGAGATTTTTTCCAACATAAACAAATATCCATAGTTGGTCGGTTCAGACCTCGTCAGGCTCAAACACAACCAGGTCCAAACACGGAAAGAGAACAACGACTCGGGGGGCACGAGCACCGAACCAGAACGACCTTGGTAGTCAATCGACGGTGGATCAACAGCCGTGCACTTCTGTGAGCTTTGAGGTGGGTGGAAGCGGGTACCTGACTGAGCTGTGGTATCCTTATGTATGTACATACATATATATGTAGAATGCGTGTGATATGAACGTAGATACATACATATACGAATGAAGCTCGGTTCCCGGCTATCTTCAAGAATTTGAACGAGCCTGATACAATTGCCCTGTTACTTTAAGGTCGTCAGAACAGGATGGGGCTGCTCAGCGACGCCACTTGGGGACTAACGCCACACACAAGGTTGTCTAGACATACAGCACACGACTACTAAAGTTGCCGGTTGACTCCTTGACCCCACTAGAAGCAGCCAGGAAACTGCCAATACTAGACGAGGAACATGCTATCAACCTCCAGAAACCATGACCCAAAAAGGCAATGCCGGGGATATTTTCAGTAAGTTCGTGTCCGCATCAAGGTCAGTAGCGTGTAAAAGTAATAAGCAAAAGCGTGCATTTATTGTTAGCGCGCTTCCCATTGGCGGTACCCCCGCCGCTGGCCCATTGTAGAAAAGCAGGCTATAACCCAGTACAGGTGTTTTTTCTATTTCGCACCCCCCTCCCTATGCAAGTAGAACAACGACCACGACGACCACCACAATTGGGCTGTTCACACAAAATCAGGCAAGCTCCCTTGCTTTTAGCCGCCCGCCAATCTATGTGGTTATCGTCTGCAAGTACACCATCGTCAGTTATATGGCTTTCTGTAAGTGATGATTGAATTCGATAGCATCGCAGCGTTCTGGGCGTGCCAAAGTCGGACTAAATAATAGTGGCGATCCATCGAGAGCACTGGTTACTTGACTGACACTCACTGACCACAAAGCAGCAGCCGCCGTTACCTACCCATCGTCGAGCCACCGCCAAATCTCCGAATCACCATAATCGTCTCCCACTACATTGTATCGCATCGCCCTGTCGTCACCTGGAAAAACGCCATTAAGCAGCCACTGCATTTATTGTCCAGCCTTGTTGCAACACTTAAAAGAAGAGGCCGTGGCCAATCCGTTTAAGCAGCTGGCATTCAGGAACTGTCTCTAGCCGATTCTGCATCCCACCACAAGCTAGTCGGTCCATCGACGAATCCGTCACTAGACTAAAGATATTCCCTCCTGTTCTTAGGTTAAACAGACCTGTTGTCGTTCATTTGTGCTACACGGCTTCAACTTGTCTCTTGAGCAGACGCTGTAGCCACCAAAAAGAAGGGAGCCGGAAGAAAAACAACAACAAGAAGTCACGACTGCATCGACACTTCAACTAAAACAATCAAGCACCGGGGAGGAGGTTCTGGTTCATCATCACACTCTCTCTGCCGTCTTTGCTAGCATTTAATTGTTTTTTTTTCTCCCCTTGTTTGTTTTTTTCGCCATTGCTCTTGGCTTTCGTCAACCCACGGGATTCTGACTTTCGCTCTAGCTTTCTGCTTGAACTGATTTCCCTGTCTTCGTTTTGCCTTTTATTACTTTTTTTTCTCCGTTCTGCAACCTGTGAAGTCGGCCTTTTGCTTCACTTTCTGCAACCACAACTAAGCTACCCGCCCACCGAAAAAAAGAACCAAGGACGCCGCCGCGCTTTTCCCACAGGAAGCAATTCCCTTGCGTCTATTAGTCTGTCTTTTCTGGTGACATCCGCCACACCCCCCTCCCCACACCCCTCCAAATCGACAAAGGGCCGTCATTCTCTTTTAACCCTTCTTTTCCCCTTTCCTCTCTTCCTTTTTCTCTTTCTGGTGGCCATGGAACCGCCGCAGACCTCGCCCACCTCCACCTCCACCTCGGCCCCCGCAGCCCGCCGACGCCTCTCAAAGCGCCCGCCCAGCAGTAACAGAGCCTCACACAATCGCTCCTCATCTACGACAGTCGACGTTCCATCTGGCCTTGGCTTAGGTCTGGATACACACTCGCTACGCAACAAGCTCAGCTCACAAAGCCTCAAACGAGCTCCATCGGCTCCAGGAACCCGCCGCTCAGCGTACAGCAACGCCTCTAACGCGTCCTCGCAGAGCCATTTGCACATTTCACCCGCCCTGTCACCCGCTACCTTTAACTCGGGACCCCATTCGGCAAACAGCACTCTTTCCTTTTCATTTCTACACCAGTCCAGCCGCTCCGCAACTGCTTCGACAGCCTCGCCGAATCCATCTGATCGCGACTATTCCGCTCACTCGTCGACTCTTCATTACTCAGACGAGTACCCCGCAGCTTCATCGTCCAACGTACATCAGAGTCGGACGCCAGACGAATCCCTGATCGGCTCGCCCTTTGACGGCTCCTTGTTGATGACACAGATCGACGCTATCCGCTCTTCGTCCTCCCTACAATCGCCACCAGCTCCCTTTTCTCCCGTGTCGCCTACTTCGCAGCCACTACCTTCATCGGCCGCCGCTTCGTCGTTTGCCTCGCGCGCAAACGCTCTGGACGTTTTGCCCGAGGCTGCCTCGCCACCTACATCACCGGCAGTCGACGGACCTTCACCTTACCAGCGTCTGGCTCCCGTAATTACAACACTTCCCCAGCAATCGAACAAATCGGGTCCTTCTTCGGCTGTTACCCCGCACACTATTGAACTACCACCACACCCCGGCACCAAGTCTCGCCAAGCTTCTGCTACCAAGGAGCCCTCGTCGCTTTCAATTTCCATAGACAAGCTTAAATCATCAGCTAAACAGTCCGCCGCCCCGCTTCTTTCTAGGAAAATGAGTGAACGGCGTGCAAACGGGAGCGATGGCTCGTCTAAGCGTACCTCAGATGAGGGCAAAGAGTCTTCTGTCCGCCCCGGCGTTTTGCGCAAAAAGTCTGGCTTCACTGGCTTTATGAGCGGTCTTGTAAACAACACTAAGAAACCCATGATTTCAGCACCCGAAAATCCAGTTCACATCACCCACGTGGGTTATGACAGCAACACTGGCCAATTCACCGTACGTATTTCTCCCATTTCCCGTACTAGTTTACTAACCTCTTAACTTGCTACATGTTTAGGGCCTCCCCAAGGAATGGCAACGACTTATCCAGGAAAGCGGTATTTCGGAAAAGGAACGCCAAGCGAATCCCCAGACTATGGTTGATATCCTCAACTTTTACAAGGAAAGTACCGAACGCCCCGCCGAAGATATTTCTCTGGAAAAGTTCCACCATGCTGGTCCGCAGTACATTTCGCCTGTGCAATCACCGGTTTCTTCACCGCAGTCTCTGCAACAAATAATGGGTATGTCCAAGACGAAAGAAGCATCGTCCCCCACCACTCCGCCTACAAGTCCAAGGTTTCCAACTGTCAACTCTCCAGGAAGTTTCGAGAACCCCCGTTCACCCCCTCCTGTGCCGATGCCAGCATCTTCGCCAGCATCTACGCCGGGAGGGCCCCGTTCTATGCCGCCAACCCCCAAAACGCCCAAAGCCGGTTTGGTGCCATCACGGCCAGCCCCGAAGCCGCCATCGACCTCTAGTAAGAGCCAAAGCTCGCAGTCCCGCGCGCCAATACCGACCAAGGACTCAGGTATTGTCATGTACGAATCCAAGGATAATCTTAGCAACGGCCACGCCTCTATGTTACCCGAAGAGCATCGTTCTCGCTCCAACTCGCGCGCTCAAGCACCAACCGGATATACTCAGAAGCCTTCTCACCAGTCTGTACAGTCTCCTATTCAAAACACTTTGCAACAACAGCAAGAACAAGCTTTGGCCCGCGCTAAGCAAGCCATGTCTGGCCAACCTACGCAAGGGGCGAGCCAGATGAGTCGCTCTCAAAGTAGTCGTGTTCCCCAGTACCCACCACACTCGTACAAGCAACAGCGCCCCGGAATGCCAGCCAAGAGCCCATCATACCAGGGTTCTCAGCAATCGAGCCAGTACGCACACCAGCATCAGCAGCAACTCACCCTCCAACAACAACAACAGCTGGCTCTCCAGCAACAGCAACAAAGACACCTTGAGCAACAAATGCAGCAGCAGCAGCAACAACAGCAGCAGCAGATGCAGATGCAAGCCGGACAAGTACCCGGATCTCGGCCACGTCACCGCCAGAAGCCCAGCAATGGCGCCGAAGTTATTGCCAAGCTTAAACAGATTTGCTCCGAGGGCGACCCACGCGAGGTATACCGCAACTTCAACAAAATCGGACAGGGTGCTTCTGGTGGTGTTTACACAGGCTACGAGCAGGGCACCAACCGGTTGGTTGCTATCAAGCAAATGAATCTCGAACAGCAGCCCAAGAAGGATCTCATCATCAACGAAATCGTGGTTATGAAGGGTAGCTCCCACCCCAATATCGTCAACTTTATTGACAGTTACCTCTGCTCTGGTGAGCTTTGGGTTGTCATGGAGTACATGGAGGGTGGTAGTTTGACTGATGTCGTCACCTACCATGTCATGGATGAGTCTCTGATTGCTGCTGTGTGTCGCGAGACTTTGCAGGGTTTGCAGCATCTTCACAGCAAGGGTGTCATTCACAGAGACATCAAGTCTGACAACATTCTACTGTCCATGGAGGGCAACATCAAGCTGAGTATGATTTACCGAGATTTCTTTAATGTATTACAATTACTAATAGCTCATATCTAGCCGATTTTGGTTTCTGTGCCACCATCAATGAGCATCAAAACAAGCGTACCACCATGGTTGGTACTCCGTACTGGATGGCGCCTGAAGTGGTCAAGCGCAAAGAGTACGGTTTCAAGGTTGATGTATGGTCTCTTGGTATCATGGCTATTGAAATGGTCGAAGGCGAGCCGCCTTACTTGACCGAGTCACCGCTTCGTGCATTGTGGCTCATTGCTACCAATGGTACACCCAAGCTCAAGAATGAAGCTGCTCTGAAGCCCGAATTCAGAAACTTTCTCAACACTGCTTTGCAGGTTGAGCCAGAGAAGAGATGGAGTGCGACTGAGCTTCTCCAGGTATGTTACTAACCCGTTTGTTTTTCTTGTTCCTAAACTAATTGTACCGTTGCACAGCATCCATTTATGAAAACGTGTGCCCCGCTTTCACACTTGGCTCCTCTAGTCAAGGCTTCACGAGAGGCTCGGGCAGCTGAGAAAGCTCGCAAGGCCGGCGCTTAAACGAATCAGTGACACCAGTGTTTCTATTTGTCGTGTCGACTCGTACCTTTGTATTTATCGCTTATTTGTTCTCGTATTCCATGCATCTTGCGTCATCTCAAGGTGAAGACATGTCTGATAGCTTGTCTTGCCGGATAGACCGCAGCGACTCGTTTTATTTCTCTTTGCATATTGTTTGTTGGCTCGACATTGGCTCTTTTGCATTGGGGTGTTGCCTTTTTTTCTTGTTCTGTTCTTTGGCGTTTAGTGTAAGGATTGGGGTTTTGGGCCAAGTTATGGACATGACTATGGGTTTAAATATGTAAAGTGGTCAACAATATCGATGACCAATGACGTGTTTCTTCAGTGTTTTAGCTACTTTGATATCCCGATGTGCAATAATATGTACCAGTTGATGGCCTTTCATTCAGTTCCAGTTAATTACACGTTTGTTCCGGGAAAGGCGCCGTTCTTGGAAAGCACAATGATGCCGCGTTCTCGTGCAATGTATCCCTTCATGAGATTCTAATACAGTGTTAGCATAGGCACTACACCTTGCTGTATGATATTTGTTACGTACCTTATAAATCATGTTGGCCAATAAGCACTCGGTCTCATCCACATCCACCTGTCGACCACTTGACCAACTAATAGCCGCCTCAAACTCTGAAACTGGAATTCTGGTCCTACGTAATGGCGCCTCACCGTCCTTCGCTGGCTCAAATCCACCGAGTAGAAATACCTTACGAACAAGGTTACGGAGGACAATATCCCGAACCCTTTCGAGGGTTAGGTAGATACGACGACGGATGAATTCGTTAGAGCCAGCGGCGAGGGCGGCGTCAAAAGCGGAGAGATTGCCGGATTTGATGGCGGCAGATAGTGGGGTGAAGAGACGGACTAGATTGGGATATGGGGCGAGAAGCGCTTTAGTCGGGAGAGTATGCGTCGTGAGTAGATGGCAGGGAATAAGGTAAGTGAGAATTTGTCTACTTTTGTTAGTTTATGCAAATAGTTGTATAGCGAGAACATAACTTACTCCTTGTTCACCATTGCTTGTTGGTGGCATTCTTGCCATGCCTCGGTTAAGTGCTTCTCGGCTTCCATGTAGTTTTCCTCAAGGAATGACAAAACACCTTCGTAGTACTTGAATGTCACTCGTTGAGCGGCAGGAATCGCAGACAATGGCGGCATATCACCCTGGTACGCCGACAGGGCCTTTAAAATGGTTCTACTCAATGCCACCGAGTTCAACTTGAAGTACGTCTTGAACAACAAGTTTACAATGTAGTACAACGCCCACTTGCGAGACTCTTCCACTGGCGCTCTGTCACTCAGACACAATGTGAAGATGCGCTTAAGTTGTTGCTCGGCATCGCGTAATGTCTGGTTCATCTCAAGTTCCGGGTCATAATCGTCACCAAGAGAAGCCGCTGCTCCGTCGATACCTCCGGCTGCCATGTTACGCTCGTCATCGGCGCGTATAGCTAGAATCCGTAGGTGGGAACCAGTTGTGTATAGGATCGGGTAGGTCCAGTGGTCGAAGCCGTGGTTTGTGTATCCACGGCAGACGTTAGAAGAGAGTTCTCTAGCTGCGTCGTATGCTGCTTGCCAGGACGGACGAGACGGGCCACCGGTAGGACCACCATCGCCATCCGCCAGAGCAACGATTAAACCAGACAGACGCCAAAAGGAAGAAAATACATCACACCAACCAGATACTTCGTCGGAGTTTAGTCGAGTAATAGGCTTGTACTTGAGCAGGGCGTTCTTGATATCACGCTTCAAAAGAGCCGCATTAGTCGAGTTTTGAAAGGCCCGGAGACCTGATGGGCCCTCTATTGGAGAAAATGGATTGAGTGTTGCTGCAATACCAGCGCCATTTGAATTGGCATAGGCTTGAGAAAATGCATTGATGACAGCATCCATGGCTCACACTGATGGCGGGGTAGTTGTTGCAAGAGAAGGCGGAATAAGGCAACGAGACGGTATCAACAAGGCTGAGAATCAACAGCAGAGACAAACAACTATTAAATTTACGTATCCGTTGAGAAGACAAAACAACCAAGATGGGATTGGAAATTGAAAACGGAGGAGTCGTGAATGTAACAATCTTTAAATATAGAAGCTATCACCAAGCAACATGCACCATGGCGATGTCATAGACGACCATATGTCCAAGTGCACTTCACTTTGCGCTTAGCTTCTGATTGGCTGGTCATCGCAGCTAACTTAGCCACGGGATCAGGGGTAGAGTCTGACTTCGGTCGAAGCCGACGCCACAATTGTTATGGCTGAAGGAGGGGATCTTGTCAGTGGCTTGGTGTGGCGTCCCACAAAATTTAGGTCAGGAAAACCCTCAAAAAATATTCAATCCCTGTAGTTGACGGCCGTGCCTATAGCGTCTTTTAGGATTTATGTGGGGTCTCAAAATATACCGCCGAATTTTCAACCCATACGTCAAGAAAATAGTAAAAGTGAGTTGATCCCCTCTTTTGATACTTGTTGTTTTGTCCCTTCAGCTAACAAATCATTCAAGATGGGTAAGCATTGACTATAATTTCGACCGGCTACGATAAGATGTGTTATGGCGACGACACCGACTACGTTTGACGATGAGAGATTGATGATGGAATGGATTCGGACATGAACTACGGTTGGCCTTGTTTGGATGGCTGTTGTTTATCTTGGGATGTTTATACTTGGATCTGGAGAACTCAGCACCGATTATATTCGATACCCGAGATACCGATTTCACAACCTTTCCTCTACAGGCTATATCTTCAATTTCTTCACGGCTTCACGACTGTCTATGACGCCTCGTCATGTCCATCTTTCCCCGTTACGCCAGCCGGTTTGCCTATACCAACTCAAAACATCGACTAACATGATTCTTCCACGATTCAGCCCGCCTCAGAGAGTACGAAGTCATTGGTCGCCACCTGCCCACCGAGGCTACCCCCTCGCCGGCTCTGTACCGCATGACCATCTTCGCCCCCAACACCATCGTTGCGAAGTCCCGTTACTGGTACTTCCTTCGCGGTCTGAAGAAGGTCAAGAAGGCCACTGGTGAGATCGTCAGCGTCAAGGAGGTGAGACAATCCGTTTGTCCCGGGTCTAGAGTCTGCGCCTCTCAAGCCACAAGTCGTGTTGCATCGAGCCCTATTGGGTTCATGCTCGCGGCGGCTTGAGTAGGGTGTATGGCGTTAATCTAGACCCCGTATCATCCTCCGAGTATGCTAATTAACACCCGTTTTTTTCTCAAATGTGTAGATCACCGAGAACCACCCCGAGAAGGTCAAGAACTTCGGTATCTGGATCCGCTACGACTCTCGCTCCGGCACTCACAACATGTACAAGGAGTACCGTGAGCTCACCAGAACCGCCGCTGTCGAGTCTCTGTACTCCGACATGGCTGCTCGCCACCGTGCTCGCTTCCGGTCGATCCACGTAAGATGAAACCCGTCTAAAGTACATCAGAATGACAGTTTGCTAACCACCTTTACTCTGAATAGGTCCTCAAGGTTGTTGAGATCGAGAAGACCGAGGATGTCAAGCGCCCCTACATCAAGCAGCTTCTGTCCAAGGACCTCTCCTTCCCCCTGCCCCACCGTGCCTCCAAGCTCGGTGCCAAGAAGATCTTCTCTGCCAAGAGACCTACCACCTTTGCTTAAGCGTGTTGGTGATTTGTGGCGTGGGATTTCTTGTGGTGTGCAGTGTGTTGGCTTAAATATGGCCCTTACATTATGCTCCATAGGCAATGGGTTATAAAAAAAAGAATCAGCTGAATCAAAAACACAGTAAAGAATTACAGCGTCCGAGTGATTTATTGATGCACATGTGAATCCGATGTTACGAGGAAGATTATGTCAGCGTCACTTCCTATGACATTATGACAGTCAGGGTCAAGATACGGGACCAACACATGAGTCATGATAGATACATCCGTGATACGTAAGTTCTTATCTCCTTCCAGGTATAAGATAGACAGTTTAATCTACTATCGCTTTCAGCAACTCATCTTTCTATTCATCTCATACTTTAGTCCTATTTACCAACATGGCAACCATCAAAGTTAAAACAAGTCTCCCCGCGATTCCATATCCGCCTCCATCAGCTCGGCCTCTGATTGAAACCGAACGTCTCATAATCACCCCTTCTACCGCCGCCCATGAAGCCGAAATTCACTATCTCCGTACTCAGTTTGACGTGATGTACTGGTCCGCTCAAAGCCGGTGTGACCGTGACATCGAAGAGACCCGCAAATCCATGTCAGCGTGGCTCCCACCAAACGACATTGAGACCTGGAATTGGGTGGTTCATACCAAAGACGGTAATTCATTCGTCGGCACTATTGGGAATTATAGAAGAATCGGGAGTCAAGGATGGCCGGAACTTGGCTACATGTTTGTTAAGGAGCATTGGGGGAAAGGATATGCCACCGAGGCACTTAAGTCAGTAATGCCAACTTGGTGGGCTTTGAAGCGGGCCGAGACGGAGATCGAAGTAAAGAAGGGGACTACGGTCGTTAACGGAGAAGTCAACGTCGATGTCAAAGATGGTGATACAGTAGATGAGATTCTTTCTGCCATCATTGATATCCAAAATGACCGAAGCGCAAGAGTCTTGGAGAAAATTGGGTTCTTGCCTAGTAAAAGGGAATGGAGGGAAATTGAAGAAGATGGAAGTGTATTTGACTTGCGTATGTACTTTCATCTTGGAAATTTAGTGTAGTTGGTTCATCGCCGGGCTTTTCGGCCCTTTGTATTTCATTATCCATTTGTTTCTAAAATCATTCGGTCATCCTCATCATCGGTTCTCGTGTGCCGCGTGTTGGTTCACGGAACATTTATCACCATTTCTTTTCTTCCGCAGTATCATACTCATGTTTATCTTCTGATGCTATACATTTGACAACACATTTTCAATTATGAATCCCAAACACTCAGCCCTGAGTGGGCGACGCCACAACAATTCAACTCGCAACAAATCGAAACAGTTTACATTTACCTCTCAAGTCGCCAATAACCCATTTTCTTCGATACCACAACATAGACACCAGATGTCGATATCAAACGCTCAGCCGGATATCAATACTAGTGGCTTTACTTCTATACAGGCCGCCACCTTAGCCTCCTATGGTTTTCCTACCAGTCACGCCAAATACATGTCTTCATCTCTAGGAAAATTAAATCACTGTCGAGATTCATCAGCCACGGTTGTGCGCCGAACTCCTAGCCCGCAGAGCCGGTTTAATGAACTTCAACTCGGGACTCAGTCGAGAAGTCTTTCTTCCGGCTTTGACGGAGTTTCTACGGACAGGCAAACCTATGTTTATCGTGCCAATACACCAAAGCCCCTGGGACATAGCCTCGATCGTCTCCCAGTGTTGGTCCTCCAAAGAATCTGCAACTAGCTATTGATGAGTCTTCCGTGTATTCAGTCATCCATTTATGAGCGTGTGCCTAGTCTTCCTGCACCACACTCAGTATCTCAATGGAGGGATGCTGTAGCACTTGCCTTGACCTGTCGTCGCTTCCATGCCACCATGATTGGTCCTATCTACAAGATCAATCGGGTCTATGACGGATGCTCTGCGCTTCGACTTAGTGCCAAGCGATCGTCAATGGCTGGTGTTCTCTATGCTCTAGTCCACGATCAACACATTCCAGTCATGGGTCAAGAGGCTCTTGAAATGTTTCCAATCGGATCTCCTCGTTTAAAGAACCCATATTGCCATGATCTCTCGCCCTTGATGTGGGCTTGCTTGAATGGCAATCAGGCCATCTATCAAGCTTTAGTCGAGGCCGGAGCTGATATCAACGAGACTATATCCGCTCAGGAAATCATAGACCACGCAGAAGACATGAATGTCCGCCGTATGATCCGTAAACTAGTTCACGAAGATCATTCACTGTCTGGCAGCGCCGGTAGCGAATTCGGCAAACTTTCGGCTCTTTACTTGTCACTCCATGCCCGCCATGAAAATATCAGTATTAACCTCATCAGATTAGGGGCCAACTTGGTTCTCAACCCAGGCACGGGGATTCATGTTGTCCACAAAGCAGCTCGGTTGAACCTGCTTGCAGTGTTGAAAGACGTTTACACCCATGACTCGTTTGTCTACTTAGTCCGCGATATCAAGCACAATGGTGCACTCCACTATGCATTGTCTCGGCCGATGTTTACAATGGATTATCTCATTAGCCATCTTGTTATGCGTGGTGCCAACACACAGGCCATCAACTATCATGGCCACAGTCCTCTAGATACAAGCTTCTTTGCACTGCAACATCGCGCCTCTGAGCTTTCATCCACTGCCTCCTCTGACGATATTCGAAGAAGCTGGGAGAGAAGCGTAGTAAAAATCGTGGAGTGGGGTGGGCGTTTCCGGGTAATTCCACCGACTACTGTTCAAGCTATGGTATGCCCACATGTCTGGCACCAAATTAAGCATGCATTCATGAACCGAGTGGATGGTGAATTTGACTATTCGGGGCAAAAACAGCTACGTCCTATCCACAAGCAATTTGATGATAGCCAAACTCAGCAGCGCAAGGAATCTCGGAAGGTGGCATTCCAAGAATTTCAAAAGGCGGTGAATAAGCGTCAGCGGGTTGCTTCCGGAACGCAGCCACAGCCAGTCAAGACAGAGGATGAGGCAAATTTCAAGAGAGAGCCCGGTGAGGATGATACTTGGCGTCCTCTGTGGAAGAAACGTCGTTTATGAATGGGTGTAGGAAAATCCAGTTTTATAAGAATTAATTTTATAGAATCAAGATACTATCAGGGTTGTCTATAACCCTACTATTGACCGAATTGATAATATGATGCGAATGTGATTTCCTGTTTAGAATACAATGACATGTGTGGACACTAGTATCAAATAATTCACAAAATGTTGGCGTAGACATTCAATTTCAAGGGTTCGACTTTCTTCATCTACTTTAGTCTCGACAGTCGATCCGTTTTTTTTTCATCATCACCTACAGTGCCTCGCAAAATGGCCATTCTCAGCTTTACATTGAGTGAGGAAGGTGTCAATGGCCTTCGAGAAGCCTTGACATGTCTATCTCGCTTTTGCGATGAAGTATCTCTAGATGTGATTGATGACAAGGTGAGCTCTACTCTGTTCACGATAGTTTCTCAATGACTAACCCTTCAAAGTTCCGTCTATCGGCTATGAATGTTACCAAATCGGCATATGCCTGCTTCTCTTTCAACACGGCTAGATTCTTCTCGCGATACAAATTCACCGGTCTCAACGGCGCATCAAAGTTCCAATGTCGTCTCTACGCACGCGTCCTCATCGCCATATTCAGAGGACGATCAACCCCTGCAAGTGAGGGCAAAGATGGCCCGGCGGACCGGTCGACGGCTATTGACCATTGTACGGTATCTATTGAAGACGGCCATATGGTGAAGAGTCGGATTATCGTCAAGATTGTCTTCCGGAATGGATGTACGGCTACGCATTCTTTGATTTTTGAGGGCGCTTCGGTTGCTCATGCTACTTTTAATGCGGCGTTGGCGGTACATAGGTGGGTTATGCCGGCGAGAAGTTTACGGCAGATTATGGAGCATTTTGGACCGGGGGTGGAGTTACTTGATATACATTCACAGGAGGATCATGTGAACTTCAACTTTTATACTGAGAAGGCGTTGAATGCTGACCAGGTGTTGAAGAAGCCTTTACAAACGAGTATCACGGTGGATCTGGATGAGTTTGTCGAGGTGGATGTTGAGGTAGACGCACATGTTGTCGTCAGCGTTAGAGATTTCCGGACGGTTGTCCAGCATGCGGCATTGGTAGGGGCTGACTTGAGAGCGCGGTACTCAGTCCCGGCGAAGCCTATTAGGTTCTCGTACGAAGGCGATGCGGTTACATGCGAGTTCTTGTTGATGACTATCGGGGAAAGAGGAACACCTGGGCAGAATACGACGAAGAATACGGAACCAGTCCCAAAGCCGAAGGTTAGCCAGAACCCACAGCTGTCCATGCGTCCTTCGAACACGCAGGCCGATACGAATAAACCTGCGCGACCTACGGTTACCAAAGTCCGTGATGCCTCGGATAAAGTACCCGCTATTCCTTCTATGGGCCCTCCGGCTGTCCCTTCTGCAGTGAGCAAGGGGAACAGTTTCTTTGATATTCGCCCACAGATGAGTCAAACTGTCGTCCCTCGTGCGAGTCTGGCGGCTGTCGAAGACGGTCTGTTTGTAGCCGATGACGGGTGGGAGCCTGTTACTATAGGCGACGAAGAGGACGCTTATGAGGAGGAGCTTTTAGGGACAGTCGGATGGGATACAAGTGTGAGAGAGGAAGATAGACGCGAAGTCCGTGATAGTGTTGATAGAGAAAGAGCCGGAAGTCCTACTGGTAGTGAAGAACTTGGGGGGAACAATGTTGGTAGTAACGAGGGATATGAAGCGACACAGCGCGTTGAAGATGCCGCTAAGTTTGGGCTCTTCTATGGACTCAATTAGGTAAAAGCCGCTACGAATAATGATCATGAATGTTACTTTTTTTCTTTTTTTCAGATTACTCATTAATCGGCGTGATATTAACCCAAGAAGTAGCCCCACCAGCTCCAATCCCGGTAATCTTGAACCCTTCCGGCACATATTTTCCTTCGGCGATCACGCCTACCATTTTATCAACGGGGCCTTGAGAGTCCGGGCCTGGGCCACAGTTGCCGTGTTTTCCCCAGCCCCATGACATGACTTGGGAGTCTGAAGTTAGGGCGACTGTGTGTTCTGTACCGACGGCAATCTTGGAGATGACTGGTAAATCTGGAGGGGGTAGTTGACCATAATTGTTACGACCCCATGCAGTGAGTTGCCCGGATGAGTTGAGAGAGATGATGTTACTCCAGCCAGCACCAATATCGATACATCCAGGGAGAGAAGAAGGGGCTTCAGAAACGGCCGGGGACTTCTTGTCGCCGATGACAAGTAGGTTATCCTTCGAGTCTACTAAGGCGGTAAATAGACGGCCTGTAGCTACACGAACAGCATGAAACCCCAAGGGAAGATCTATTTGACGAGGGGAAGAGATGCACCCGTTAATTGGATCACCTAGTTGTCCATGACGCCCGTTACCCCATCCAAAAGCTCGCCCGTCAGACAATATGGTAACTATATGTCCCATACTAGCTGATATAGCGGTGATCTTTGTTCCGGGTGGTGGAAAGTCGGGAATACGGGTGGCAGAGGGAGACTTAAGAATAGGAACTGCGAGAGCTCCAAGACCTAACTCGCCTTTAGGTCCTTCTCCGAATGTATATACCCTCTCATTATCCATGACAACAACCGACGCATTCCAAGCCGCTGCAATATGAGTTATCACACCTCCAGACTTCTCATCTTCCGGTACCCGATCTGAAGGAAACATCATCACCTCTCGGAAGTTGGCGACATATTCTGCTGGAGAATTCAACCCACAGGCACCTGATGTTGATTGCCCGGCACAATACAGTTTTGGTGAAGAGGATGGTCCGGCGAGAACTAGAGTGTGGTTTCCACCGCTAGCTAGTTGATGGACGAATAGTGGCGTAGGTTGCTCGGCCCAGAGAGACGGCTGAGGGACCGAGATGTCCTCACGGTGGCCAACACCGAGTTGGCCGCTGCCGTTGGAACCGAGGGCATAGAGAGCCATGTTGTAGAGGTGCTTGTATCTGTTGAAACTGACCTTCTCGTCCTTGAAAGGCTTCCATAACCTCCATATTGTCGTCCAACACCTGTATCTAGGGTCCACAATCCCTAACTTCTAAAAATGCCCCACTTGCTCGTGCTTTTATCCATGTAACAGACCCCACTTCTTGCTGACATAACCACAGTACTACGCGATGCCCCACATAGCAAGGCTGGTAATTTTTTTTCTTAGGTCCTTGACCGATCATCCGCAGTTTTTCTGCGAATATAAAAAGGTGCATATCCCCCATCACTACATCGATTCATTTTGTCTTTCCTTTTTCATCATCATTGCTCCGACCATCATGTCGAACGAAGAGCAAATGAAGGCGGCCGGATTCACGGTCGGCCTTATTGGCATGGGCGACATGGGCAAGTTATATGCTCAACGCCTTTCTGCTGCGGGCTGGAGGTGAGTGCCGTCACTGAAAAGTCAGTCCGCAGTTTATTACTTGGTAAGTTATTTTGAGATTTTCACATCTTCCCTTTCGCAATGATGACAAGAGCGCATTTGGCTCGAGTATTGTCTGTCGTCACGTCGGGTAACCGTTTTGGCCCCGGCATTGACGCGGGCTCTCGATGATGTTAACCCTAGCTACCTTAACAAACATTTGTCTGATGCGAATTCAACTTCTGTTGAAAATTTTACCCACGCTTCCATTCTTTTGGATATATTGCTAACGAGTAAAAAAGATTGTTTTAGACTGTTGGTTACCTTGACTCCTATATCCCGAACTGTTGTTGACCCAAGCTTCGTTCTTTCTTGTCCCCGCCCGTAGAATCTTGGCGTGTGATCGAGAAGAAAAGTATGAGAGCTTGAAAGAAGAGTTCGCTGGAACTGTACGGTGCTTTCCATTATCCCGTGTCCCTTTAGCCCCGTCATTGTGTTGCCGTCTCAAAATATGAAATGTGCACACGTGACTAGAGTAATAATTGGTGAATGGCAGCTTTCACGGCTTGCCGTTGTCAATCTATGCTCGTCTGTATTTGTGTAACTAGACGTTGGACCTATGCCATTCCATACTGTAAATGATGCTTGCTTGTTGTACTTGTCATTGAGATGCTGGCCATAGTCCGTCTGTTCCACTTCGTCATGCCCTATTCATTCATAAAAGAACCAAGATGCTGAGACTTTCCCTTGCCGTCTCATAGACGATAGAGATTTGCCGCAATGGCCATTTGGTCTCGCGAGCCAGCGATTATATCATCTACAGCGTAGAAGCCGCCCATATCGACGCTGTCATCGCCCAATACGGCCCCTCGACTAAACTCGGCGCCATTGTCGGTGGTCAAACTTCATGCAAGGACCCCGAAGTCCGCGCTTTTGAACAACATCTACCTGCTGATGTCGATATTGTTTCGTGTCACAGTCTTCACGGCCCCAAGGTTAATACCCAGGGCATGCCATTGGTATTGATACAGCATCGTGCCTCAGATGAGTCGTTGAAGAAGGTTGAAACAGTGTTGAGTTGTCTCAAGTCCAAGGTTGTTTATCTCACAGCAAAGGAACATGACCGGATCACGGCGGATACTCAGGCCGTCACTCATGTTGCCTTCTTATCCATGGGCAAAGCCTGGCATGCCGAAAGCGAGTTCCCATGGGTATCTGCCCGTTATGTCGGTGGTATCGAGAACGTCAAGATCAACATCATGCTTCGCATCTACTCAGCTAAGTGGCATGTCTACGCTGGTCTCGCCATTCTCAACCCTGAAGCCCGCAAACAAATCACACAGTATGCTTCATCTGTCACAAACCTCTACAAGCTCATGGTCATCGGCGATGAAGATGCTTTCCGTAGACGTGTGCTGGCGGCCAAGGAAAAGGTCTTTGGTCCTACTGGTGCCCCTAAATGGGATCGTAAGCCGTTACTTCATAGCGACCTCCTTGAACAATTCACGTTACGGTCACCTGGGGCTACCACGGATGATAAGCCTCAGCCTAACAACCATCTTTCGCTCCTCGCCATGGTCGATTGTTGGGCTCAGTTCGGCATTGTTCCGTATGATCACATGTTGTGTAGTACGCCTTTATTCCGGATATGGCTGGGTGTTGTCGAGCATTTGTTTTGTTCTCCGGAGCTGTTGGAGAATGCCATTGTCACGGCTGTTCGGGATCATCGGTACCGGGCGGATGACCTTGAGTTCACTTTTGCGGCGAGAGCATGGGCTGAATGTGTTAGTTTAGGACATTTTGATGTGTGGAGAGAGAGGTTTGTTAGCACTCAAAAGTTCTTTGAGCCAAGATTTGCAGAGGCGACGGCGGTAGGAAACAGGATGATGAAGGCTATTGTCACTGATGATGATTAGGGCCCCAGAGGTCTACAGCCTGGTAGCCGTAAACCACCTTCCTTCTCAGTGTTGTCCTTCCGATTATGACCAGCCTTGTTATGAATACAATACTATTAGAGAGCAAGCCTTGCGGTTTATGGTAGCCTCGTGGTGAGTGGCATCACAGCAACATGAATAACATAGAAAGCATCAAACACATCGTTCATCATCACAGTTTCATCAAAGCATCAATAATTTGGCAGACATCAGAACCAGGCATTCCATTAAGACTAACAATACTTCAAACATCCCAAGCAAAACCCGAATCCCTCAAATCCCCCAAAAAAAGACCTTCCGACATTCCTCCCCAGATTTTTATGGTAAAAATAAATATCACCGGTAGTGATCTTCAATGGCCCTCGGAGTATTCTCAACGACGGAACCATTGGCAAAAAAAGAAAGCGAGCACCCTTAGCTGGGCGACGAAGGTGGAGCGGCAGGGGGCGCGTTGGGTTCGGGAGTCCCTTCGCCGGTATCCCTACCCAGAGTGGTGTTGGTGGCGGCGGCGGCGGCGTCACGCCAGACGCGGCGGCAGGAGGAGGTCTTGGCGGCAAAAGACATGGCGACAAGACGCGAAAGACAGAGAACAGAGACGAACAAAAAGAAAGCAACCAAGAGATTGCGAACGACGATATGGATTAAACGTTGATAACCGTTTGATGGTTGGTTATCAAGTCGGATTGGTTTTGATCTGGAGAGGAAAAGAGAAGAAGAATCAGAATGAGAGTTGCGGGAAACAAACGAGCCTTTTATAGACGCCCGGGAGATACTCCACGGTATATCCGGGACTGAGAAAGGAACTTACGTCAACTTAGGGCCGAGAAAACGCATACTTTGTGCGGAGGGTACGGCAAAGTGGGGCATTCCCGTCAGCCACCGGTCCCGGTCAGCCACAGTGGTGGCTTTCGGGCCATCAGGGCAGGAGGTTACGTCTGCCGTCTTGATATTGGACAAGTGCGTTACGCGTCAAATTCCATACAGAGTTGGAACGACGAAAAGTTGGTGAGAGCAGCTTTGGTGACAGGTGTGTGAGCGGCCTGTGTTACTTGCAAATGTGACGAGGGCGTGGAGTATTTATCAAGTTCTAAGCCCATGGGGACTTCTTTCTTGTACATACAACAAGATTATATTGGTCTGATAGAAGTTTTGTTAAGCAATCAGTAACGTCATGACGAAGATTGTCTTAACTATGCTGTTATGTTTGCGATGCGGTGACTTTGAGAGATCAAGAAGAGCAGAACGATAAGGGAAAACGTATTGCAAGTACTTTTTCATTTTATACCAGCTTTATGAACAATATTGTGGAGGTCTCTTAAAAGTTTCCTCTTTGGGACACTAAAACTTATACTCTAAAACGCTAAAACGTGTGGCTAATGTATGACAAGAAACTATGCACCTAAAAGATCTCAGTGGCCGTGTCAGATTCCTCTGCTGGGCCAGGTGGAGGTTGACTAAGAGAAGTCACTTTTACAATGACAGTATCATCCTTCTTATCGCCATTCTTCACTTCGACTTCAACGAAGCCACTGGCTTCCATGTACTCTTTTTCGATTTTCTCGAGACTCTTGCCACGGGTTTCAGCCATCCAGAAGTAGATTGCGATTGATGTGGCGAGAGTCAGACCACCGAAGAAGAAGTATGCAAGGCAGGATGAAGCTGCGAGCATGATTGGGGTGATTAAAGCGACAGTGAAATTGGTAGTCTATACATTGTTAGTGTCCATGTCCTGATACTTGCATTTTTTGGCTACTTACCCATGCTGTACTCTGTGCAAGACTAGCAGCCCCAGCTCTTGTCTTACGTGGGAGACTCTCAACGAGATAAGTCCTAAAGGACATAGCCCAGGTACCACTGAAAACAAATGCAAAGACATAAAGAGAGATGATAACCACCCAACGTCCTGCGCCACCATCAGGGTGTACCTGATCTGCCACATACATAGAGCCCATGATGAACATCGTGATAGCTTGAACTACTCCGCCAAGTATGGAGCAGGTTCTTCGGCCCCAGGAATCTGCCCAGATGGTTCCTGGAATGGTTCCGAGTAAAATTACTACAGACGACATGCCTGATGCCAAGAACGACTCTTGGGTTGAGGTGAGTCCGGCTTGTTTGAACATGGTCGGGGCATAGAACAAGACACCGTCAATGCCAGAGAAGGACTGCATTCCCATCAAGAAGCAACCAAAGATGGTTGGGCGGAAGTAAGGCTGCCGGAATGAGATACGCCATTCCTCTACCAAATGACGCAAGTCCGCCTTGAGAGACTTCTCAATGACCTCGCCATCTGTGGCCTTGTTAATTTGTTCTTCGAACTGATCCAGCATTTCCTGCTTCTCATAATCTTCAAACTCCAAATCATCCATAACCTTGTGTGCTTTTTCAATGCACCCGTGTGCCAACAACCACCGAGGAGACGGCGCAATAACTGTCGTGATTGCACAAACAGAAAAGGCACAAGCAGCACCCGCTACTAGTGGTAAACGCCACGACATTGACCCGTCAATCTTGGATGCACCGTAGCACAGGAAATAGGCGATGACTAAGCCTACCACGATGAGAAATTGCGGGAGACTTGTCATGGGCCCACGGATACGGGCTGGGGCCATCTCGGATACTTGAACGTAGACAGTGCTGAGGTATAGACCGGCTCCGAGACCTTTAATGAGACGGCCGATAAGGAAGACTTTGAGACTGAAGGAAGAACATTCAATGACTACACCGATGCCATCGACGCAAGCACCTAAGCCCATGATTCGGGTACGGCCGTATTTATCTGCGAGGACTCCGGCGAGAATAGCAGAGAAAGCACCAGTAAGAAGGCAGGAGGAGACGACGAGACCATGAAGAGTAGGGGACATGTCTCCCATAAGTTCGAGGAAAGCGGGCATTGCGGTGACTGAACCGATAGTGCCATTATCAAATCTGTGAACTATAGTCAGCAAGATGCAACATTTTGGTCATAAGGACAGTACATACCCAAACAAGAATACCAACATTGAGGCAGAGATACACATAGTGATGTTGTATGGCACTGGCTTGATGCCACATCTTTGCAATATAGTAGACACTGCCATTTTGATATGTTTGATGAATAGAAAGAGAGATAGACCAAAATCTATGAGTTCTTCTCCGACTTTATACAAAATCTTCCCCGGTACACAGAATTCCTATGGACCAATATCTTCCATTGCCAGCACACAATCCTCTGAGAAAGTAACACTCCTGACGGTCAGAGCGATACCATCTAACAATACAACTTTTTTGTCGTTACTCTAGTGCCAGCCGGAGACACAATGCATACACATACATGTACAGCGGCACCGGTCTAGACCTACCTATTCATCATCCTTCCGGCTGACCATGCTCCGGCTCCTGCCACGACATGCCGCCTAGCCCTTCCTGTTCCACCAAATATTCTGCTAGAGAAAAGATAGCAACACGACACGACATGGGATATATTGATCACATGGGCGGTGAGTTTTCCATACATACATACTATCTAAGATAGCGGTGCGTTACGCGCCGAAGAGCCGCATGGAGGATGTGGGTGGCGAGGGTCCGGGGGAGGGCTAGTATCGGGAGACTGTGGTCCGACGAAGGGTCTGCCAAATAGAGAGTAGTAGGGTGACATTTTGGCTAGGATTTTAATGGATAGTCATTACTAGCCTTGGCTGAGTATGTATGTATCTTGACGTTGATGTGAACCACTGACCTTATCCGCGCTTCATCCCTTTATGTGCTGTCTATGAATCCCTGAAGTCGACATATAACCGACTCAACGAACTCTTTGATGTCGGTTTGCCACACTTTTTAACCGCCCGGGTACCCACTTTGATAATGACTTTTACTATACATATTGATATACAGTTTACATACATACCATGTGTCAAAGATGAAATAGTACATTTATAACTATGATCCGGCAGTTTATCATTTGTATTGATTACCTTGTTCGGAGCACAGTTGTGTTACTCAACTCCTAGCTATATAATACGCGGATATACGACTACTATCATGTTATACAAACCCTATGAACTCAATACTAACCCTAACTGTGCACGTTTCAACTTCTCTCGGCATCATGCCGATATTTCATGCTTTCATCGTGAAATCAACAAATCCCCGCTATTTACAGATCTCCGAAATAGACGACACTGCCCAAGAACCCCCTGTGGATCGTCTACAAGCCCCCCTGAAGTATGTGTCCAAGTCTTACATACAATATGTATGTTGTATTGCACATACACACGTCCCTAAGAACTACACAATATCCAGTTCATCTCCAACAACCAGACCAGGGTGACGAAAAAAGCCTCTAGTAGTCTAACCAAATACATGTAGAAATTGATGCTGCCCCTTAACTTTGGTTTCTATCAGTTTTGATACCACGCCAATGTTCATGCCTTGACTCCTGTGTATGTACACATGTAACTACTCCTCAGAATAGATAATGCACAAGGCTGACGCGTGGGTAGTGCCAAAAAAAGCAAGAGCGACACGGCTGTGACAATGGGATCTTAAATATGGGGGTTGCCCTTGTCTGGGTTGGACAAACCTTCTTTTGTATATCAGTATGTACATATGAGCCACTTACTTTTGTTCGTTTTGCGATTATCCATCAATATCTTGAAGATATTATTATCTTTCGCGCTATTCAAAACATTACCTATCTCTACTATCTCGACAATTGATCTACCGGCTTAGATCTAGACCCCACGAATTGATAAAGAACTCTCTGAGCATCTTGATCACCCCCCACCATCACCAAAAAGAGCTTCAAAGCTTCAAAGCTTCCATTGCCTTCCTTACTGTCTCTAGACGCCAATCCCCTGTCAAGGCTAGCTCAAGGTCACCCCTCGCCCACGCCAAATTCGCAAGCTAAGCTGCGCTTTTGATCACCCCCTAATAAGGACCCCTAGTCGGTGCCTTGCTACTATTATCAAAGTTACGGGTCGACTTCGTTTGTACTTGGATTGAATTGTGCATTTATTCGAACTTGCTTTTTTCTTTCCCTTTCGAAAACACTGGATAAACCTTTTCTCTCGCTTCACATAGATTTCTGCGCTTTCTATTTTCAATTCTTCCTTCTTTTTCACTATTCCTCGTCTTCCCGGATCCGCTCGTTTCTGACCCCGTCGACGACAATTGCATTTTTGACCCGACCGAGGTTTATATAACCGCCGGACCATCACATTCTCTTCTACAAAGTCTCCTCCAACACACCCACACACGAATTCACCATGTCTGGCCGCTTTGTACGAGCCTCCAAGTATCGTGAGTAGAAACCACTTCCTCGGGGTTGGACAATGGCGCCACGAAGGCCTCCAACATGTCTACCCCATTCGCCCATTTAGCCGACCCGTAGACTAACAAATGGCCTCATCCGCCATTCTCCACTAGGCCACGTCTTTGGCAAGTCGACGCGCAAAGAGTTTTGCTACGATAACCTGCATATTAGTCGTAATGCGTGGGATTCCAACTTGATCAAGGTACGTTTGTGTCATGATCTTCCTAATTGTGCAGCCTAAAGCTCGCGTGCCTCTCCCGAGCCTTAGTCCGAGACCCGGTCCGAGATGCCCGCACGATTGGGAGGGTCACAATCCAAGCACTGATCGGATCGCCACAACCCATTCATTTGGTCTGTCGCATAAAGCATTGGTTTTTAATGAAATCATTGTGATTCGAATTGATGGTTTCAATCGTGTGCTCTCTACAAGTCTCTATTTTTCTTGAGTCAACACGTGCCTCCATGTCCAAAACATGAGCATGTATGTTGCACCGCATTGCATCCCTACTATATCTCCATCTTTTCTGGTTTCCACGTAATACTAACCCTTGTGCCTCCACATACAGGCCAACCCCGAGTTCCTCTCCGTCAACTGGGAGGCTAGCGGTGGTGGCGCATTCGCTGTCATTCCTCTTGGAGAGCGCGGTAAGCTCCCAGACCAGATTCCTCTTTTCCGCGGCCACACCGGTCCGGTTCTGGACACCGATTGGAACCCCTTCAACGACCACGTTATCTCATCTGCTTCTGACGATGGTAAGGTCTGCTTGTGGCAGGTACCCAAGGACTTTACTCTCTACACGGACACTGAAGAGGTCCCCTCGGTTGCGCCCGCGGCCACTCTGTCTGGTCACACGCGCAAGGTCGGTTATGTGCTTTGGAACCCTGCCGCCGACAACGTTTTGGCTTCCGCTTCTGGTGATTTCACTATCAAGGTGTGGGATGTTAACACTGGTGCTGCTGCTCTCACTCTGCGCCACAACGACCTGGTGCAGAGCATGTCGTGGAATGCTACGGGCACTCTGCTCGTAGCAACCTCGCGTGACAAGAAGATCACCACCTGGGATGTACGTGCTGAGAAGCCTGTTGCTCAGCACGCTGGTCATGCTGGTGCCAAGAACAGCAGAGTTGTGTGGATGGGCGAGCACAACCGTTTCGCCACTACCGGTTTCTCCAAGATGAGCGAGCGCCAGATCGCCCTGTGGGAGCCGGGTACCGAGGAGCCCATCGGCGGATTTACCATGCTGGACAGCATATCGGGCGTCTGCATGCCCTTCTGGGACGAGGGCTCCAACTGTCTGTACCTTGCCGGCAAGGGCGATGGTAACATTCGTTACTACGAATATGAGGCGGACAAGTTTGAATACTTGACTGAGTACAAGTCGGGTGACCCACAGCGTGGTATTGGCTTCGTGCCCCGCAGAGGTATCAATGTGCACGAGAACGAGGTCATGCGTGGTTACAAGACTGTCAACGACACGTACATTGAGCCTATTTCATTTACTGTGCCCCGTCGTGCCGAGACCTTCCAGGCCGATCTGTATCCCCCGGCTACCGGTCTCAAGCCCGCTGAGAGTGCCAAGGAGTGGCTGGATGGCAAGTCTGACCTGCCCATGAAGATCGACTTTGAGTCGGTGTACAACAACCAGCCTCCTGTGGAGGTCGCCCCCAGCGCCATGCCCTCCTCGGCTGCTCCGTCTCCGGCCCCTGCTCCCGTAGCCAAGCGCGAGCCTGAGCCCAAGAAGGAAGAGCCTGTTGTGGCTGCATCTGCTGCTGTGTCGCGTATTGCCAGATCGGGTTCTGGTACTGTTAGTGACCAAAAGGAAAGCATGTCAGCTGTGGCAAACAAGTACAAGGACGATGAGGCTTCTTCTTCGGAGCCCGAGGAGCCTTCTTCGTTTGACGAGCCCGTTACTACTCGCACATTCTCCGGCCGTGCTACCCCGCGGTCTTCAGTTGTGTTCTCATCGGGTACTACTCCCCAGCCTCTCAAGACTTCTACTATGGCCAAGTCTACTTCTTCTGGTTCTGGTAGTGGTACGCCGATTCGGTCGCCAATCCACCCCCGCCCTATCCCATTACCCATCGTGCCGACACCTGCCGCTGTAGCCGCTGCTCAGGCTGCTGGTTACACTTCAGCTGGTCCTTCGCGGAGCGCTAGCCCTGTCAGCCACGATGTGCTTCTGGAAATCAAGAAGCTTCTGGAGGCACAGAACTCCAAGATTGATAGCCTCACCAAGGAGGTTGAGTCTCTGAAGCGCAAGGTGGAGGGTCCCCCTCATGCTCAGGACCAGAGCGAGCGCATCCGTCAGCTAGAGCTGGAGCTTGAAGCTGCCCGGTCTTAGTCGTGTCCATTCTAGATTATGTGGATAAGATAGGGAGTAGGCGTTCTTTGCTGGGGGTCTTTGTGTTTTCTGTTTGTTTGGTTTTTTGTTTTTCTGGTTTATCTTTGATTTCTTTTTGGACATGACTTTTGCTCTTGTATGTATGAACGCCCGGGCTAGTGGTGTTTGAGTTTGGTCATTATGTCTTCTCTTTTTTTGGTTATTTTCGTCTCTTTATTGGTTCTACCTTTTCTTGATTTTGTGTTTTTGTATTAGGCAACTCTCGGGAGTTGTTTGTTAGATTGGGTATCCGCAGTTAGTTGTTCAAAGCGTGTAGATGTAGATTGCATGAGAATGAATAATGTTTTCATGATATTGAGTCTTGTATAATCTTGTGTAACTGGACGTCTAAGTGTGTGAATCTAGGGTTTCGGAGTATCTAACCATGGCAGTTACACGTTGGGACGTCTATTCGCTGTGATTTAGGTAGGTACTACACATTCCATGGTTGCGTATGTGTGTACGTCCATATGTCGACTGTCGATAAAGTTATTGCCTACTTGGACTCGGCCGATGGAACGACAAATTATGAAACACGGCCGTGCTTGATATGATAGTGATGACTACCCATATGTGTGTACATACGAACAATCAACGATTCCACGCCATGCAAATCATCGTATTGGCTAACGCACGGCAGCGGATCGTTTCGACTTGGGCGGTTGAGGATCAACGGCTATGCCGGTCTAGGGTATTGGTCTCTTAGGTCGTTAGACTTATGGCACTATTCCCGAGGACTGGATTTCTTTCGTTGATAGCTGACTGGAAGACTAAGATACAATCTACATACATTATAGTGGCCGTCCAACAAGTTACATGAAGGGAAGTCTATGAACAAAGACATCTTCTTTTAGCAAGAGAACAAGAGACCTTCATGCCTTGCTTGATAGATCAACTTCACACTACACGCTTGCCTATTCTAGATTCTACAAAGATATGCCCTTTAGAAAATCCACTTTATGCGGGGTTTGAAACGGGGCAATTGGTGGGTTTCATGACGGAGAGAGGTGTGTGCGGGTTTCAGGCTCATGATGGATTTAGTTATGTTCAACACTGCCTCTGCAGGGACGAATGAGCTGGATCTAGAGTGAATGTTTTGGTGGGACTGTTTGTTTGGTGAGAATGACCTATCTTTAGGACATAACCGCTGAGAGAGTCTTTTTCTCCGAATGGCGTTTTCTAGATAGTTGTGGAAACAGACACTGTAGCGGGTCAAAGCCGTTTATACACTTGTGTGGTAATCGTGGGTTCGGTGTGATTGTGTGTACAACTGGTCTAGTCTCGCAAACAACAGGAGCTGATGGACGATAATAACTGGGGCCCGTTTCAGGACACAGGATCTTGCTTTTTTTGTGAGTTGTTTATACAATCTTGTGATGTAGTGGATGAGTGACAACAATATTGTTATATTAGATATCACCAGCATTCGCATGCAGTGGACACGTGCAAGTCAGTCGTGCATATTGTTAAGTATTGAGGACATATGCATAAGGTATTCACGGATGCCTTCATCATCCGTATCTTATGCTTTGTGATATCATTGAAGTCCACGAAAAACTAACCGGCGGCTGTCAAAGCACATAAAAGCCAAAAGATAGACTCCCGGGCCTGTGAATGGGCTACACACCATAAGAAAGACGCTACGTAATTTCGGAGGATCCACTATTTTCCAAGATACGACCTAGAAGGACCATGAATCATGGAATGGTCTAATCCAGGAAACAAGTCGTTTTGTTCGACAACGTTTGCTCCTTTGCTTTGTCAAGAGACGGGAGGATCTAGGGTTAACACGCATAAGTCTCTATAGGAAGAACAGAGTTAGTTGGTGTTTCATGTTGACGACCAGCATTGTACTTGTTCTTGGAATGATAGGACATGTTATGCTATAGACGGGTGGAAGACAACGTCATGGCCGGTTTACCCGCCGACCAGACGCATGAAGGATTTGTGTGGACCTGGGTAAGAAGGGACGTGTAGCTTTATTGTCACGGTATGTATTTGGGATGCAGGTACACAACCAAGTTGAAGTGGGTTGCATTCTAGTTTCCTCCCTTCCTTCCTGCGTCCATGTCGGCCATGCGGCCTGTCGGCGCGACCCTGGTTGTCAGAGAGTACTTTTTTCTTGGTTAGGTTACATTGTGAACGAGGGACATGCTTGTGAGTTCTGAAACGATAGACTAAAAGTCTGGGGATTGGACATAGGATTTATCGTTGGACGTCCGTATGTATAGAGGAGAAGAGTGCCTAGAGAATGAATCAGCAAACTGGTTATGTTGTGATCTGCTTATATCCCTCGAGAGTGCATAGAGATACCCTGAGGGGAACTTGGCAATGTTAAGTTGACTGATAACAGGGAGAAGACGATTCTATACACAGTGGCCGTGATATGTTGGTAGCGGATAAAGGGTAAATCACCGTCAATGCTACATAACCTAAGCGAGTTGATGATGGCCTTCTATCCCGCTGCCTAGACTTCTCGATCGAGAGCCCTATGTGTTCACCACAAAGATGGCGTTTGATATTCGGAAACATTCATCACGGACTATCAGTCTGTCCGTCAAGAACTACGCAAGGCTATAGTGAATCCACGTCAACGATCTTCGAGGTCTCCGGCACCACAGGTTGAGAAACCTCCTGGTTCGTCGCACCAAGGAAGTGCCGGCTATAAACGAAGGTCAAACATGGAAACAGTCGATAAAGAACGGGTCATAGAGAATGACCAATATCACAGTGCCCCTTGTTCTATGATTCGCTAGAGACGAGACTCGGATCACATAAAACAAGTGGACTTTGTCAACGGGCTGAAAAAGACGGTCGTCATGTGTACAGAGACGAAGCCGGATAAACTAGAGACGGACATGGAAAACAGCCGAAGAAAATAAAAAAGCTGGCTGGTGACAGGAATAGAAACGGACTGTGGTATTGATATAATGACGAAAGGGACCAGGCCATGAGTACTGCGCCGTATGTTTCAGATTAACCGGGGGTTTGGTTAACTTTCAAGTCTTTTTTAAACGGGAAGTTGGAATAATCGAAGCGGATAATTTGTTGTTACTGGTTAGCAAACGATGACGATATCGAGTCTGGTGATTTCACAAGAACTTTGATTCCAGCTTCACAATCTGTCTTTGGACGAGTCAGATTTCCAATAGACTCATCATCAACTGCCTCGTAAAAATCGACCAGCCAGTTGAACAAGTGACGTCCGAGTCCCACGGTTAGCGAAGTTGCCCGCTCGGAAATTACGACTCTTTGACTCCGGCCCTTACATCGACCACAACCTTTACAACTACCAAAGTAATTTTCAATAGTCAAAATCGCCCGTGTGAGAGAAAAGTTGAAAAGCTCAGACAACACCATGGGCCTGAGCAACGACACTAGCCCTGTGAACTAGGAGTTTGGCTGAGCTTAGTTAGCGGTGGGCGTAACTGGGTCAGGGTGTGTGTGTGTGTGTGTATGTCTTCTTTTTTTGCTCTTTTTTGTTCGGGTAGGCTTTAGCTTTTGCGTCTACTGCTGAATTGCGGGCGGGAACGGGCCAGAAGAGTTTGTGTTCGTGCGTGGGTTCTGGCGTGTTTCGGACGCTTCGATGATGGCTTCTATTGGTGGGGAATCAGGGCAGAAAGAAAGAGTACATCTGTACGTCCAAGTTGAATGGTTGATCACGGGAATACCGTCCTCTACCAACATCGGTCTATAGTTCATTATAATTAAACACTCTCGTCGACATGGCCTGATTTCTCAAAGGACAAAATGTGGACATACTACATAACTTGCATGTTATATTGGTAACCCTTAGAGTATTTCTATTGTATGACAAGGCTGTAAGACACAAAAGAGCCGACCCTTGTATTCCTTCTATTGGCGGATTCTTATTCCTGAAAAGCCGCGGTAACTGTAAACCGACGCTGGTTGGAGCAAAAGCCGAGAATAGATAGGACAAGACAGTAAGCCACCATCAATTGTACCTTGATGCATGTGACAACTTGAGTGAACAAGGTCATTAGTCCAGTCCAACGAGAGGTCCAGTCCATCAGTTCATCAAGTCATAATCAATGTTCAAAGAAACAATGAGTGGCGTTTTTCTATGGTCTGAGTGGCGTCCAGGTACAGGTGGCGGCAAAGGCCTAGAAGCGGAAGGGAACACAAGATTTCACACAGGCGAGGTTCTAGTGGCAAGAACGGAAAGGACCACAAGAGACGACGGATTTCACTTTAGTGTGTATGAGAATCTGAAGCAAAGTCTAGTTTTTAGGATTCCAGCCAATCAGTGGGCTGTAACATTAGTGGTGGGCTTTTTAAGTTTGTTCTGGCATATCTTTGGCACTTTTCTGGTGCTTCTTTTTGGCTTTAAGGGGCGTGTTTTAGAATTCCGAACTAGGCATCTTGGACTAGGTCTTGCTGACTTGGGTCTCAGTGAAATCATTGAAATCACATCTGATGTGGGGGTTCGGCTCGGATAAGTGAGATAATGAAAGCTTACCGACTTGGTTCACTTGAACTCTTCAAGGTGACGCAAAAGGAGCATGTGTAATTTAGGGACTCTTGAAGGAAGCGACAAGAGTTGGACAACATACGGATAGCATTTTGACTGACCGAAACAGACTGTCGAAGTTAAAGGTTCAAAGACGAACTCACGGGAAGGACAACTTGACAAGATAGGATACCAATCATGAGCTATTCATCAAGTCATTGACTTTTTTAGCTTTCTGCAAGGTACCAACCAAGGGGAGTTCCAAGCTAGGTCCGAACCTCCTCATTCCTTCTTTTCTGTGTTCCTTGGAACGACAATGGATGGACAACCTTTGTGTCTCGGGGTGACGTGTGAGCGAGCAACAGTGGAGTTCTAGGTGTACACCTGGATATCTGGCCATTCTTGTAATACAGTAACCAACGAAAATTGGGTATTTTTCTCAAGAGGAACGGGGTTTTTTTTGCTTTTCTTTTCTTTTTCTCTGGAGGCAACACAAACGTTGTGGTTCCCATCACGGCAGAAAGCGGCACGAGGGCAACTTTGGTTCCGACAGGGTATTGTATGTACTTACAAATGGAAACGGACAGGTCAAGATAATGAAAATGTCTTGCTTTTGTCGGGCTTTGATGCAGACTTCGCCAATACTAGAGTTCCGGTCAAGTTGACTCTCTCTGTTACATTGAACAACAAGAAAAAAGGGGGGGTTATTATGTAGAATGTCACATTTCTATCTTGTAAAGGTCTCGGACTTGTTCATGTCGAATGTTAGGGTTAACCAAAGACTGTATTAAGGTGTCGGTCGCTTAGCACTAGACATAGTTTAGATGGCGATTAGAATGAATCCGTCATTCTTGTCTGATGGACCCGAACCAGGGCTATCAAACGCTTGTCGATGTAGAAACAGAACTACTTCGGAAACATGTTCTAATGCATACTTAAGTGTATGAAAAGAATCCATTACCAGTGCGGGCAGATCTGGTTTCTTTGTTCTGCAGCATCTTCTTTTTTCTAGCCTCATTAGGCGTCAACGTGGCGTGGGACTTGACTCTGAATTGACGCGTTGTGGGAGAACAAGACATACTGAGGGTTTGATGTGTACGACGAAAACTTGCAGAAGGGAGGGGCGCACAACAACCGCTATGCCAGGGGAATTTGTACAGGTCTTCTATTCTTTGACATTCTTTTCTTGTGTAGTCCAGACTAGATATCGCAACTTGGACACTAATGACTTTTAAGCGGAACGTAGTCCATAATAGGTAGACATAATTAACAAACTAGTCAAACTGGTGCATACAAACTAGCCACTTGCATAGTGTATGTTGTTTGTTCTCAGCTGAATGTATGCTTTAAGTATACAATGGACTGTTTAGACTTTTGCCTGTGAAGAGATTCTTATTCTTTATCTTTTGGTTCCCATGGATTTCCAAGGAATACGTTCAATGTACAGATGTCCATACCTACATGCACAGGCCGCTGTAACTCTACCAGGCCCTGGTGTTGCGAGCTGGGGCCTGTAAATTACGGAAGGGGGCTTTGACACTAGATATTGATTCAACTCTGGGAGAGACCGAACAAAACTGAAAGTCGATAAATGCTAGTGAATAAAATACAACTGTCACAGCTGATCAGATTGACTGCTTCTCGCATCTTATGCATCTTAACAAAAAAGGTAAAAGTCTTGACTACCGCAACGAGAAACGACAAACCTGATGGCTGCAAAGCCGATCAGAGACAAGTTTCGATGCCTTTTTCTCTTCTATTTGTTTGTGTACCATCATAACCCATGTGAGAATATGTTTTTGCCATCTACTGGTTGCCTTGGCTCAGCAGACCACTGCATACAAATCTAGGGCAAACCAACGAGTAGCAAAGAAATGACCCGATACCTCTTCGTCTTGCTCTCTCCGAACCAAGACATGCGCCATTGTAACCTTTGCAAGCTCACTAAAAAAGAGGCCAGAAGACGACTAGGGCTACATAGAGGGTTCACGAAAACCCATTGGCTGAGAGATTGCACCTGGCTGCATGTTTGGCGCCGGGAAGAAGACAAGTGAGGGGCTATGAAGCTGACAGGATCTTGAAAAGGACCACAAAGTGAGAGTATAGGATCAAGAACAGGAACCCAAAAAAGAGGGATTCTAAATTCAACGTTGAAGGAATCTTAAGGTGGGTGTCGCAGAAAAGAGATGAGAATGGAAATACCGTCTAGAGTGACGACATTCATAGTTGTGGCCTTGTTTTCTCGTGATAGTTTTATAGACGGCTTCGGGAAGTTATCACGATCTGTATATCTCGAGATCGTCCAAGTGTATACTTCGGCATCTCACTCAGCTTAATCTGTCATATACTTACACATGTTCCTACCCTCTTCTCCTTCTTCTTCCCCAGAAATTCTACGTTTCTCGGGCCTCTTCAACACGCAACTGCTCCTCTTTTTTCTCCGGACTTTTCAACATCTCGTTGTTGCCGCCCCTGTACTAAGCTTACAATGGCTCCGTGCAGGTTGTTGCCCTGACCAAGTTGTCCTATTAAACCCCCGGGCGCACCTTCCCCCCCAAAAAAAATCCTACCTTTCCCCGAGAAATCCAATGCTATTGCGCCTCTTTTGGCCTATGAAGACACTGAAAATGTGCTGCTTTGAATAAATGGCTACTGAATTTTATCGTGGCGCTTGCTCAATTCATTGTTGACCTACCCTGGTCGTTTCCCTCTCTGGGTCGCTTTTCTTTCTCTATCTTCAAAGCGGCGTTGTCTGTGGCCCTTCTCCCTGTTCTCGTGGCTGCGGACCCAACAAATGACCCGAATTTTTACCATTTATGATCTGTTTCCCTGTTTTGTGACTCTTTTTTCGCTCTTTTTTCCAAGAATAATCTCTTTATTATCGGTTTTTTATGCTCTTCTCGTCGTTCTATGGGACCCGCTATTTTTCTCCCTCTTCCTGCCATCGCGCACACGCCCCTTCCACTTGCTATCCCCCATCAACAGTAGTTGCTGTGCATTTGTTTTTTCGTCTATATTATCAGGAAACCGCTTCACGCTGTTATCACTACTCGTTATATCTATTCTACTTTTCTTCCCTTCTTTTTTTTCTTCTTTTTCTTTACTTTTGTTCGCCTTTCTCTCTCTCTCTCTTGCCTCTCCTTTACTCCCCCCACCCCTTCCTCTTTTTTTTCTTCACGATAGTGTTGTAGCGTTCCTTTTTTATTATATTCTTTTATTCTCGCTCTCTCTCGAACAAAAAGCTCTCGCGGCAACTACTCTCCCTTCCTCCCTTACGCCTACCAGCTTTAACTCGCCTCCTTCCATCTTTTCCTAGTTGAAAAGCAAGCATTAGACCGTGAATTTCTTTCTCGTGTGTCTGTCTTCGAATTAGCTTCTCGTCATCGTCAACGGCTATCCAACAGAAACAAAGACGCCTAGGCCACGATCATCGCCCAATCGCATTCAAGAAACCACCGCCACTTCTCTTGCACACCATTTTCCACTATTCTTTAGTCTTCTTCTTTCCTTGGAACCCGCTCGCACGTCGTTTTGAAGCTACCGCACCAAACACAACCTTTGCTTGTATATTCTTTCTCGGCTTATCTTAATCGCGTGCTTTACTGCACATATCTTTCTTCTTCTTCATACAATTTGTCTTCGTGTCATCGCTTGATGCAGATCGACTGAAGCTCATATTACTTGCGCACACAAAACGCGATTTACTCTCCTGTCGTCCGTCTCAAAGTTGGACTAACAGCGCCGTTCCCTCCACGCTATCTACGGGCTGGACTCGACTTGTCATTCACCTTGTTTATTACTTGGCACATCTTCCAACTTCGAACACGCTTTTCTTGTGTAAAATCAAACTTGAGCGCTGTTCCTAAACACGTCTTATCACGACAACCACTCCGCACTGCTACAGAACTTGCTCCACTCGTCGAGCAAGATTTCTCATTTAAAAAAAGAAGCAAGGCAGCGCCTTTGCTCACCTTCCAATAGAGACGGTTGCTTTTAGTGCATGTTCGGATCATCTTGCTTGAGTTGATCCCGTGTACTCTGCTTACACACACTCACACTCCTTTTAAACTGTTGCGCCAGAGTGTTTTCCTGGCCCAGTTGTTGTCTTTTTTATACAAGTCGCTATTTGGACGACTTTATTTTCATTCTTGTAAACCTTAAAGAGCATGTATTCTCAAAACGGCACCATGGTGGTGCCTCAGAAGCCTGAGACCTTTATGCTTAGTGCCGAGGCTCAACAAGCACTTCCTGCTGATGCCCAGGTCGCCCTCCAGCAGGTCGACAACCGTAAGTAGTTTACTTGATGCCTTTTGATGTCATGTTAACTGACAATCTATTGTACAGTCAAATACTTCCTCATCTCAGCGCCTGTTGACTGGCAACCCGATCAGTACATTCGTCGCTTCCTTCTTCCCACTGGCGAGTATGTTTCTTGCGTTCTCTGGAACACCCTCTTTCACATTACCGGCACGGATATTGTCCGTTGCCTGTCATTCCGTTTCCAGGCCTTTGGTCGTCCAGTCAAGAACAGCAAGAAGTTTGAGGAGGGTATCTTCTCTGACTTGCGTAATCTGAAGTCCGGAACTGATGCTTCGCTTGAGGAACCCAAGAGTCCATTCCTCGACTTCCTCTACAAGAACAACTGCATCCGTACCCAAAAGAAGCAAAAGGTCTTTTACTGGTACTCCGTTCCCCACGACAGACTTTTCCTTGATGCTCTGGAGCGTGATCTGAAGCGTGAGAAGATGGGTCAGGAGGCTACTACCCTCGCTGTTGCTGAGCCCGCTTTGTCCTTCCAGTATGACTCTTCCCAGTCACTGTATGAACAGCTCACCAAGGCCCAGCAGATGAACTCATCTTCCTTCAACGCTCAGCAGGTCCAGCAGGCTCAGGCTGCTGCTGCCGCATACACACAGGCCCCCGGTGTGGCATACGCTACCCAGCCATCTGGCAACTCGCCTGTCATGCGCTCCATGGAGTCTATGGCTCCACCACAGATGATGGCCCAGGCCATTGCTCCTTTGGTCGACCCTACCATGGACCCCATGAGCGCCTACGGTGCCATGGCCATGGCTCCCTCCATCACTCCTGCCTTGACTCAGCAACCAGCCATCAAGCGTGAGGCCGACTACACCCGTGTCCAGTACAACACCAACGGTGTGCCAATCAACCAGCAGCACCAGCGCCACTCCTCCATGCCGGCCTACGGTCTGGAGTACTCGCCTGCTCCTTCGTTTGTTTCTTCAGCCTACGACGACTACGGTAACCGTGGTCTTAGCTTCGAGCCCATCACTCCCCCTCAACAAGCGCTTTCTATGGGTACTGAGCCAACCTACATCTCTGGCGAAGACCCTAGTCTGTACGGCATTTCTGATCCTCTCGCTGCTGTCAATGGCTTCAACGGTATGATGAACATGCCCGGTGCCAACATGACCAACCCCCAGCTGTCGCGGACCTACAGCTCCAACAATGTCTACTCTGTCATCGAGGGTTCGCCAACCTACAAGCAGCGCCGGAGACGCTCCTCAATCCCCCCTTCCATGCAGGCCATGCCTAACGGAGCTCCGCCTACCTCTGTTGGTCACCCAATCTCGCACAACCCTCACCGCCCTTCAGATCTCCGCCGGTCGGTGTCTATGTCTGTCGGCCCTGTGCCAGAGGGTGACGAATCTGCTGAGAACTCACCACCAAGCCTTTATGGTGGTATGTCGGTGACCAGCAACCCACAGGCTGGTTCCAAAGATGTTGTTGATCTGTCTCGCCACACTACGCCGTTGCCAACCGTTGAGGGGTCTCCTGCTATGAGCTCGATGCCCCTCACGGCTTCGCCTCACGACTTCCACAGTGTGGCTGATGACCTGAATGACACTCGCAACATGTCGGGCGTCGTTCGTCGCGCTCGCTCAGCCACTGTCATGGAGCTTGGCCCATACCCTCAAAAGTCGCACTCTTGCCCCATTCCTACCTGCGGTCGCTTGTTCAAGCGTCTCGAGCACCTTAAGAGGTTAGTAACCATTATTGAAACCCTTGAAATTTACCAAACACTAACATTCCAAATAGACACGTGAGAACTCACACGCAAGAGAAGCCTTACGTCTGCCCTCACTGCAGCAAGGCTTTCTCCCGGTCTGACAACCTCGCCCAGTATGTTTTATTCATTATCAAGTTTTTCTATACGCTAGTAGCTAACCATCTTTTAGACATCGCCGTACTCACGAGCGTCCTGATGGCGCTGAGGGCTCTGTCCACGAGGAAGAGGAAGAGTTCTCTGGCGAGGACCAGGTTGGCTCCATCGAGGAAGCTTCCCCGGGTTCAGAGCACGCCTACATTCCGGCGTCGCTTAACAGTATCACCACCGGCGGTGCCCAAACGGGCATCGCTGTGTCGGCCGCTCAGTCCATGTCCGGCTACAACACTATGCAGTCGTTGAGCATGCCTATGACTATGAGTGCGCCTACTGTGTGATTGATATGACTCTCAAAATAGTGTTTTGATATCCCCCTTTTCTTCTCTTCTTGTTTCTTCTTTTTTTACACATTTTTCTTTTCATTTCCTTTTACCGTTTTCCTTTGTTTATTCCCCCTACTTGCCCCATTTTCTTTTCTTGTTTTGAGCACTTGAGTCACGATCTTATCTGTATGAATCCGAGGATGTACTTTTTTTCCCTGATGGACTGTGTCGCCTTTACTGTCGATTTTTCTGTAGTCGCTTAGAGGTAGGCCTTCTTTGCGTCATTGGTGTTGTTCTGGCTGTCTTTTATTTTTCTTTTATCTCTTGGGTTGGTTTTATGGTTGTTTAGCTTGTTTTGAATTTACTGTTTTCACTCTACATTGTCCATTGTATCTGAATATGTTTTGATTTGTTGTGTAACGCCTTGAGTGACAAGGGTCTAAAGGGTTTGCATGTCACGCACAAACGTAGGATGCCATGTGACTCACTTTAGCGCAAAATAGCTAAAATATGCATGTAGTAACTCCTTTCAACTGTTCTTTAGAGTGTCTTATCTTATCATTAACTACCAGGCGTCACACTAAGCTGACATTCGACTTAACTGCTATAATCCAACCCCAAGGCTAAGCAAGACATTGCCTTTGACACCCAATCTACCTCATCCAATGTTCGTTAGATCCAGACTGCTGTCTATTCGTGCATCGCCATCTTGCTCATTGTCTGCTGTCAGCTTATCATCTGTTCCGTTTTTAGAAGTACCACTGAAGCGGATCTCTCCACAATCTACTTTACCCGCTGTTGCCGTCTCTGGTGCGTGCTACTCCCGTGCTTTTGTTAGCAAGCGCCACTTTTCCAGCGCCTCAGCGTGCCGCCCGTTTCGCACATCATCCTCCGCAGCCTTTTCACAGTCGACTTCCCTGTCGAAATCTAAAGTCACTCCACTCGACTTTAACCAAAACCATCTTCGTCATCATCCCATCTTGTCGTTATCACCAGGAAGTTATACGCCTTTGAAAATGGTTGGTGTCGAGCAACTTTCCGGTCTTTTGGCCAAACTTCCCATCTCTGAGTTGGAGAGCTACCCTAACTGGTTCCCCACTGAGAACCCTATTGACGTTTACCGTTCGCACATCACGGCTTTGCTGCATGAGGTCAGCGGTGTTGACAAGAAGATTATCTACCCCGCTCTGCAATGGACTACCGGTCTCGACAAGGGTGATTTGCTGGTTGCTGTTCCTGCTCTGCGTGTCAAGGGCAAGAAGCCTGCCGAGCTTGCTCAGGAATGGGTTGACAAGGTGAGAGCTCTAGAGAAGAATATTGCTATAACTGTAGGTTTCTGACTGGTAATTCACCAATGTGTATAGTTCCCCGAGTCGCCTCTTATCGAGAAGCCTACTGCTTTCAACCACTTCATTCAGTTCTTCTTCAAGGCTGGTCCCCTCGCCAAGCTTGTCCTTCCCACCGTTTTGAGCCGCGGCAAAGAGTACGGCCACAACAACAAGCTCGGTCTCAGAAACCCCGACGACGAATCTTCCGGTCGCAAGCGCATTATTGTCGAGTTCTCTTCGCCCAACATTGCTAAGCCTTTCCACGCTGGTCATCTTCGCTCTACTATCATTGGTGGTTTCCTCGGTAACTTGTACGCCGGCGCCGGTTGGGATGTTACCCGTATGAACTACCTGGGTGACTGGGGTAAGCAGTACGGTCTGCTTGCTTTGGGTTTCGAGAAGTACGGTGATGAGAAGGCTCTTGAGGCTGATCCTATCAACCACCTTTACGAAATCTACGTCAAGATCAACGGCGACAAGAGCGACGAGGACAAGGTTATTGAAGGCTTGATTGCTACTGGTGAGACCGAGAAAGCTGCCAAGCTCAAGGAGGAGGGTACTGATGAGAAGGCTCGCAAGTACTTCAAGTTGATGTGCGATGGTGATGCTGCTGCCCTTGCCCAATGGAAGAAGTTCCGTGATCTGTCCATTGTTCGTTACAAGGATACCTACGCCCGCCTCAACATTGCCTTTGACGAGTTCTCTGGTGAGTCTCAGGTCAAGCAGGAGGCCATGGACAATGCCGCCAAGGTTCTTATTGAGAAGGGTATTGCCGAGGAGTCTGACAAGGCTCTGATTATTGACTTTGCCAAGCACATTCCTGGCAAGGCCGGTAAGTCTCTGGAGAAGCCTATTATTCGCAAGAAGGATGGTACCACTCTGTACCTTACTCGTGATATTAGCGAGTGCCTTCGTCGCCACGATCAGTACAAGTTTGATCACATGATCTACGTTGTTGCCTCGGCTCAGGATCTCCACTTGAAGCAGCTCTTCAAGATTATTGAGATGATGGGTCACGAGGATATTGCCAAGAAGGTGCAGCACGTCAACTTCGGTCTGGTTCTGGGTATGAGCACCCGTAAGGGTACTGTTGTCTTCCTTGACGATATTCTGCGTGAGGTTGGTGACCACATGCACGAGGTCATGAAGAGAAATGAGGACAAGTACAAGCAGGTTGAGGACCCCAAGGCTGTTGCCGACATTCTCGGTATCAGCAGTGTCATGGTTCAGGACATGACTGGCAAGAGGTAAGATTCTTTTTCATTGTTTGATTTAATGTTGTATGTGCTAATCATGACCAATTATAGAATCAACAACTACGAATTCGACATGGAGACTATGACTTCGTTCGAGGGTGACACCGGCCCGTACCTTCAGTATGCCCACGCCCGTCTGGCCTCTATCGGCCGTAAGGCTCGTGCCGAGGGTGTCACCGACGCTGACATCCCCAACGCCAACTGGGACCTCCTTTCCGAGCCCCACGCTGTCAACCTGATCCGCACTCTGTCTCAGTACCCTGATGTGTTCGTCAACACTCTCAAGACCCTTGAGCCCACGACAATTCTCACTTACCTCTTCAAGATGACTCACGTACTGAGCTCTAGTTACGATGCTCTTCGTGTTGTTGGTTCTGAGCGTGAGACTCTTATTGCTAGACTTGCTTTGTACGAGAGTGCTAAGCAGGTTCTGGGCAATGGTATGCGTCTGCTTGGTCTTTCTCCCGTTGAGCGGATGTAAAGAGGAAAAAAAGAGGTGTTTTGGGATCTTGGGCGTTTTCTACAGTGTTTTGTTATAATGAAAATTATTGTTTACGAGTACATATAACGGTCATGTCACGATGTCTTTTAAGAAAAAAAGTTGCTGTGATAAAGGTAACAAAAAATCAAATTCAAACACTGTGTCCGAAAGGACAATTCTAAATCTATAGCAAATCATTCACGCATTCTTCTCTGCCCCCCAATTTTAATAAAAATGTCTAGCTTCGTGGTCTCTCGGTACCACCGACAAAGTCCTCTTCAGTGTTGATTCTGCCAAGAATGGTGGTGTCGTCACTTTCAGACCCGGAGTTGGGGCGGTTCTTCTCAAGATCCTCGTTGATGGAAGTAGCACGAGAGTTACTGTAAGAGCCTGGACCGTCGCTGGTGGCGGGGACCTGGAAACGTCTGTCGAAGCGCATGAGGATGTAGGTGTAAAGGACGATAAGCTCAATGACGAAGTTGAGACAGAAGAAAAGAGCCTTGTGGTGGAACCACTCGTATTTGGTCTTGGTAGCAAAAGAGATACCGACACGGAAGAAGGCACCGAAGGCGAGCAGAGAAGAGGTCATCAGAACCATGATGACCTTGGTGCGCCATCTACCACTACCAAACTTGTCGAGCTTCTCGGTCGAAGGTACCAAGAGAGTTGCGGTGATGATTGGTACTGGGAGGAAGGCGAGGACAGCAAGGAAAGTGGCAGCGAAACGCTGGATATCGCGGATGGTATAGAGAGTCTGAGTGTCCAGAGTGAAGAACGAGTAGACGGTGCAGGGAATGACGATGAAGAGCATAATTATGACGCAGAGAAGAAGGAACTTGAAGCAAAGTTCAACGGGCTTGCTCCAGCCGAATTTGGGATGCTTGGCGCGTAGAATACGTTCAGTCAGTTGCAAGTTGACAATGTACAGGACCATGACACCGGCGTTGGTAAAGACACTAGCGGCAACAATGACGTTGATGTTTGTCCAGTCAGCAGCCCAGGCAATGCGTAGAGCAAGTGTGACTACGCGAACCATGGAGAAACCGATTAATGGGGCACTGAGCTGGAAGGCATGGCCGGATTTCTTGTTGCGGATGAAGATTAAAGCGTTGATTGCGGCGCTGGCGAGGAAGAAGGGGATTAAGACGGCACAGATGGGATCGTCGACTTTGGTTGTCGGCCAGTGTCCGAGGAGAGGAGTTCTAGGTGCATAGGGACCGCCCTGTAGAGATGATGTTAGTCTAGTGAGACAAAATGTGTGACGATAAAGAAGGTACTATGTCAAGGAGATGGAGGGATGTTACACTTGAAATTGTGTGCTACTTACCATTTTGAATTGTGTGTGATTATCAGAAGAAGAAAGGGGAAAAAACAATGGACGTTACAAAGGCAACTGAGAGCTATCGTCGATATAAGAGATGATGAAGTATTAACCCGGTGACAAGAATATGTCTTTGGTGATCTGGAGACTGAAAGCGATGATGAACATATTCTCCTTTCCCCAAGAAGTCGGCTGCTCTAATCCCTTTATATGTATCTGCAGCTTCGTCACAATCTATAAAGACTACTACCGGGGTGCACGCATGAAAGATTGCACGTAGACCATGCGCCCCTTGCCCGTACATTGCTCTCCCGTTCGTTCCATGTCGGCGTTTATACCGATGCTTCTTCGCCGACACGGTGCAATAGATGGAGCCCAGACGTTTTCTACATGTGCGCAGCCGAACTTACACGACGAACCCCTGTCGCGGCTTTCAAGGAACGGAGTCTCGCACTCTAACAAAATTCCATGGTTGTTCCGATAAGGAAGGCATGGATTTTTACACGCGGAAACAAGTGGCTTTGTGCGGGTTAGTTGGATTACTAAGGAGGCATTGTTGGTTGGTACTGGCGTCATCAGATCGGGAGGGGAGGGCGCGAGCAGAATTTAGTGGAGTTGACGTTGGGCTGGATTTACCGGCGGATTTAATGGAGACGAGGGTAAACTTGGTTTTTGAGATTTGTAGGGTACGACGGGCGTTCGCGTTTGTTACGTCATTGATCGGGCAATCGGGGGAATGGTATAGTACCGATATCTAGAGAGTAGTAGATTGATTTTCACAAGTCGTATAATTTTGGTAGTTTCTATGAATGACGATGCATGTGTGCATGTACCCACGTATGGTACACTTTACAGGCAAGATCAACACCACCTGCCATTCTTCGCTTCATTGCCAAGACTTTAAGCCTCATGCCGTTAAGAATGTCAAACGGGAAGAAAATCGAAATTTAAACATCATATTTTGTACAAGAGTTTTAAATTGACATTGACAGCTGTACCATGGATTACATCAATTCGTGTTACAAAGACTAGAAAATTCAACTGTCAACATAAACATTGATCCATCCTGATAGTTCGAAAAACTAAACTACGAACAACGCTAGAATCGGTGAAAAAGTAACGGCGTTTTAAACCACCGATTTACCGATCAGTCACTTTTTTACTTTGTCAGTCTCATGCAAGGTTAACCCGAAACAGATTCCGTCTTTGGGCATATTGGCGAGTTCTTCTAGAAGCGATGAGATGTATTGGTCATGGACAGGGGCTATGGCACTTGTATTAATGCGGATTTTCTAAAATAGCCTATGTTTGTTGACATGCGCATGAGTCTTTGCCGAGTGCGGGATTGGCGCTTGAAGTTTTCAAGTACATACATACGTAGTCTGGTTTAAGAGAACCGAACCACGGCCATGGTTGGATATAATCAGATTAAATTGCTCATTGAAGAATCGGAGTTTACCGAGTTTAACATTGAACAATGGAGTTAAGTGTGTATAATCCCCGAACAAGACAGTCTATGAGTATCTACGCTTTAACTATGAGATGCGGGATTGCCAAGCTAGACGGACTTAATAGCAAAACATCGGATAAGGCGCAGTCAATTAATCGTGGGGGTTAACGGAAGAACCGGCGGGAGAGAAGAAAACAACATTTCTCAATATTCTCATTCTCATAAATAAACGAAATTCTTCCATCTGTAAGTTTTGTTAGCTGATATCAATATCCACTCTGGACTTCAATGTTATGTAATCCTTGCGAACCTGATTCTTATTGAAGAGTCAAAATGGTTACGTACATACAGACATACCATAGATCACAGATGTACATATGTACACATAAGCATATATAGCCAAGCTTTGAAGCTTTCAGACGTGGAAATGATCGTCGTATCCAGTTGAGTGGAATTCCACACTAGGCGAGTATTGCCAAGACTCTTTAAACCGCAGCAAATAAGCGGCTTGGCCATGTCGGCGGGGCCCGTACTGGGTCTTTGTATGCACATACAAAATAGGTAGCAATGGACGAGTTTTCCTGGTCAACAACACAGTACACACATACAAAGAGCCTATGTATGTACAGCTATAATCTATAACAGTCCTCAAAGAAACCCATTTTACATAGAAACCAAAAAACCCGGGGTATCAAATATTACTTTCTCTAACAGGTCATCCCATCATTGTCCAATATCCATTCCATATGAAGGAGGCTCAGTAAATGTGGGATCCCAGTTGCTAAGTGGCATAAACGAGTTGAAAAACGAACTCTCCGGGAACACGTTAGGCCAATCAAATGCCATCCCAGCACTGAAAGACGATATTCCATCATCCTCGGCCATGTAATCCACCCCACTTTGCGGCATTGGTTTGTATCCATTGATAAGCTTATCAATAACTTCCGTGTGTTGTGCGAGTGGAATGTCCGCTAGATCCCACCCATAGCGCTCTCTATGTTGGCGTAAAGCCTTCAATAGGTCCTGTGCCATCCGCAAAGAGGTTGACTGAGAAAGTGATGCTCCTGCTGGTGTCACAGGCGCGTCAATCTCAAGCGCACATCGTAGGAGAAACGTTACAGTTGAAGCAAACGTGAATGCGCTCACTGGCTGCCAAAAGTCAAAGAATTGCTCCTTATCCAACTCTTGTGCGAATAACACGATATCCTCGGCAGTCCTTCGTGACGCTATATACCGATCTCGTAGGTTACCCGAAGTGGCGTTAAGATCGGGCTCTGACTTATCGCCGATGAGCTGTATACGCTGCGTCAATAGTCTTAGCGAAAGATAGGCTAACCGTAAATTTGCGGCACCGGGTGTGTCAAGCTCTGTGCCGCGAATTATGATTTTACGACAGTTACCGGACAGAGAGTCAACCCAGCGCTCCAAATCTTCAGAGATATTACGATGTTGTTGGTTTGGTGTAAGTGACGTCTCCTTGTCGAGGTTATACACCTGTCCCAGATACCGATATAAAAGCTCAGTGAGAGAGAACAAAACCATAAACACCTCTGCAGCGTCTCTATCGCGTTTAGGTGAATTTTCATCAATCATCAAATATTCCAGATTCGGTGGGGGTACATCACTTTGTGACTTTCGGAGATGCGGTGGAGTTCCATAACCCAGAGACGACCTATGATGCATTTCGTTAGAACTCACCGTACTATCATATCAAAACACGCATAACTCACCATCCATCTGTAATGTTCAATGCCCACCAAATTCTCATACGCAACCCCTTTTCACTTTCCGGAATATCCCAGTTCATCGGGCTGCGGTTGAGACCTAAACTATGAGCCAAGCTGACTGCAGACCCCAGTTGAACTTGATTTCCGAGCATACTAGTAGTCGGGCGACCACCAACGTTGAGTACCAGAGCAACCACCGTCGAAATCCCTGGGCTATTATGCAGCTCCGAGAACAAGGCTTCGCTAGCAAGGTTCCACATAAACACAGGATCTGGCTTGTGGTGCCCAGTAAAGGTAGACTGTCCTCCCCAGTATGCTAAACTTTGAGCATATATACAACAAATAAGAGCAGGCGACAATCGACCTTTGGATTCCCGGAACTGATCAAGGAATGTTTTTTCTTCCAACAACGGCAAACAGATGTTTTGTTTGCGGAAGAAAAGTTCAATCAACTGGTGATTCCAGGGTTCCATAAGCTTCTCTACAATCTTGAGCTTCTTGGCCGAAGGAGATGCTGATACCACCATCCCTAGTGGTTGCTTTTTTACTCTTGCAAATATGACGGGGCCAGCCTGGCTAGTCGCCTGAGGCTTGATAACCCTCATAATTCCAGTACTTGGATGCAGCATTGCAAGATAATCGGCTAACACTTGGCTGTCGCGAGTGACATCCGGACCAATAATATGCGCGTTTCCTCCATCCTCTTCTTCCTCAACCATCAATGTAGTTTGTTTGTTGGTATCAGAAGAGGAGTTTGTCAAGCCTGTCAACGGACCTTGTGGTTCGGGTCCAAGAGGAGTCGTCGAAGTTGGAATTATATGTTTTTGTTGCTGTTGTTGCTGCTGCTGCTGTGGCGGCGGCGGCGGCGGCGGTGGAGCCGGAAGCGGTTGTGACTGTTGGTTATTAGCTGAAGAGACAGCAGTATCTTGATCACCGGGTGACGGCCTTGGCATTTGAACATCTGAAAAATGCGGGATTGATTGTCTGGGACCAGAGTTTTGTCGAGGTTGCTGTTGATGACCGTTTTGTAGCCGTAATGGTGGAACTTGGCTTGTCAGTCCATTTGCAGATTGGCTAACCGATGATGGCGGCTGGTCAAGCGACAATTGTCTATGTGGATTCGGCCCATTAACTTGTGTACCTGGGGCGGGAACATGAACTCCCATCTGCATTTGGGTCATGATTCCACCAATGCTACCGTTCGGAGGTGCCAAAGCCGGAAGTCCATGGATGAGATCGGCTTGAAGTGACGAGCGGGAATGCGCATCGGCTGATGCCTTGTCCTCGTTTTTCAACGAAAATCCCGACTGTGTACTGTTTTTGCGTGCGATTTGTTTTCTAATTCGTGCCGGAGTGGTATTGGCCAGTGGTGGGAAAACACAGTCAGTGTTATGAACGCGGCACATTAGACATATACTCGAACCGGCTTCGATTTTGCATCGTGATTTACGGCGCCGACATTGGTTGCATGCGGGACGGAGATGCGACCGATACGGCCGTTCTTGCTGGTCAATGTCGAGCCCGGACATTTTTTTTCTGGGGTCGTCGGAAAAAGAAAAAGAAGGGTTCGTTTCGAGTTGTGCAAGCCAAAGACAATCAAAGAAATGAACCAATCGTTCGTGTGTCGTCGGAGCCAGAATCTAAGTACATTAGATAACGGTATTTAGCGTTGATTCAAATGTCGCAAGCCGTTTTTTTTTTTCCTCGGGAACGAACCTCGAGAAGTATTCTGCCGCCGTTTCAGCGTATCACAGGCTGAAGTTGCTGGTCGCAATCAGTCGCAATCGGTCGGCGCAAACAGAGATTTGAGTCAGAAAAAAGTCGGCATCACTCACAACAAAAGAGTGGTAAAACTGATGAATCAAGGCAAGTCAATAATTATAAAGTCGCTCATGAAAAGTTCACGATAGGCGACGGCGATCAGCCAGCAATAATTGACTAGAGAAAAAAACATTTGACAAGTTAAATTTACACGATTGATTAAAGTGGCTATACGCCATGGAATCCATTGGCCAGTTATCGTAGCTTCGACTGCAAATAACGGTAGAAAAAAACAGTGGGTCCGGATAAGGTGCCGTCATAGTGATAAGCGGGGTTTAACCCTTACGGTCAACTAATTGGAGATGCAAAGTTACGGATGCAGTGAGTTGGAGGATTGGTCTTGGCATTGAAGTTGTTACATTTGCATGAGATAATCTACCCGAATACCTTGTCTAACAGACGGCTGAAACCGTTAGACGCCTTTTCCTCCACATAGTTTCGTTCGTATTCCTCTAACTCAGCTAGACCTGACGTCATATCGGCATTCATGCTGAGTACCCGATGAGTCTTCATAAACAATTTATACCCCAGGTATAGAATTGGAAATACAAAAACCATGGTGTACGAAAAGAGGAATGTAGGCGTATCCCAATTGCCTGGCAAGAACACGGCGTACCCACCAACAAAAACCATGGTTGTGGTGGCTACCAAGGCGTAATACGTAAGATACGGCTGGAACTTGGCAGTGAAAGGAAACTGGCTCCGGTCGATACCTTGAGCTTGACAAGCATAATAGAAACCAAGATAAGTAGTGCACATCATCGCAAAGTTGATGAGTTGTGATGCAGTCACTAGAGACACGAACCACGACAAAACTTTGGCCGACGACGAAGACAATTGCAAGAAACTTAGCAGCGCAATAATGAGCACGGCAATGACGCAAAATATTGGCACGCCATTGGGCAGACAAAAACGCAGAAACTTTGGCGCTTTTCCCTCCTTGGCCAATCCAAACAGAGACCGCGAAGCACAATACACATAGCTGTTACCGGCACTGAAGGCAGCCGTGAGAACCATGGCATTAACAATGTGTGGCAGTACTCCAATCTTCAAACGTGTCATGGCAACGACATACGGAGAAGCAGCGGCACCAGGCTTACCCGCATTGAACGCTTCAATCAGCGTAGGGTCATCATAGGGGACCAAGATACCCACAGCCAGTGCTCCCAGAATGAAGAACGTCGTCAACCGGTAAAAGACGGCACTATAGGCACGCGGAAGTGTCTTGCGTGGGTTCTCGGTCTCACCAGCAGCCATTGAGACATAATCAGGCCCCGCAATAGTGAAGGAAGCCTGGATCAAGCACTTTTAATTGATACAGTGTTAGTTTACGTGCTGGGTATATGTAGAATGATAAAACTCACCTGGAGGAAGCCAAGCCATTTTCCAGTTCCCCCACCATAATAAATTGAGGTGAATGCACCTGGGGTCTTCCAGTACCGGAATCCAAACCGATCATGTAACGGATTCGCGCCTAACATGACAATGAATGTAAAGACGATGAGAGCCACAATCAGTAAGACCTTACCTAGCGCAGCCCAGAACTCTGTTTCTCCGTACCACTTTACAGCAAGCACATTGACTAGCGCATAGGCAAGAAGGATAATGACAATGATGGCCCACACTGGAATCTTCTCTGTCCAAAAGGTTATGATAACCGAACAGGCTGTAATCTCAAATGGAACCAAAGCCGCCTCGAAGACGAAGAAGTTCCATCCAGTCGCAAATCCAAGAGCCTCATCAACAAAACGTCCAGCAAATGTAATAAACGGCGAATCGATCGGAAGGTAGCTTACCATTTCAGCCATGGCAATCGTTACACATAGAATAACAGTACACCATGCTGAAAAGGCTATGAGAAGCGACGCAGGGCCGCCAGCAATTAGACTTTTACCAATTTGTACCTGAATGAGCAGGCGGCATGAGCCGCAGTATTAGACTATGTTCCATCGGATAACGTCGTTGTCAGTGACTTACATATAGGGCCGTGCCGATCGTTCCTCCAATACCTGATAACACCGTGTTTGTCAGTTTTCTCTGTTGCCTCTTTAAGCGACATGCAAGGCGTTTGCGATGCGACAACATTCGGTTTGTGTGTACATATGTATGTATGTACATGTCGAAGAGCGTGAATCCGTGCGACCAGCGTACCAACAGCGCCAAAATGATTTACTTGAGGTTAGAGACATACCAATGAGTTGAATATGACGAGGACGCAAATGACGTTGTGTCTTGTGGATCGAACCACTGGATATAGAGCCTTCTCCGACACTTCCGCTGGCATAGAAATTGCTTTCTCCTTTGGAAGCAGCGGCAACCTTCATTGCCATTGATTTGAGGCTTTGCATGATGCTAGAATGGCCAATTGGGAACAGGAAACCTTGAAACGCCGTAGAAAGAAGGAAAAAGAACGAAAAAGACGTCTACAAATAGACGATTCAAACAGTACCAACTCCGCGCTTGAAAATCATTGATATTTTGGTATAAATGTAGTTCTTCATGTAGATTCACAGAAATCAGAATCAGCTTGTATGTGTAGAGAATAGAAAATGGAAAAAATACCAACAATGAATGGTAAATATGTATGGATTTTGTGCTAAGCACATATTCTACGCCAATTGTAACGCCAGCGTTCCCCCACGCTGCGTTTAGTAAAATGTCTTGGTATGATGCAACGTCTCCAACTGTTGGTTATGACATTCAATCAAAATTCCACAATTTGTGCATACAATGACGTCTTACAGGTTCTCTAACCGGATTGGGAAGATCAGCTTAGCCTACAGTGTATACACCGACATGGTTATAGAGGGTCAAATGCTACCCTTGGGATGTTTGCGTTAAAATCGGTACAGCGGAAACGTCTTTTCCAGTTGAATTGGTTTTTATGTACTATCTTTCTTTTTGTACTCATTGAGAGTTGGGGACTTTTCCTTTGTATACATTGATACAAGAATTCGGCCATTAATGTGTATCTACGCATGTGTGATGCTGTGCCTTACAAGACCATGACATAATGGCGCATTCTGCCTCTTTTGAGATTCCCCACCAATGAGCGACTTTTGAAAAAGGTTGAGTGTAACCGCGGCGTATTAAGGTACATACAGGGATAATCATTTATGTTTCCATCATGTTAATACAAGACCAAGGCAAGCCGACAATAGCCAAATACAAAAAACGGAGGAATGTGCTATCATACAGTCGCGAACCAGCCCTAAACATCAATCGCAGAGTTTAGGTCTGTCCAAGGGAGAGGTCGGGATTCTAACTACTCTCACGGCTAGCTCACATTTACTTAGGTGTCTACCTGTTTCTTCCAATGTTTTGTTAATCAATGCTTACTCGAAAAATAGGTATTACGAACACCATGATCTGACCCGAGGAAACTTGAGCGCAAAGAAGGTCGCGCAAGGACGTATGTATGTGTGTATGTACATATATACATGTACGTACACAAAATGACGTCAGTGTACCCAGAAGAAAAGGCGCCGTAGCTATGCTTGCGGCCAAGCGAACAAATCACCATTTACTGTTGGCGTCTACCCCGCTCTGTCTGCCAGCCCACATAAGCAGGCAAATGCAGATAGGTACATAGTATCTTTAACACAGCAAGGTTTAATTGGATGGAGAGAAAGTATACGGTATGAAACCAATGTTATTGGGTTCTTTCACGAGCGGGGTACTGTCATAATCTTGCCAACAATTAGTGACCGAGGATTTCTGCCATTCAAGCATTTGTCATTGCCCAATGTAATCTATCACACAACCTTTTCTATTTGACCTTTCTACGACTGTCATGTAAATCAACTACCAAATCGCAATATCCCCAAAAGGGTACTCTTTCGATTCCCTCGGGATCTTCCGCCAGGTCAGGAATCTATCGGTTTTATGAACCTAGAACAATCCGTTCAATATTGTAAGTCCTCCCAGCAATATGTGAGTGCCACAGTGTCGAACACCAGCCATGCCCCATGTGTTGTTCCGTGAACAGCCTTTTCCGAAAGACTAGATGCTGGTTAATTACAGGGACGAATGAAGAATTCGCTCCCGTAGTAGATACCAAAGTGATAAGAGATAAAACTGGAGCCCCGCAAGCAAACGAATACCAGTTAAGGCACCGAAAAATCAGTCGGGCTGGCTCTCCTAGCACAAGCTTCAACATACGTGGACCACTTGGACCTCTGTCATACACGCATCAACCATTAGTCCAGCCGCAAGTCCAAATCCGAATCGTTACACTATTACCCGGGACGGGTTTAGAATCACTGCGATGTTCTATGTCTACGCATGACTTTCCGTCTGGCACGGGTAAGTCCACATGTCTATCGTATGTATGGGGCACTTCGAGAGGGACTCATCCCATGCACCTTGATTTCGGCATCGTTGGGATCACCGAGAATCTCATGGCGGCCTTATGGCACATCCGTCGCAAGAGAAAGCCAATTCGCTTGTGGGTCGACGCTCTGTGTATCAATCAAGACGATGACAGAGAAAAGGCACACCAGGTTAACATTATGGACGAAGTTCACAAAAAGGCAGACCGCATGATTTCATGGCTTGGTTCGGCTCAATCTGAAACCGCCCAAATCTCTCGACATCTGAATCGTCTCTTTCAGGCCTCATTGGATTGGGACAAGAATCAAGATACTAGGCGTCGGTTGGCTACAGCACTTACAAACATCAACTGGATCGACCCTCATCCGGTCTTTGATAGTGCTTATTGGACTTGCGCGTAGATCATCCAAGAGGTTGCCATCCGTGAAGAATACCGTGTACTATGTTTGTTGCTTTTCGAGATATGGGATGAGTCTTAATATCCGTTAGCAAGGCGTCATAGGCAGTGGCTCAAAGTTAAGGGATTTATAGTAGATTACTTCTTGTACGGACGGTGTGAAATCTCCTTTTGGTGCATTTTAGTTATAACTATTGCCATTGTTTTTTGAAGGGGAGATGCGGATTTGCAAGCCATATTGCAGTATACGTCGGATACTAAGACCTCCAACGAGTGTCTTTTCCACCCCTCCAAAGAGCTATTCACCTATGCCACTGTGTTATCTTCTGACTACTTGGTTAGCCAGTTGTATCTATGCTCGGGCAAAACCGTGAACTTTGCCTTCGCGTATCGCCAATCGTGTATGAGCCTTCGGGTGGGACAAGATCGTGATCGCCTATTTTCCCTCGCTGGACTCTACCAACATCTCGAAATAGTCGCTGACTGCAAAAAGCCTGACACGGAGGTTGTCTTGGATTTTGCAGAAAAGATAACGACGTCTCTAAAGATGGCGAATAGGGGTTTCAATTTATCTATGGAGAATGACAGACTATCGCCGGCTCTGAAGGGAGCACTGCCCGTAGCGGACACTTTGGTATCTTGGGTTCCTTATGGCAAAACCATATTATTTCCCAGCAAATTGTATTCATTTTTATTTGCTGGTCTACAGCAACCATCGTTTGAGAAAGGGGGATCAGACACATTTGAAAACGCAAAGCTTGCCCAAGGTTCAGGCCGGGGAAAGCTGTATGTTCAGTGTATGTACCAAGCCAAAGTCGTGAAGCAGTCCCAAAAGAACGATAACAGAGAATTGGGAAAGGCAATGGCAACGCGCTTCGGTGGAAGTCAGCTTGGTGATGAAGGGAGAGACTTTTTACTTCAATGTTTGCAGTATATACCGCCTTTCAATGTTGATCGTAGGAAAGGTTTGAAGCGTTACTTAGATATCATCAGGCATGGAGATGGTGAGGCAAATGAAAGTCTCGTCGAGCCCTTATAGGATATGTAGGTCGATGGTCATAACGTCGGCTTCTTATCGGATGGAGATCTATTTGTGGGCTGCTCTTACATTCAAATTGACGATGAAGTTGTCTTGATTGAGGGTTTCCGTCGCCCGTTGGTAGTACGAAATGCAAACCCACAGCGTGAAGTTCTCTTCGTCGAACAGGCCGCCCTAGTAGGCTTACCGTGGTCGAAAGTGGTTACTGAATGGAGGGGAGAACTCGTCATGGTGTAGAACATTAGTCTATACTTAGATACATGCCAAGGTGTACTCTTAGTAGGAGATAGCTTGATTTATGACATGTCGTATTTCAAAGGTTCAGAGTTACCGACCACATCAAACATGCACATCTTCACCTGTTCTCCACACTCTAAATTTCTATGTGATTGACCAATTTTAAGATTTTCTGTATGCGTGAGTTACTCGCGTGAGATATCGCTTGATGGAGCAAGCTGTGTCATAATTAGCATCTACTCAGCTGATTTCATAACTCGAGTATTGCTATGGGTAACGCGATGAACCAGACACCCCTAAAGAACCTCACAAGCGGTTTTAATGTGGTAGTTGAGGCAAAGGCGTGCTGCTTTGAGTGTCTCTATACATGTATAGACCTATTGACCGAGCAGCTTCTAGCTCGTGCATCGTGGTGACCCGAGGATTTCCGGCTGTGGCAAGGCTGCATGAATATACATTAAAGTTGGTCTCAGTCCCACCATGTGAATATGTGAGGTATCTAATACCCATTTGTAATATCCGAGAAAAATGCACGAGTAGTTGTGCTCGTTTCTTGCTAGTTCTCTCTTTGGAGCTTGTCATTCTCTGGTCTGCAGAGTTAGCTGTCTAGAAGGCTATGCTTGACTAAGACCACTTCTCGAACTAAATGTGTGAAATCTGTTATGTGTCCTGCGCGGTGTATGAATACAAGATTGTTAACGAAAGGGGTTGTATTTATGGAACTAACTCGTGTTTCTTGAGAACCTCAAAATGATGAAGATCTATGGGTATCGTGTCCACATGAAGAAAATCAACGGTTTACTCAATGGTTCCTTCACTAGCCCTGGTAATTGTTCAAAGATTTCTTGAACCTTGAAATATATATCGACACGAGATCTCCTTTCAGTCATCATGGCAAGACTCATAACTCGTGACCTGGATTCTCATAAGAAAGGAAAAGTACAAAACTTAGGGCGTAGCTGTTTATGCATTTGAAAGTCGCTGTTGCGATAGACTTAACCCTCTTTGCAATTATTATAAGGCCCATGGGCAAGTGAAGACGTGACAGAATAGCCGTATCATGACACCAATCCCAGTCTATAGTCAATAGAAGCATTTCCTTACATCAAGATTCTGCCGCTTCCCCAGTGTATCAAAAATCCACGTCTTTGAGGTGGCACTCTGGCTATTATTGTACACTTGTTATCGTGTTTAGAGTTTACTCGAATAGTATAGATCCCCTTTGAATGTTTAGCGTAGTAGCGATTGGGTATTATACAAGTATACGGCACACGCACATGTACGATCAGGTGTAGTTAGAAAGGAACTTACTTAAGACTCATCTATCACTCAAGTTGACAATTCTCGAAGAACAGGTAATATTTCGTTGCCAAGGGACGGTAAATGTATAGGAGAAACCACGAAAGGAGATGACTGGCAACAACAGAAGAGGTGTATACAAACTGGAAGACCCGCCATAATCATAATGAAGTAGATACATACTCGATGATAGCCACGAATGTAAGAGCACAGTCATGCGATTCTCGATAGATCTGAACTGATGACTATATAGAAGAGTGAATAATCTCAAAGCGGATAAGAAGTCAATTGGGATGTGGCACAGGAACTCTACGGGTGGATAGACGACAGTAAGAGATCCGGTAGAATTACCAGGCGACATACGTTGCTGTGCGTTACTACAATGGGCAGTATTTGATTTTGTTAACATACAAGAAGAAGCGATGAAGATTGGGAACAATGTCAATGTCAAACAAACTGAGATAGCATAACGTCGGTATACTTTTGGCCTGGTTGCCCACCGATAAAACGATCTGATATTCACTTTGAATATTGTGTGTGCATATAGCGGGGTACATTGCTATCGGGGACAACGACCTGACCGGATATCGGGCAAAAGGGTGAGTCAAACCCTATGTCAGTGTACTAGGGTTCTACTCCAGAACCGCGCTATATGGATATGTAACAATCACAAACTCGGGGAAGCTGGCAAGACCCTACGCAGCATCAGCCCTAGTGGAGTAGTAGCCTATCACTGGTCTAGTGTGAATGGGCAGAAAAAGCGGTCCATTCACACTGAATTTGTATTAGTGCCCCTAACTAGCTGTCAAGCGGTGGGGTTAGACCTAGCCAGGTAGGGCCAGATGGGTGCATTTTGGGCGCATTCGGGTTACTGTTGCCCAGGGACTCGCTAGTGCTTGTGGATACTGTAAGAGAAGATGCTGTAGCTTTGTATCTCACACGCTTTTGGTGTATTGATGTGGGCCTATCACTATTCTAGTGTGAATGGGCAGAAAAAGCGGTCCATTCACACTGAATTTGTATGGGAGACTAGCAGGGGTGGTCTAGGACGATGCCCATTCACGGTGGTCCATTCCGGCAGGGGTTGAAGGGGGATTTTCGAGGGCTGAATTTTTGGAGGTCGATTCCGGCCAGGGTGTGTGAATGGACCGCTTTTTTTGTGAATGGGCAGCGTCCAAGTGTGAATGGACCGCTTTTTTTTGGAAGGGTCATCGTCGTGGGTGTGAATGGGCAGCGTCCAAGTGGGAATGGACCGCTTTTTTTGTGAATGGGCAGCGTCCTAGTGTGAATCGACCTCCTCCTAGTGTGAATCGACCGCTTTTTTTTGGGAATGGTCAGCGCCAAGCCAAATATGTAATTAGCGCGTGCAGTCTTGACCTGGTAAGTGCAAGTTGTTTTACTGAGGGTTGATTCTACCATTGAATTGAATATTTGCTAACAACCCTACCATTCAATAAACCGAGTTGATGTTTTGAAGCAAAATGTGGTGGCTAAAAAATGGATCGTGACAATCTACGAGTTCCAAATGAAAATAAATCGCGAAAAAGAGTTGACTCCCACAATACTACAATAACACCTGCATCTTGACTCCGATTTATTCTCAAAAGTGGTGATGTCAATGACCTACGTGTTGACACACACAGACAATGATTGTCCAAGCAACTGCAAAACTCTACAGACCCACTTTAGACGACAGTGTAACTTGGTTGAAATGCAGTGATCAATGAGATATTGTACTGACCTCGAGTGATTGAAGCCAAAAAAACGACAAACAGGGTGCATTTACATCACGAAAATATCGTCACCCTACGCGGTGCCTTAATTAATCCCCACAAGGATACCCCTTTTAAGTCACGCACATCCGGACATGAAGAATTACTAAAAATTCTAGTGCTCCAGTTGTAAAAATCTAGACTCTCAGCTAGTGCATTTGTTAACACTCAGAAAATTCAATCACTGTTTAGTCGTTTGCTTGTTGAGTAGCTACTGCGTTTGCATCCACTCGTGTTGACGATAACACGATTCACAGAAGCAAAAGAAATATACACGCGACCAAATGAAAAATCCACTGAAGTTTAATGATCCTGCCATCCCTTGTTCCTGGGCAACCACCTCATAAAAGGGTCACCAAGTAGTTCATAAATATATCCACCAGTGACTTCAAGACTTCCCTCTTCTTAGATACAAAAAACTACTTTCTAAAATATTGAAAACGCTCCCTTACCAACCAAACTTCATCCCTCTCAAAATGTCTATGCACAACATGTCTTACCTCATCGGTATGTTCCGAACCAAACCCCACCCCACAAAAAACTAACCCAATGTCTCAAGACGACGAAATCCCCACGGGAAACGTCACTATTTCTCGCAACGTCGGACCTCCTCAAGCACCCGAAGTATTTATCGACGAGCGCTACTCCCTCATGGTATGCAAGGCCTGCGGTGTCTGCTTCTCCAGTATCGCCAACCATCTCAAAACCTACCACACCAAAATTCCCAAGAACGATCGCATCGAACTCCTTCGCAAATACACCCGCTCACCCGGTGAAGAGAGCACCGAAATCATATCCACTCTCGCAGCACCTATCCACGCCATCCCATTTCTCAACAAGTCTGTTGCCTATGCTTGTTCGGAATGCAACTATGTCGGACCCACCCCCGATGCCTTCCGGAAGCACCGTTCTACAAGTCACGCAGCTTCGGATTTCCCCGGTGCCACATCAGTCACATCTACCCTAACAGTATATGAGTGGCAACTGGGAGCGAAGCGAGCAGTTTGCCACGAATTTACTGTAGTAAAAAGAATGGTCCGAGCGCCATGTTCCCACCTGTCATGTTGTAGGTTGCAACTTGGATTTTGACGGGGATCTGGGGTGGCAAAGTGCTCGATTTTGGCGTTGCAACCTGGGACAAAGTAGTTGCAGGGTGACATACGGTAGTGCCAAGTGACAACAGCGTCGTGGCAAACCGGTCGCTTGAAATGGCAAACCGGCCGACTTGCCAAAAAACTTGGTCAGGGTGGATTTGCTCGAGGTCAGGCGAGGGGTTGTTGGACTGAAAAATAAAATGGCGAGGTGATTGTTGAGTTTTTTGAGTATGCAATCATTGGGGTTTCAGAATGAACAATTATTCGCAGACTTTACGAATTATTTCGAAGGTTTTTAAAGCATCACCACTTGTTGACATTACGATTTCTGGGATTTACCAGCATTGAAAACTACTGAGTCAATGTTCAACTGCAACACAACTGCTAAGAATTATCACTATTGAAAAACCTTTGATTGAATATCGACTAAAGAATAACTATCACGACGTCGGACCCAATATTCTACGCAATTAAAAGAAAATACGAGAAGGTCGGGACTTGCGTGACGCGTTAGGACGGTAATCTTATTGCAATCAGCCAAGATTAACACATGCAACACGGGATAATAAACTAGTAATCACCGAGCGGGGCTGGGCAAACCAGGAGTATTGCTGTAACGCGCTAAGATTATGGCGGCAAATGTAATATTATTCATGTCAGCGCGGCGTTATTAGCTTCAAACGGGACCTCCTTGCATTTGTATGCTTGTAGAGCATGGTCGGGAATACATTTTTGGTTCCAATAAACCAATAGTTGAATAACTACTACGAAAAACCGGTTGAACGATGAGTGACCATGCGTCAATTCACCTACAGTCATATTTATTACCAAATCGGGACGAGTGGTCAATGACTGGCGGTCAATGTTAGGGTTGACCCTAACAAATCAAAATATTTGGAAACATTTATTACCAAATTGGGACGAGTCATTAGTAATCTGCAGTCAGTGGAAGGCTTTTAACGTCGCAGTTGGAACTTCTAAGACAAACATGTGGCTGCACGTCCACTTGACGCACGCAATTAACAACATCAAGTCAAAAGCCAAAGTCAATGATCACTTTAACAATGAAGCCAAGAATCATGACACTAATTCAACAAAAAGGCGGGTGCAGTTTTTTTTTCTTTATGTCAAAGTCAACACCAGCCAGCGGTTGGGCGGCAACAAACAGGGACTCCCCCTTTAAAAAGCAATTATACACTCGCCTTTAGCCAACATCGTCATGTTGTCGCGCACTTGGTACTGAAGAAAACCATTTTCACCTTAGTCATAATCGATCATACAATAGTTACATTCTATATACTTCAGTTGACATCATAAAACCCAAAACTACACTCAATTTTGCATGCTAAACCAACAAATCTACCACAATGTCTTCCGTGTCCAGCTTCTCAAACAGTATGTACACCCGCTTCCCCACAAAAGAGCCCACTAACACCACCAGACTCAGCTGTTCAACCCGAACAGATAGCTATAGTTGCCACACAAGCACGACCTGAACTCCCAGAAGTTTTTCACGACGAACGCTACGATCTTCTCATTTGCAAATCCTGCCACGAAGTCTTTGAAAGCATTAAAAACCATCTCGACCGCAAGCACACACACCTACCCGACAAACAACTCCGCAAGCAGCTCATCGACCAGTTCCGGAACAGATCAACAGCCGAACGTCCCACAGTTGAATCAACTGTCACACTCCCTATCCACGCCATCCCATTCTTACAAATTC